>CM065137.1:31076184-31676184 GCA_033026305.1 Cirrhinus molitorella
TTTGAATATTTATTATAAATGCATGCAATCATATTAATATTATTAACATTTGAATAAATAATAAATGATAATAAATTAGACAATTTAAATATTTATTATAAATACATGCAATTGTATTCTTATTTATTATACATTTGAATAAATTATAGAATATAAATGAGAATAAATTTGAAAATGTGAATACAATACAATACAATACAATCACAAATACAATCATATTCTTATTTCTTATAATTTTATAATAATTTTAATAAATGATTATATGAATGATTATAATATAATTATATTATATTATAATATAAATTAATATAATATAGTATAATATAATATATAATTTATATAATATAAGTGATTTAATAAATGAATATATTATAAATTAGATTCTTTATTACTCATACATATAATCAAATGAATTACTAGCTAGTCAGAATTGAACCAGTGGGTCATTTTGCACATTCCCTAGTCATAGTTAACTCACATGATGCACGTACACTGAGTACTTATGCAGAAATGAGGTAGTAATTTGGACATTCCTTTCGGAGTCCTCAGATCCCTGCAGGCTCCAACACAACATTCCCAAGTTTGGGGTCAAAGCGTCCGTCAGGCCCAAACAGGTACCGCTCCGATACTCAGATACAGAGCGCAGGTTAAAGATCAGCCCTGTGGGCTTTGCCAAACATATTTTGTCTCTTGTTAACACCAGGAGCTTTGTAAACCAGACGGGAATGAGAGCAAGCGAAAACAAATCTTTTGTCTGGATGTCAACGTGATTCTGAGACATCGAGCCAGAGACCATTAGAGACCCCGAGAAAGAAATTGTGGGATGTTTGGCGTCTGCTTGAGCTTAGTCTTTTCAAACAAGTAAATCTGCTCAGTTTTGCTGTCTTTTGTAGTATTTCAGTTCTCAGACACGCTTAGATGCGTACTGCTGGGGGTCTCGTCCGTCTCACGTGAGCGGCGGCACCCATCTGAGACGAGACTAGATATATGCAGCGCTGATTTGACCACACATCTCATACAGCGCATCAATGCACAAAGCCAGATCCAGCGGGCTGACAGGGGGCCAGGAGGTCGTCTAATTAAGTTTGAAAAATGTCAAAGCATCATTAACAGAACTGACACAAATTCTGAGTGTCATAAGCAAAGATTCCTCGACCGGAAAACAAGGTGCTCTTCCTCTGTGCTCAGAAGGCATTTGAGACTTTAGGGTATTTGGACCGTGAAACGTTTACTAAACATCTCTTATAGTTGCTCAAATGTGTCCAACATTCATATGTGACCGTGGGTCACAAAACCAGTCTTAAGTAGCACGGGTATATTTGTAGCAATAGCCAAAAATACATTGTATCAGACCATTAATCAATGGAAAGCTTGTATTTATTCAGCTTTCATATAAATCTCAATTTTTTTTTTTTATTGATTATGACTGGTTTTGTGGTCCAGGGTCACATTTGAGCAACTATAAGTGGTGTTTAGTCTCTTAAAATATATTTAATAAATTATAATCATTATAATTAATTATGTTATTAATAATTATACATTATTTCAAAATGCACTTGTGTTAAGATGTCTATATTTATATTATGTCTATTAATTTAATTAAAAAAAAAAGTTTTGAGATTTGTACATATTATTTGTGTGTATGTGTATATATATATATATATATATATATATATATGTATATACAGTATAGGTGTTTGGAGTTTTAAGTTATAAATTATTAGGATTTATCACTAATTAATTTTGTATAATTTCAATGTTGATATAATTTAAACATAACATTTAATTTTTTGAACACAAACACATTAGTTTAAATGTTTAAATGTATATGTTTATATTATACATATTTATTATAAATATATTTAATACATTTACAAATAATGTAAATAATGTAAAAGTGATGTTTAACAGAGCAAGAGAATGTTTTCACATTATTTCCTATTATTTCTTTCTTCTAGAGAAAGTCTGATTTCTTATAGTTGCTTGAATAAAAGAATAAAAAATATAGTAATAAAAAACTGCTAAGGTCAATATTATTAGCCCCCTTAAGAAATTATTAGTTTGATTAGCTATAGAACAAACCACTGTTGTCCAATGACTTGCCAAATTAACCTAATTTGCCAGATTAACCTAATTAATCTAGTTAAGCCTTTAAATTGCTCTTTAAACTGAGGATTAGTATCTTGCGAAACAACTAGTAAAATAATATGCACTGTCATCATGGCAAAGACAAAAGAAATTAGTTTGGACTTGAGAGAAAGAATTTTTAATGCTCATAACGATGGAGAAGGATACACAAAGCATTTTCAAGTTTCAAGAACTGCAGTGAGATGCATTATCAAGAAGTTTAAAGAGACCAACACAGTGGAGAACAAGACGGGCAGAGGCAGGAAGCGAAAGATTTCAAAAACTTTGGAAAGAAAACTAGTGAGAGAGGTTTCTAAAAACCCAAGAACAACTGTCACGAGACACTAGTGCAGTTGTTTTCAATCGTAGTCCTGGGGACCCACTGCTCTGCACATTTTGTGTGTTTCCCTTATCTGACGCACTCACTTCAGTAGATGGATCTGTCTCCTAATGAGCTGATGATCTGAATCAGGTGTGTTAAATAAGGGAGAGACACAAAATGTGCAGAGCAGTGGGTCCCCAGGACCAGGATTGAAAACCACTGCACTAGTGAATGACCTAGCCAGGTCTGGAATTGATGTCTCAATGAAGACAGTCACTAGAGCCCTGCACAGGAATGAACTGCGAGGTTGCCGACCAAGAAATACTCCACTTCTGAAGAAGAGACACCTCCAAGCTAGAATGAAGTTTGCTAAGGACAACCTGGGGAATGTGATGCATACTGGAAACGTGTCCTTTGGTCAGATGAGACAAAACTAGAGCTTTTTGGCCACAGAGATGTTGCCTATGTTTGGAGAAAGAAGGGAGAGGCATTAAACCCCAAGAACAGCGTTCCCACAGTGAAACATGGTGGTGGGAGTATAATGCTGTGGGGATGTTTCAGTGCGTTTGGAACTGGGAATCTCTTCAGGGTTGAAGGAAACATGAAAAAGGAAGACCATAAGAAGATTTTGAAAGACAACCTCAGACAGTCTGCAAGAAAACTTGGTTTGGGTCGACATTTTGTCTTCCAGCATGATAACTACCCAAAGCATATATATATATATATATATAATATAATATCATTTATAATTTTTTAAATAAATATATTATCTGTGTTTGTGTGTTATTCTGTCTGTCTGTCTCTGTATAATATATAAAAACTCGCCTTACATTTGCACAAATGTGTCCAACATTCATTTGTGGTTTTCAGCAAATCTCCAGTCAGTGTTCTGGAGTTGTTAGAGAAGGATGGTGCTGATTCTCTGTCTTGTCAACACACGCCTTGGGAAGAAGAATTGTGTAAAAACAAAACACAGCTGTTCTGAAAGACAGATATGTGAGGAATTTGAACGGTTTTGTCTAGCTGAACTCGTCGTGAGACAACAGAACCGTTTTTGATTTCGTGATGAGTTTATAAAATAATCGCTCACAGATAGTATTTGTATAATCTGTCATTCTTTGTATGCACAGACAATAGAGATGCTCTGCCAAGTTGCTTTTGCCGAGAGCATGGTGGTAAATATTTAATATTGGAATTAGATATTGTCCTGGAATCTCTGTCTGAGATGTTTTTTCCTTTAGAGAAACAAAAATAGACAAAAATAAGACTTGTTTACGTACAGTAAGAGTTTAGAGCTGTAAAATGAATGGGAAAAGCTGCTCAGATCATTCGCTCCTGGAAGAACTTGATGAGAAATGTTTGAGTTCATAATATTCTAGTCTATTTAATTTTCATTTAATTATTTTAATAAATGTAATGAACCTTATAATGCATTGTATGATCTCATAAATAATCGAAAAAAGTATAATGCATTGGCACGCAACACACGACAAACAAACCTTCAAATATTGTAATGCATTTTAACTTTGGTTACAGTTATTTATTATATAATGCATTACAATGTACACTACCAGTCAAAAGTTTTTTAACAGTAGGCTTTTTAATGTTCAATGTCTCTTCCATTCACCAAGCCTGCATTTATTTGACCCAAAAACAGTCATATTGTGATATTTTTTTTTTTTTTTTTTACTATTTAAAATAAGTGCTTTCTATTTAAATATATATTTTAAAATGTAATTTATGTATGAAACATAATATACTTTTATATATATATATACTATCTATCTATTTATCTATCTATCTATATTTTATTTTATTTTATTTTATTTTATTTCCCTGTGGTAACATTTCCGTTCACCCCAGAACTGCTGAAAAATGCTTTTAATTAAAGCGTCATGAAGTCGATGATGGTTGGTTTTACATACACGCCTGCCCATCTGATGCCTGAAGTGTGTGTGTGTACTGATGTGGTCATATTAAAACCAGAAATATCCTTTATACAACTGCACAGACACAAATACTTGGCCAACGCTTTCAAGTCAGCATCTGGCAGTACACACAGTACTAAACATGTGGCCATATCTGTGCCATTAAATTGAATGTTGCATTATTCAGGTAGCTAACCATAATGCAAAAATACACTATCGGCTAAATATTGTCATATCATAACAAACCATATATCAATGGAAAGCTTATTTATTCAGCTTTCAGATTATGTATAAATCTCAACTTTGGAAAAATGGACCCTTATGACTGGTTTTGTGGTCCAGGGTCATTTAAAGTTTTGTTGCAATTATTTCTGAAAAGATTTAGTGTATTATAATGTACATTATGAATATTTTTATAATGAATTATACATAAAGGCCATCTTGTGTTACCATCTTTTGTAACAAAAATGCAATCAACTGTCTTTCTTGATTAATTAAAAAAAAGTTTTAATTTCTTTTAAAAAAGTACTATCCACAAACATGTGAACAGTGATGTATGATAAATTTTGATTAAATAAATAAATAATTGAACATTTAACATTAACAAAATAAATTTAAAGCAAAACTGAATTAAATATAAATATACATTTCAAAATTTTCCTCAGTAGTTTCTTCAGTAAGAATAAAAAAAAAAAAAAAAAACTGCAGAGCTTTTTATTTGCTGAATCATTGTTCAATTATTTCCTATATTAAAACCAGAAATATCCTTTATACAACTGCACAGACACAAATACTTGGCCAACGCTTTCAAGTCAGCATCTGGCGGTACACACAGTACTAAACATGTGGCCAAAAATACACTAAATTATGTACAGATATTTTGTGAATTTCCTACCATAAATTTGTCAAAACTTAATTTTTGAAAAGTAATATGCATTGCTAAGAACTTAATTTGGAAAACTTAAAAAAAAACTGGAAAATTGCCTTTATTTTTGCACCATCCGATTCCCGATTTTCAAATAGTTGTATCTCTGCTCAATTTTGTTCGCATTTGCATCCATGTGTAGCAGTGTTGCAAAGTCTGCATTTTTTTTTTTTTATGTCCGCGGGTTGAATTGACCACAATAATGTCATATTTAGCCCCTGAAATGCGAATTTACCAGGGGAACCCCGACAAAAAACGTGTATTTTATCCCCCAGTATGCGATTTTTAACGGGGGACCCCCTCGAAACCCGATTGGGCTAGTTTTGGACTAGTTTTGAGTAACAATTGGGTGGGTTTTGTTGTGAAAACCTGGCAACCCTGATGTGTAGAGTTCATTTCTGGCCCAGCTAGATTAGAAAGCACACATTTGTACCACAAATCAGCTAACACTATCAAATATAGATTCATTTACTCGCCCACATGCCTTAATTTAAAAGTCAGAGCAGCTGCAGATGCTTGAGCATAAACACAAATGATTAGCCGCAAATCTCTGTGATATAGATTCACAGCAGGAGTTTGAGTTTTACGCAAGATGCTCTAGTTTATTCGCTCTCTGCTTTGAATAATGGCTGTGGTCGGCGCTGGAGAATCTGGCATTCGTTTAGTACGGAAAGTTGTGCTTTGATATCTGAATGTCATGAATATGTTTTGTCATCGTTATCAGAATGAGCGTAATCCAAAGCGACATGCACAGCGAACGTGCAACTGGAGTACAAGAGGGTCATTTTTGTAATCTGGTGTAGAACACAGCCGAATATCATCCCATAATTCATATGACAAAGAGTTAGAAATTCTTTGAATGTGCTTTCGGACTGTACGGATCAGTTACACGAAGCGCTTATACTATTTTGACTTTCTTTGTTTGAAGAAATCCATCTAGGTTGTAGAACAGATGTGGTTGGTTATGGATTATGTGTGGCTTGAGTATTTCAAATGTCTTAAACAGTGAGCCTCTGTCTGCCGGTTTCTAAGTGCACTGTGTAGGCAGCAGGGGGCAGTGTTTATTCTCCAGCGCACAGTAGCTGCATTGTCAATAATGATGGATGAGGTACATTTTCGTCATTTTAGCTTTTCATCAGTTTGTAAGAATAAGCCAGGTTGGCAGAGCTCTTTATTGCTGAATCAGGAAACGGTTATTGCTCATATATAGAACACTAGTCTTTGAAAGTGAGTATCAGTCTTTCTTTTGCTCATTCTGAGTTAGTGATTTGAGAAAACTCCTTACTTTAGGTTTTGTACTTAAAGTCTTCATTTTTGTCACTATTTATGTTCCGGACATGAATGATTTCTTAAATCATATTACTTTACTGAGCGATTGGACTAGTGGTGCTTTGGCTTAAGAGGAAATTACATGAAAAACATGGCTCTTTAATGCATTTTATATAATAGCAATAGGATGTGCACAATATATACGCTAGCTTTCAAAAGTAGTATGCAGTAATATTTAAAAATATTTTTACGATTTAAAATAACTGTTTTCTATTTGAATATACAGGGCTTAAAGTTTTCCGGCACCGTGCCGGATCTCCGGCGTGCGGCAATTGGCTGCGGAAAAAAAAATTAAAAGTACGTTTTAAAAAAACGTTTTGATATCAGTTCGAGTTCATGTGTTCGCCTACCAATGTTATTAGGGCAACACAGCCTTTACTCTGCCAAACTAACATTACTAGCCAATCAGAAGTCGAATGGGGCGGGGTTTGGATACGCGTGAGTTAGATACAAGCATAGATGTCAGAGCGGAGACGTTACGTTGGAGAGTAGAACGGAAACATAGTCGGCTGGATGGAGAGCAAGTTTATGAAGCCCGGTGAACAAATCCTGGTTGATAAAGGGCTTAAAAATAAATGGCGCTGGGCATGGATAGAAGAAATAGGAAGAGACGGCAAGCCTTTTGTTAGCTGGTCAGGGCTCGAAATTGCGACCATTTTGGTCGCGTTTGCTCTCGAAATTTTACCTATGCGACCTCAAAATATATTTGGGAGCATTTGTGCGAGTGGATATAATTGTTGTCGTGCGACCTGTTTTCATCTCTCTAAAAACTTTCACAGTATGTGCCTTCTGTGTGCTGAATGCTGCCCGACCGGACAGTAACCCGATCAAAAAAAAATCAATA
This sequence comes from Cirrhinus molitorella, assembly GCA_033026305.1. Lineage (NCBI taxonomy): Eukaryota > Metazoa > Chordata > Actinopteri > Cypriniformes > Cyprinidae > Cirrhinus > Cirrhinus molitorella. The sequence goes on from CM065137.1 coordinate 31,083,660, forward strand.
AACGATAACTAGCACAGCAACGAAACTTGAAATGACTCTGACCGCATTACAGTGTAAACGGTGACTCCCAGCCATTCATAAAAACAATCAGTTGCTTTATTTAGGGAATGAATGAATACGTGTTTGAACGAACTGATTGAATATATGACTTATTCATTAAGACAGTCACTTACTGCCACCTATTGGTGGTTCGGTTTCATTTTTTAAAAATGATTGTATTTCACCAACAGTATTTTAATGTTTTTGTTGTTGTTAATCAAAGTAAACGTTGCCTTAAGTCTTAGTATGTTTTCTTTTTTATATAAATTTTTATATTAATTCCCTTTTTTTTATTTATTTATTTTTGCAGAAATGTCATGCTTTAGATTGTAGGTCATCCTGTACCCTGTCAAGGGCAAATCTATCTAGCAAAACTTGATATCAAAAGATCCCCCCCCCCCCCCCCCCAAAAAAAATGGTTCAGGCTCAGGTTTTTTTTTTGCTTTAACCCCTGAATATATACTACCAGTCAAGATTTTTTATATTTTTTTAAAGAAGTCTTTTCTGCTCACCAAGCCTGCGTTTGTTTGATACAAAGTAATTTGCATTATACACAAAGGCCATCTTGTGTTACCATCTTTTGTAACAAAAATGCAATCAACTTCCTTTCTTGATTGATTAAAAAAAAAGTTTTAATGTCTTTTAAAAAAATAATTTGCATTGCTAAGAACTTAATTTGGACAACTTTAAAGGTGATTTTTATTTCTATTTTTTTGCACCCTCAGATTCCAGATTTTCAAATCTCGGCAAAATATTGGCATATCATAACAAACCATATGTCAATGGAAAGCTTATTTATTCAGCTTTCAGATGATGTATAGACCTCAATTTAGAAAAATTGACCCTTATGACTGTCATTTAAAGTTTTGTTGCAATTATTTCTGAAAAGATTTAATGTATTATAACATACATTACGAATATTTTTATGATGCGTTATACATAAAGGCCATCTTGTTTGACCATCTTTTGTAACAAAAATCCATTCCAACTGTCTGTCCTGATTAATTAAAAAAAGTTTTAATTTCTTTAAGAAAAGTACTGTCCACAAACATTTGAACAGTAGTGTATGATAAATTATGAATAAAAAAATAAATAATTGAACATTAACGTTCAACATTAAGTAAAGAAACTTAGTGCAGAACTGAATTAAATATAAATATTAATTTCTACATTTTCCTCAGTAGTTTCTTCAGTAAGAATAAAAAAAAAATCATACTGCAGAGCTTTTTATTTGCTGAATCATTGTTCAATTATTACCAATATTAAATAATTGAAAACTGTCCTGCTGCTTCAGAATGCATAATATAATTTTGAGCCAGATGCTTCTTGCCCTGGGCTTCTTCTTCTATTTTTGTGTTCAACGGCTGTACCTCTGCTGTTGGTGACCCAAGTGATGCTATCTGGCCAGTTTTCTTTGGCTCTGTGTGACCCATACGATCCAACAGATGTGCCAAGCTATGGTACGGACCCCCGTCTATACAGAAACACATTGACTTTGTGAGAGGAAGTCACACAATGCACGTCTGGAATGCAAACACACACAAATCTCTCAGAGACACACAGTTTGACACACAAAAGGGTCTAAACTCAGATCTTTTTTTTTTTTTTTTTCAGAAATATCACGATACATGATTTTATCACGATTCTTTTGTCATGTTGGTTTTACTATTTTGTGAATTGTCTGAACAGGACAGCCAAACTAATTTCCCTTGTTTAAAAAACAAAGCTTTTCAATGTAACAAAGTATAAAATAAAAAAAGGCTAGCTGATATTTAGGCCAAAGTGACCGAAGATAAAAATCTTTGTCATTATTTTATTTTATTATTTATTAAAAAATAAGAACAAAGATACACATTACAATGAAACATAATGCAAATAAAACAAACAGTGCTTTATTTTTCAGGTAGATAACAGTAGCATGCAAGAAATTGAATAAACAAATATAAAAAGTGAAACACTATACTTCTACACTAAATGCATCAATTATACATTGATTCTTATTAAAGAAACTATAAGTTCTTTCTCTTTGTGGTCTGTTTTATTGGCATTAAAAGAAGTTCACTCAAAAATGAAAATTCTGTCCTTGTGTTTTATTTTTATACTATCATTTACTCACTCTCAGGTTGTTTTAAACATGAATGAGTTTATTTTTTTCTGTTGAATGTTATCAATTTGATCATTTCTATTATTAAATTCAATGGGGACCAGCTTCTGTTTGGTTACCCACATTTTTCAAAATATATTATTGTGTTTAGCACAAGAAAGAAATTAATACAAGTTTGAGACAACATGTGAGTGAGTAAATAATGACAGAATTATAATTTTTGAGCGAACTATCCCTTTAATGACAAGCAGCAACATGTTTAGTAAAATCAGTTTGCTGCCTCTTTTAGAGCTTGCGTCCATTTTTCTCTCAAATGTTTGCTTTCACTTTACTGTGTTTATATGTTTGTGTTTTGACAGTATTGACGTAATCAGACGCTATTTGACAGGCTTTTAGAGTGTGCATGCTTCAGGTGTACACGCTCTGGAAAAGCGCATGCATGTCAGAACAGCAAGAATATGAAATGTTTAACCGGCAAGACTTTAAAGCAAATAATGTACATTTGTGATTGTGAACTTTACCGCTGTAATACTGTTGTGAATGTATCCCGTGTTGTACGGTATATTGCGACGGACCCCTATGTGTAAGTATGAAGGCATGGATAGAGAAGAAATAATGTCATTTTTGCATAGATGTGGCTGTTTTGACAAGTGGTTCGTGTGCATTAGGTCTGAACTTGTGGTAAAAACACTGACCAGAAGTTAAACTGATTTTCTCAAGTGGTGGATGTTTCAGGCTGTAAAACATATATCACATTTTATGTGTGTGCATATCTGCACATCTGTGTGTGTTTGGGGTAATAGATTTATAACTTACAGAACCAGAAACATTCCTTGTGAATTCCTTTCCTGCAGAGGTTGCAAATGTTTAAAGAAATGGCTCATCCAAAAATGAAAGCTGTCATTGTTTGACTTTGTTTTCTTCTTTAGAACACCTAAAGGAGATGTGAGGCAGGAATTTGTTAAAGGAATAGTTCACCCAAAAATGAAAATTTACTTACCAATGGGTCCTCGGCAGTGAATGGGTGCCGTCAGAATGAGTTTAAACAACTGATAAAAACATCACAATAATCCACAAGTATATTTACTATACTGATAGCACAGATGTCAACACTTGGTGGTTGAAATACCCATGTGAGGTCTCTCTTAAAGTTTTTAAAGCATTTTTCCATAGTCTGGTAAGTGCTGCTTTCAGGCTTGTCACACATATAACAGTACGTATTCACCCTAAATAGACACACACACACAAAAAAAATAAAGTAACAATTATACACTACCAGTCAAAAGTTTGGACACACCCTCTCATTTAATGTTTATTCAAGAGGTCTCTTATGCTTGTCAAGGCTGCATTTATTTGATCAAAAATACAGAAAAAAAACAGTAATATTGCAAAATGTTATTACAATATAAAATAATAGTTTTTATTTTAATATACTTTACAATATAATTTATTCCTTTGATGCAAAGCTGAATTTTCATCAGCTGTTACTCCAGCCTTAAGTGTCACGTGATCTTTCAGAAATCATTCTAATATGCTGATTTATTATTAGAATTATCAATGTTGGAAACAGTTGTGCTGCCGAATATTTTTTTGCAACCTGTGATTTGTTTTTCAGGATTCTTTGATGAATAACAAGTTAAAAAGAACAGCATTTATTCAAAATATAAATCTTTTCTAACAATGTAAATCTATGCTATTACTTTTTATTAATTTAACACATCCTTGGTGAATAAAAGTATTAGTTTCTTTCAAAAAAAGAGAAAGAATAAACATTTACTGACCCCAAACTTTTGAACAGTAGTGTATATTGTTAGAAAACCTTTCTTTTTTAAATAAATGCTCTTCTTTTTTAACCTTTTATGGATCAAAAAAAAAAAAAATTAAGCAGCACAACTGTTTCCAGCACTGATAATAAATCAGCATATTAGAATGATTTTTGAAGGATCATGTGACGCTGAAGACTGGAGTAATGATTCTGGAAATTCAACTTTAATTACAGAAATAAATTATTAAAATTATTATTATTCAATTATTAAATTATATATAAAAACAATTCTGTATTTTTGATCAAGTGAAAACAGCCTTGATAAGCATTAAATGAGAGGGTGTGTCCAAACTTTTGACTGGTAGTGTATGTTCTGTGAAGAGCCATCGCTTCTCTATTTAATGAGTATTATTGCATCTAGTTTGTGCATTTTAATTCGCAGAAGTCCTACAAAGTATGTAGTCTCTCAAAAACATTGCCCTTTTTTGTTACATCCATAATGCATGATTATTTCCATTTTTTATTATAGAAAACTTGTGCAAAAGCTGATATTTTTCTGATGTTTAGACTCCAAGGTTTATTCAAATATAAAACAGATTGTATGTTACCAATATATCGAACTTTCTCTAAGCATTTATATGTCACATCCAAAACGCAAAATGTCACATCCATAGTGCTGGATTTTCCCAAAAACAGTCCAAAATGGCTCTAAACAAATATGTATGTGGATTTTAATGTGAGAGACAACAGGAGAAGAATTTATGGGTTATGGACTCATATTTTGGTCAGAAGCTAAGCTTTGAAGTTAAAAACATAAAATGATGAATTTGTTTCTTACAAACGAACAGCTTTTCACGTCGCAAGATGTTAATTGATGGACTGGAGTGGTGTGGTTTACTTGTGGATTATTGTGATGTTTTTATCAGCTGTTTGGACTCTCGTTCTGATGGCACTCATTCACTGCAGAGGATCCACTGGTGAGCAAGTGACGCAATGCTACATTTCTTAAAATATGTTCCCATGAAGACAAACTCATCTACATTTACTTTTTCATTTCAGCAAATTTTCATTTCTGGATGAACTATTCCTTTAAATTTCATCTTGGCTTGTTTGTCAAGTGGTGTTTTCTTCAAAAAATCAATTAAAAGATCAGCTGGTTCTTTGTTTGTGGTTTGTTCTGTTTGTGATGTCAGCTTTATGATCTATTGTTCTTTCTGACCGAATGTCTCTGTTGGTAAAACAAGTCTGTTGTAACACAGAGGAACCGTGTCTGAACATCATCCATCTGACAACATCAAATTCCTGGCTAGTTTTCTGTAATAATCTCCAGACAAATCGCATTGTGCAAAACCAAAACTACATTTTTCTCTCAACACAAACTGCGTCTGAATGTTATGATCCAGAAGAACAGAAAGATGAAACCATGTCTCTCACAAAAACGGTGGTTTGCTTAGAGATAATGGAGAACTTATGGAACCTAATCAGGATCTTATGACTCTCACCATAGAAATTAGGCTGATTTTGTTGTCAGAAACACATTTATCTTCTATAGCTCAAGGTCATAGCTGGGAATGTGCTAGAAATGTAATCAAGAATTGCCCATTTAATGGCTGCTTCAGATTTTTTACTAAGTATATTTCACATATATGGTGGTAATTTTAGATAAAGTAATAAAAGTAATGAAATTGTAAAGTAAAATTGAAACTGAAAAGTAATTTAGGATAATTATTAATTAATTAATAATAACCATCAAGACTGCATTTGTTTGGTCAAAAATACAGAAAAAACTTTATATTATATAAAATAATGGTTTCTATTTTAATATACATTCAAATATAATGTATTCCTTTGATCAAAGCTTCATTTTCAGCAACATTACTCCAGTCTTAAATGTCACATGATCCTTCAGAAATCATTCTAAGATGCTGATTTATTATTAGAATTATCAAAGTTGTGGTGCCAAACATTTTTTTGGATCCTGTGATACTTTTTTCAGATTCTTTGATGATTAAAAAGTTAAAAAGAACAACATTTATTCAAAATATAAATCTTTTCTAGCAATATAAGTCATTGCTATCACTTTTTATCAATCTAACACTTCCTTGCCGAATAAAACTAAATGCCTATGTGAACTGGGACAGGGACTTCTGAAAGTATATATTTACACTGGACTATTATTTTAAAAGAGAGAGAAATATGTATTCATCATATGACCTCTACCTCTTACTTTTTTTTAGAGAGTTGTGGAATGATTAGTTCATTTTCAGTGTACGTTACACAGCCTTCCTAATACGTGCCAGACTTCATTATGTGGTCATGACCTCTGACCCCAGTGACCCCGCACGCTGCTACTAACACCCTCCTCCAAACCTGCGTCTTCGTCTCAGTGCAGGTGTGTGGCCTAAAGCAGGACCCCCTGACGGAAGAAAACGCTGCTGTTCCCGCAGGGTGTCTCTTTCAAGTCCTTGACCAGCAGGTCAGCCTCGGGTCATGAAAGAGGTCGTGACCTTTTAGTGAAAGAATGTGATTCGTCTCCATTTCCTCGCTCCAGTCTGGATGTGCAGGCTGACATTATGAATTACTCGTCTGTCACTCATTTTATTCTCGCTGGGGTTAAATATAATGGAAGCATTTGACATATATTGCTTTTTTTGCAATTAATAATATATTTTTCAATAGTTTGTTTGTAATAGCAAGTGGAGTAATAAAGCATTGTATTTCTACCCAAGCTATAACATATCGAGCAGATTTTGCTTGATGTATGTTTCTTTAAAGATTTATAAGCTTTCAAAGTTGTCTAGTTTTGAAAATGACAGACTCTAGAGATCTAACATGTGTAATGGTGTGATCACCTCCGGCAGCAGCTCCATTCACTGCTTCATTATGTTTGTTTCCTCCACCAGCACACATCGCTCGGCTCTTCGGGGGCCAATTTGTTGTGGTGAGGATTTTATTGAAATAATGTTTTGGGAAACCGACAAACCGATTTTCTCATAAACATCTCCATGTGTTTGAGTTTGAGAGCTGGATATATGGGCTGCAATGGGGAGATTTGTTAAACATCTGCACTGAAATGTGAATGAATGGCAAAGCTTCTTAATGTGAGGCTGGTTGGCTTGTCGACGGACACAATTTTCCAGAGATTTAGTTTTTTTCTGATTAACTTAAAGTGGTTTGTGGCCAATCAAATGCCAGAACTTCCCTCTGCATCCCATTGAGATGATTTGTGCCCACTGGAAAAAAAAAAGTGGTTTTGTTGGACATGGGAAGAAAACACGGCTCCTTTTTGAAATGAGGGAGGTCCTTCTTACTAGAAACTTACTAGTCTTACTAGTCTTTTAAAGGCATAGCTCAGCCAAAAATGAAAAATTGCTGTTAATTTACTTACCCTCAGGCCATCCAAGATGTACACTACCAGTCAAAAGTGTTTGAACAGTAAGGTTTTTAATGTTTTTTAAAGAAATCTCTTCTGCTCACCAAGCCTGCATTTATTTGATCCAAATTAAATAGTTTTACTATTTAAAATAACTGCTTTCTATTTGAATATATTTTAAAATGTAATTTATTCCTGTGATTTCAGTGCTGAATTTTTAGCATCATTACTCCAGTCACATGACCTTTCAGAAATCATTCTGATTTGCTGTTCAAGAAAAAGTATTTTTTGCTAAATAGTTTTATTTAGCAAGGATACTGTAAATTGATCAAAGGTGATGATAAAGACATTTTATAATGTTACAAAAGATTTCTATTTCAGATATAAATGTTGTTCTTCTGAACTTGCTCTTTATCGAGGAAACCTGAAAAAAATTCTACTCTGCTGTTTTCAACAAGAACAAGAACAACAACAACAACAACAACAACAATAATAATAATAATAATACATGTTTTTTGAGCAGCAAATCAGAATATTACAATTATTTATGAAGGATCATATGACTGGAGTAAAAAGGCTAAAAATTTAGCTTTAAAATCACAGGAATTTATTACAATTTTAAATATATTAAAATAGAAAACAGTTATTTTAAGTAGTAAAAAATTTCAATATTTTAGTGTTTTTGCTTATGACTAGTAGTGTAGCTGCCTTTTTCTGCAGTAAAAGAGATTTTTAGCTGAAACTGTGGTCCTTGGTGCTTCATAAAATGCAAGTCAGCAGCTTGCAGCTTTTGAGAATAAAAAAAAAAGCATATCAAGGAACACAAATTGAATACCCGTGGCTCCTGACGATATACTGAGGTCTTATGAAGCGAAACAATCAATCTGTGCAAGAAACTGATCATTATTTACAACATCATTACCTGTAATCCAGAGCCTCAGGCAAATGGGGAAATTTTCGTTTGCGAACCAGACATCACTCTGGACCGTTTGCATGAGGCTCTGGATTACAGGTAATAATGTTGTAAAAAATAGTTAGTTTCTTGCACAAACCAATCATTTCACTTTATTAGAACTCAATATATAGTGTGGAGACAGGTATTAACTCAAAATTGACTTTTTATTCTCAAAAACTGAATGAATGAATCACCAAGGACCATGGTTTCAGCTAAATCGTTGAATATAATTGGAAATTGTTTTTACTATTTCTACAGGTTATATGAACATGTGTACTTGTACTTTCTCATACCCGGAATGTACCAAACCCTCTGACCGCTCAAGCACTGATGTGCTCATAGTAAAAAGATATGGAAGCTGACAAATGGCCAAGGTGACAGCTTTCATATAAGCACTTTCCCATGAAAACTCAGCTGGCGGTCCAGATTTCAGTAGCTTCAACAAAATAATAAAAAAAAATTACTGTCAAGTTCTGTTAAAGTGAAGAACAGCTAAATGTGTCTTTGATTACACATATGATTTACTCTCTGGCAGCAGACTGTCATGGGCAAGACTTCTTTTTATTATGACCATGTTGGGAAGATGGAAAAAGTATATTATGTTTTAGTATGGCAATGAATTTCCACCAATATGCAATGAGTTTGGGAGTCCAGGCTGTCTGTTATTTGTCTTATTTTACAAAATAACCCTTATATACTATTAGCAATAGTAATAGTGATGCATAATTTAGCAGACAGTCCTGTCAGTTCTTATAATGCATCCTCATGCATAAGGGTGTTGAGTTTCATAATTGGTCTGTATGAATATGTTTACGTGTCTCCAAGTTGTAAACATTTGGAAGCGATTGTACAAACTGTTGCAAATCTGTAAACGATCTGCATCTGTAGGCTGTAATGTGTTTGTTTTCTCTTGCTGTCAGATGTAAATGAGTGCGAAGAGACCAACGGAGGGTGTGAAGCTCTGTGCTGTAACACCATCGGGAGTTTCTACTGCAAGTGTCCCGCAGGTCAAGAGCTCAAAGAAGATGGCAAGACCTGCCAAGGTAAGCCCCATCTGCTCTTCCCTCAGCTCTTTCATCAGAGAGATACTGTCTGCAAAGATCCTGCTCTCACCAGAATTCCAGTCAAAAGTCATTGCATGTGGGTTCTATTTCCTGTATGTTCCATTCGGCTAGGAATGTTAGCATTTAAAACTTCCTTCTTGGAGAAGTTGAACAGAAAGTCTCTTGGAAACTTGTGTAGAAATCTAAAACTTTGGAGGACATTTACTATTGTGCAAATAAAATATGCATAATAATAAACCCATTTAGCAAACATTTGGAGAGACAGATTTGCTGATTATTGTACAGTACAGCTTCAAAAAAAAAAATTTTAGCATTGCCAACCTTTATTAATCAAGCAGAATTTGGTTTCCAGGAAATGTCTTAGATGGCGATCAGAGAAACTGGAAACTTTTCTGGAAGTGTAAAATGTCCTGATTTGCCAGCAAATTTCTTTTAAGTCACATCCTGTGACTGTGGCTCGTACTCTTGGGCCAGATCTGAAACCTCAAGTCTGGTTTTCGACAAAGATGCTTTGGCATGCTAGATCTTTTCCCATGTCCAGGGCAACTGCACAAAATAACACCAGTCACTGATTGCATTTGCCCAAGTGTTCTCATTCAGCATTTTAACAGAGAGCACATGTAGAGGAGCAACTTAATTGAACAAATTAGCTGTCAGTTATCACTGTTGATGTCATTAGTGCATAATAACAAATGTTATGACTTTAATTTGTGATTTTTTTTTGTCTATAAATAGATAGATAGACAGACAGACCAATAGATGGATATAGAACAATAGAGTGAAAGATGGAGCGATAGAATGATAGAACGATAGATAGTGAAAGATGGATTGATAGAATGATAAAGCAGTAGATAGAGAGATGGATAGAGATAGATGACAGAGCAATAGATAGAACGATAGAGAGAGAGAACTATAGATGGACAGATAAAGCAATGTATGGAACGGTAGAGAGATGGATAGATATAGATGATAGAGCGACAGAGCGATAAATAGAATGATAGAGAGATGGATAGAGAGAGATAGAATGATAGAGCGATAGATGGAACAATAGAGTGATAGAGAGATATATAGAGAGATAGAATGATAGCACGATAGATGGAACAATAGAGTGATAGAGCGATAGATAGAGAGATAGAATGATAGAGCGATAGATGGAACAATAGAATGATAGAGCAATAGATAGAGAGATAGAATGATAGAGCGATAGATGGAACAATAGAGTGATAGAGCGATAGATAGAGAGATAGAATGATAGAGCGATAGATGGAACAATAGAATGATAGAGCAATAGAGAGAGATAGATCGAATGATAGAGCGATAGATGGAACAATAGAATGATAGAGCAATAGATAGAGAGATAGAATGATAGAGCGATAGATGGAACAATAGAGTGATAGAGCGATAGATAGAGAGATAGAATGATAGAGCGATAGATGGAACAATAGAATGATAGAGCAATAGAGAGAGATAGATAGAATGATAGAGCGATAGATGGAACAATAGAATGATAGAGCAATAGAGAGAGAGAAAGATAGAATGATAGACAGAGCGATAGATGATAGAGAGAGAGAGATAGATATAATGGTAGATAGAACGATAGATGGAACAATAGAATGATAGAGAGATAGATACAGAGAGAGAATGATAGAGCGATAGAGAGAGAGATAGATAGAATGATAGATAGAACGATAGATGAAACAATAGAATGATAGAGCAATAGAGAGAGAGAGAGATAGAATGATAGATAGAACGATAGATGGAACATAAGAATGATAGAGAGATAGATACAGATAGATAGAGAGATGGAAAGAGATAGATGATAGAGCAATAGATAGAATGATAGATAGACAGATAGAGTGATAAATAGAATGATAGAGAGATGGATGGAGAGATAGATAGAGCAATAAATAGAGAGAATGATAGCAATAGATGGAGAGATAGAACAACAAAAAGAGCTATAGATAGAGAGATCAATAGAACGATAAACAGAGAGATGGATAGAGACAGAAGGAAGGAGCAATAAAAAGAGACTGATAGAACAATAGTTTGATTGATGGACCGATAAATAGATATATGGAATGATTAATAGATAGATAGATAGATAGATTGTTAAAACAATAGATGGATGGAATGTTGGATGGACAGACAGACAGCTAGAATTGAGTAAGTCATATTTATTGTTAATTTACTTCAGTCTAATCACGCTGGAAATCCTCAGATCCACTGAAGAATGCTGGAATTGGGTCAAAGTTTAACCCAGTTTCTGTGCTTGTATTCAGACGTCTCTCACTGTGTTTGTGTATATATGACTGTAATGTGTTTGGCCACAGGAGACCGTTTCTCTCTCTGCTGCTTCATATCCTTCGGAGAAATGCCACTGCGAGATTTATTCATCTTTCTGAAGTTTCAGATATTTGCATTCATCCTACAGATGGTTTAGATCTTCTAACTCTTTCATATTGAACCGAATCCTGCTTCACATATTTTACGTGAACTTGAATGCCAGCTAAAACTTTGTCGGCTTCATGCACAGGTATATGACAACAAATTGACATATTTTGATAAAATGATTATGCAAAGAAGAGGATTATCGGAAACATATTGGACTGCAGAATACAGCAATACAGTAATCTAGAGAGCCATACAATAATAATCCTTTTGTATGACTTCATGGTAGGCAAAATGAAAACAGTACAATTAGTTGTACTCAAATGTTTTACATTCATGCAAAAGTGTTGTGGAATACATGAGATGCAGATATTAAAAAAAAAAAAAAAGGAGAGAGTGAGTCAGATGAAGAGTTTTTCGCAGGCAGGGAGGGAATAAAACCAGTCCGTGCCTCTCAGACTGCTCAGACTTTCATGAGACATTTGCTGCTTTTACAATCCTAGGCACATCAGGTATTTCTGAATCATGGCAGGCTGGTTCACGTTTTGTCTCGTGTGTATTGGGCTTCATTTTCATTCAGTTGATCTGGCCTATTATTCTGGTTATTGGCATCATTTGCGACACTGCCATAGGCCGCAATGTTTCCATGGATACAACCGATTCACTATGGGATACCAGATACCAGGTGAGGACTTTTATTGGTCCTATTAAACTGAAGACTGCTCTGCATTAGTGCCTAGTAATAGTTTCTGTAGTTTTAAACAGTGTGATGGAGTAGATGTTATTGGTCTAGAAGGAGTTGTAGTATTTCAAAATATTAATTTATACAATTATATTATATATAATAGTATAAATATTTTGGCTTAAAAACGTACATTTTATATTTTCAGTTTTCATCTGAATTTTATTTTGTTTTAGTAATTTCTTATGTGTTGTTATTTTATTTATTCATTTTTATTTCTATTTAACTTTTTTTTATTTCAGTTTTATTTGTAATAATTTTAGTACTTCATTTTAAACATATTTTATTTTAGTTTTTAATTTCTGTTTACGTTTTACATTAATTACATTAGTTATATTATATTATATTATATTATATTATATTAATTCATGCATTTCTTATATATAATAGTATTAAATATTTTGACTTATATTTAATTTTGTATTTTCAGTTTTAGTTATTTTTATTAGTAATGTTTTTTCTATTTACTTTTATTTTTATTTTAGTTTATTTGTAATAAGTTTAGTGCTTTATCTAAAACGTATTTTATTTTAGTTAGTTTCTAGCAGACAACATTTCTAATTTCTGTTTAAGTTATTATTAGTTTATTTTAATTGTTAATTACATTAGTTATATTATATTATGCATTTCTTATATATAATATTATTAATTATTTTGGCTTTTATATTTTCAGTTTTCATTATTTTATTTTGTTTTAGTTATTTTTATTAGTCATTTTTATTTCTATTTACTTTTTATTTTAGTTTATTTGGAATAATTTTAGTACTTTATCTAAAACATATTTTCTCTTAGGCAACATTTCTAATTTCTGTTTAGGTTTTTTTTATTAGTTTAGTTTAATTATTATTAAATTAGTTCTGTTCTATTCTATTTTATTCTATTCTATTAATTTATACATTTCATATATATAATAGTATTAATTATTTTGGCTTTTATATTTTTAGTTTTCCTAATTTTATTTAGTTTTAGGTTTTTTTTATTAGTCATTTTTATTTCTGTTTACTTTTATTTTTATTTTAGTTTATTTGTAATTATTTTTAGTACTATATCTTAAACATATTTATTTGTTTTATGTATTTTGTTAAATTATTAACTATAGTAATTATAAATAATGATATTATATTATATGCATTTTTTATATATAATAATTTTTATTTTGTTTTAATTTTTAAGTGCTTTTGTTATTTTTATTAGCCATTTTAATTTCTATTTAAATTAAATTTTTATTTTAGTTTATTTGTAAGAATTTTAGTACTTTATATTAAACATATTCTATTTAAATTTAGTTGCCAAGAAGCAACATTTCAAATTTCTTTTTCCCCTTATTGTTTTTGTTGAATTATTATTATTATTATTATTATTAATATTAATAATTATATTATATTATATTATGTCTTAATTTATTTTCTAATGATTATATTTTATTGATATAAATAATTGTTTTTTATTTCATTTTATTTTATTTTATTTTTCGTTTTATTTTAATTAATTAAAAAAGTATCTACAAAGTATTACTTTTTTTACTAAAAATGTATCTTTTAATTCTTTCAAATAAATAATATAAAATAGCTTGAATTATTCTTGAATAACCAATGTATTTAAAGGGGAAAAGTTACATTTAAAACAGATTTTAACATTAGATGTTACATTTTGTTGTTAAATCCACTATTGTTTTATACAGAATTTATGTTTTATAGTCTATACAATATTTAATTTTTATAAGAAAAGTAATTAAATTACAGTACACCCAACACTCTATGCATATCATCTGAAAACCGTTTAAAAAAATACATATCAATTCTAAAGAAAATTTGGCTGGATGTTTTGATTTCTCAAATAGTAAAATGATTAGCAAGCTTCAGTAATGATTTCCTTGTTTAACCTGTCTAAAACATCTTGTTAACAGTATAATGTCATCAGTGTTTTAGAGAGAAACACAGTCAGGAACTTCCTCCGCTGACTCAGCGTGCCCAGTCGCCTCCAGCTACATCTATAAACACGCTTTAGCGCTCCAGAGCATTCAATAGAAGCCAAACCAAATGCTTTCACCAATGTGGGGAAACATTTCTTGGTAATTTAATTAAAACCCAAACCAAACAGCAGTGTAGATGGAAAGTCAGCTCCGCTCTGCCAGCTTTTGTGGCTGTAGACACTTTTCTGGCGCAGGCATGAATCAGTGGCTCAGAGTCAGTGTACGTAGTTGCAGTATTACTACAGCGTGTGGGCTGAACCAGAACTAACCTCTGAAATGCCAAGCCAGATACTGGAGTTCAGAGGGCTGCGGTAATCAGCGAGATTGGTGAATATTGGGTTTTGGCACATCTGCTTTCCAGGCTCTTATTGTAAACAGAATCTGCGGTGATGTGCTAAAAGGTGCCACATCAAACTGGCTTGAGAAAGCCAGACCAGAAAGTTAAACATTTTTTTAAAATTAAAAAGGATTAAGTTTTAAAAGGTTTAAAAGTTTTAAAAGTTTAAAGTAGTTTTAAAAGCTTAGATAGACAGACAGACAGACAGACAGACATACAGATAGATAACATGTCACTAGTGTTGCTATCATGATTAACAAGTTGCTAGCATGTTGTTAATATGTTTCTAGCATAATTAGCATGTCACTAGCATGTTGATAGCATGGTTAACGAGTTAGTAGCATGTTGTTAACATGATTAGCAAGTTAGTAGCATGTTGCTAGCATGATTTTAACATGGATAGCATGTTACTAGCATGTTTCTAGCATGATTAACACGTTGTTAGCATGTTTCTAGCATGATCAGCAAGTTGCTAGCATGTTTCTAACATGTTTCTGCCATGATTAGCAAGTTGCTAACATGTTTCTAACATGATTAGCAAGTTACTATCATGTTGCTAGCATGATTATAGCATGATTAGCATGTTGTTAGAAATGTTTCTAGCATGAATTTTACATGGCTAGCATGTTGCTAGTAAGTTGCTAGCATGTTTCTAGCATGCTACTAGCAAGTTGCTTGTGTGTTTCTAGCATGATTAGCCAGTTGGAAGCATGATTCTCACATGATTAGCATGATACTAGCAAGTGGCTTGTATGTTTCTAGCATGATTAGCATGCTACTAGCATGATTGGCCAGTTGGTAGCATGATTGTAGCATCATTAGCATGATACTAGCAAGTTGCTTGTATGTTTCTAGCATGATTAGCATGTTTCTAGCATGATTAGCATGCTACTAGCATGATTAGCCAGTTGGTAGCATGATTCTAGCATGATTAGCATGATACTAGCAAGTTGCTTGTATGTTTCTAGCATGTTAGCATGTTTTACTAGCATGATTAGCAAGTTTCTAGTATGATTAGCATGATACTAGCAAGTTGCTCGCATATTCCTAGCATGATTACCAAGTTGCTAGCATATTCCTAGCATGATTACCAAGTTGCTAGCATGTTTCTAGCATGATTAGCAAGTTGGTAGCATGTTCCTAGCATGATTAGCAAGTTGCTAGCATGATTACCAAGTTGTTACCATGTTTCCAGCATGATTAGCATGATTCTAGCATGATTGGCATGTTACTAGCATTACTCTAACATGATTAGCATTATACCAGCAGGTTGCTAGCATGTTTCTAACATATTGTTAACAATATTCTAGTATGATAAGCAAGTTGCTAGCATGATTATCCAGTTACTAGCAAGTGAAATATTATTACAATTTAAAACAACTATTTTCTATGTAAATATATTTTAAAATGTGATTTATTTCTGATTCAAAGTTGAATTTTCAGCATCATTACTCTAGTCTGTAGTGTCACGATCCTTCAGAAATCACTCTCTCTCTCTCTCTCTCTCTCTCTCTATATATATATATTATATTAAAAAAGTAAAAAAAGAAAAGCATTTATTCAAAATGGAAATCTTTGTAAAAAATATACACTAGCGTTAAAAAATGTTTATTCAGCAAGGATATGTTAAATTGAATAAAAAAAAGATGTGAAGTGAAGACTTATTTTCAAATTTGCAGTAAAATAGTTTTATCATTTTCTTTTTCATTTTGTTTATTTAAATCTAATAAATTGAAGATAAATTAAAGGTAGTGTAACAAATGATTTAAGTTATTTGCAATAATTTTAGTACTTCAGTTTAATTTTATTTTATTGTGGTTACATTTCTAATTTCCAAATTTGATTATAATATTATATTATATTATATTATATTATATTATTTTATATTATGAATAACAAGTTAAAAAGAACAGCATTTCTTCAAAATGGAAATCTTTGTAGCAATATACACTACTGTTTAAAATACTTTTATTAAATTGATTAAAAAATATAGTAAAGACTTATTCTCAAAAAATCATTTTCTTTTTCATTTAGTTTATTTAAATCAGAATAAATTAAAATAAATTCACTTTTATTTGCAATAATTTTAGTACTTCAGCTTAATTTTTATAAGGCAACATTTATAATTTCCAAGTTTAATATTATATTATATTATATTTTGAATAAAAATTAAAAACAAACTGCGTTTATTCAAAATAGAAATGAATTAAAATGTGCTTAATTAAATTAACTTAATTAAAATAACTTTAACATTTAAATAATGTGTATTTATGTTTTGTCTTAATGTTACATCAAGCACAATTGGTGAGAAATGTATTGAATTGTCTTTGAAATTATTTCAGAATGCAAATAAATATATTTGGCCTATTTGAATATATTTGCAGCAAAGTTAAATGTTTTCATGCTTTGCAGGAATCGTGTTGATTCCTCCTGCTATCTCAGTCAGTAATTAAGATTCCACATAGGTAAACAACCGGCTGGTTCCCATTACCAGTCCACTTTATGTACTGTTTAGTGCCAGCTATCCTATAATGCCATCAGTCCTCACATAGACTCCAAATTGAGCTCAGCTGGTGAAGTATATAACAAGATTGTTACCAGATTTAAATAACTTCTTTAGTCAAACTTCAGCTAAAGATGTTTTGTCCGTGCCTGGTTCGATCGAATGCGCACAGGAAAACTGTATGTTCCATTTGGCTCCTGTTACAGAATTACAACTATTAATGTAAACGCGGCCAATGAAAACATCTCCTGCGGTGATGTCACAAGGTGACATAAACACAAAGCTGGTCATTAGTATATTACAGGTCAAAGGTCGGTTGAACACAAAGCTCATGTGTTCGTTTTGGAGTCGGTGGCGTTTGCTTTGGCGGCGTCTTGCAGGTTTTGTTTGGAGAGAAAGCAGCGAACAGGCTACAGAGACCTGCCGCCGGATCGTATAGATCTAGACGCTCGTAACTGACTGATTTTTAGGATTTTTTCCTCTTAGTGGGAGAGGACACCCTCAAGAGCGGCCTGCCAGACTGCTCATGATCTTTATGGCTAAATCAACAAGAGTCCACTGCCTGTGCATTTGTTTGCTCTGAATCAAGCAGCAGAAATGTGGAAGAAACATTTATTTCTGAACTGTGATCCACAGCTTCTTTTAAACTGTCATTTCTTAAGATACAAGCTTCTCTATCTATATCTATCTCTCTATCTATCATCTGTTGTTTGTTCGTTCGTTCTATAATTCTATCATTCTATCCTTCTATCATTCTGTCTATCATTCTATCTATCATCTGTTTATCATTCTATCTATCAATCTATCATTCTACTGTTCTATCTATCTATCTATCTATCTATCTATCTATCTATCTATCTATTTGTCTGTCTGTCGTTCTATAATTCTATCCTTCTATCCTTCTATCTATAATTCGGTCTATCATTCTATCCATCGTTCTATCTATCTATCATCTATCATTCTGTCTATCTATCGTTCTGTCATTCTATCCTGCTATCTATCATTCTGTCATTCTATGTATTATTCTATCTATATCGTTCTGTTTATTGTTCTATCATCTATCTATCTATCTGTCTGTCTGTCGTTCTATAATTCTATCATCCTATCGTTATATCAATCTGTCATCTGTTTATTATTCTATATATCGTTCTATTATTCTATCATTCTATCATTCTATGTATTCTATCTATATTGTTCGCGTTATTGTTCAATCTATCATTCTATTTATCATTTCATCATTCTACTGTTCTATCTATTGTCTGTCTGTCTGTCTGTCTGTCTGTCTGTCTGTCTGTCTGTCTGTCTGTCTGTCTATCTATCTATCTATCTATCTAACTTTTGTTTTTGCCCCCATTTTTCATGAGCTGAACTCAAAGATCTAAGACTTTTTCTATGTACACAAAAGGCCTATTTCTCTCAAATATTGTTCATTGTTCATCTGTCTAAATCTGGGGTCCTGGGGGGTCCGAAAACCAGTCAGTATCTGGTGTGGATGGTTGTGGATGAATGGCACAACAACATCTATCTTTTGTTCTGTCTATCATTCTGTCCATCATTCTATCATTCCCTTTCTGTCATTCTGTTGTTCTATTGTAAAGAAAATAAAGGTTAATTGAGCATGTTTTACAATAAAGTACTATTTTAATCTTTCTGCTTTTTATCTGATCAAATAAAAACAATTTATTAGTGAAAATGTTTTTAAGTAAATCCTACACCTCCCCCCCCCCCCAAATAATTACAAAGAAATGGCAAAAAAAAGCCTGCACTGAATTCGACGTTCAGATGTTCAAAAATTCAACATAAAAGATGATCAGTGAATCAAATGTCTGATATATTTGGATGATACAGTTGATTCACTGATACATTTTAACTGATTTATTTAAATTATTTACTGATATAAGTCAGGCTTCCTAACATTTTACATTCATGGAGAAAAAATACATACAAACACATGTGTGTTTTCCATATGTTTACACTCATGAAGTGATAGGGGAAGTTCGATATGGGAAAGACACTTCAGTTTAGGAATAGCAGCTGTGCCGGTGGAGCATGTTTGTCCTAAAGCTGATCTCAGAGCAGTAACAGTGTTTTTCCTAATAGGCCATGACTCTGTTAGCTCTGATCTCAGTGGGCAGTGTAGGTTTAAAAGCCACAAAACAGTTTGAAAACCTACAACATCTCCGTGAACCGTGAATGTACTTGTTTTCTCTTTTTTGTGGTTTGTGCTTTATCTTGATGGTAAGCATGTGGAACAAATGGCCACTTCATGTTGTTTATTTGTAATCTCACTGCTTCAGTTTATACAAAAGGAGTTTGGTTATTTATTTACTCCTGATGTCAGATGTTTTTCCCAGGCCAGCAAATTCTGCTTTTGCTTGAATTAAAACGTTCTGGTACCAGACCTTAACTGAATCTGAAGAATGTTTCATAACAATATGAAGTTGTGTGTTATATGTTCTTCCGTAGATATTGACGAATGCCAGGTGCATAACGGCGGCTGCCAGCACAAGTGTGTGAACACCAGGGGTTCGTATCACTGCCAGTGTAACTCTGGATCTCGCCTGCATGTGGACGGACGCACATGCATCGGTAAAACACACACGCAGCCAAACCAAACTAACCAAACCTGCCCAGACTCATGTTTCACCATAAAATCAAAGGGCATAAAAATTATATATCTGCTTAAAGGAAAGGAAGCCAGTTTTTTTATGACTTAATTACTGTGTGTTTCAGCAAAAGTGTGATCATTTAACTCAGAAACAAGACATTTCGCTTTCTATATTAAAATGGTTTATAAGAGCATAATATATCTATTGTTCCTTCCATCATCTATCATTCTATCTATCTATCTATCTATCTATCTATCTATCTATCTATCTACCTATCTATCCATCCACCCACCCACCCATCCATTGATCTATCATCGTTCTATCCATCATCATCTATCATTCTATCATTCATCTGTCTATCCACCCATTATTCATCCATTGTTCTATCATTGTTCTATCCTTCCATCCATCTATCCATTCATCCACCCATCCATCATTCTATCATCTGTCTGTTCATCCATTCATCCATCATTCTATCATCCATCTATTCATCTACCCATCCATCATCCATCTATTCCTCCATCCACCCATCATCTATCAATTGTTCTGTCATTGTTCTATCATTACATCCATCCATCCAGCCATCCACCAATCCATCATCTACCAATCTATCATCCATCCATCCTTTTTTCTGTTATTCTATCCATCCATCTATTCATCCATCTCTCCAACCACCCATCATCCAGCCATTGTTCTGTCATTGTTCTATCACTCCATCCATCCATCCATTGTTCTGTTATTGTTCTATTGTTTAATTCAATCATCCAATAGTATATCCAAATCTCCAACAACCCATCTTTTACCCATTGTTCTGTCATTGTTCTATATTCTGTCCATCCACCTATCCATCCATCCATCCATTGTCCTGTTATTGTTCTATTGTTCAATCCATCAATCCTTCCATCTATCCATTCATTGTTCTATTACCCATCCCTCTATATCCATTATCATCCATCTATCCATCCATCCATCTCTCCAACCACTTGTTCTGTCATTGTTATATCACTCCATCTATCCATTGTTCTATCATTGTTCTGTCGCTTCATCTATCCATTGTTCTGTTATTGTTCTATCCATCTATGCTTCATCTATCTATTCATTGTTCTATTATTCATCCCTCTATTTATCCATCATCATCATCCATCCATCCATCATCCATCTCTCCAACCACCTATCATCAGACCCATTGTGCTGTCATAGTTCCATCACTCTATCCATCCATCCATCTATTGTTTTGTTATTGTTCTATTGTTCTATCCATCCATTGTTTTAACATCCATCTCTCTATTAGTCCATCATCCATCCATCCATCTCTCCAACCACCCATCATTCCACCCATTGTACTCTCATAGTTCTATCTCTTCGTCCATCCATCCATCCTTCTATCCATCTATCATCCATCCATTGTTCTATCATCATTCCATCCATCTTCATCTATCATTCTGTCATCCATCTATCTGTCATCCATCTATCAGCCACCCATCATCTATCAGTTCATCCATCCATCCATCCATCCATCCATCCATCTTATGCCAAGTCCATTTATGTGTTACCATCTGAAAAACATTTGACATAATGTACAGTTTAATCCTAAAGGTAAAAAGAGAGAGATAGAGAGAAAGAGAGAATGACAGACAGTTAATCGCACACAGAGGTCAGAGGAAGGAAGCAGAGAATTCGATTACAGAATAAACTGTGTTTCTGGCACAAATCTCTCTGCTGTATGTGTGCTTATAGAGATTGATTTATAATTGAGAAGTTTAAAGTGATTTTCAGTGCGTTCCTTCGTTCATGTTTTGCTTGGTTGAGTCATTGATGTTTCTGCAGCAGGAGTCGTTTGAAGTCAGGGACTGCTCGAGTCAAAGACTTAACGAAGATTCTTCTCTTTATTATTACTCGTTTGATCCGTAAATTGAACAAAATCAGCCCAGTGTTATCTTCTCATAGCGTCTCCACCTGTCTGTCTATCTGTCTGGGTGTTGTTTAGCCATCCACTCCTGCAGCATTGGGAATGGCGGCTGCGAGCATTTCTGCATCCAGCAGACAGCGGGTCATTTCCAGTGCCGCTGCAGACCCGATTACAGACTCGACGCGGATGGGAAACACTGCAAATGTGAGTCTGACCACACTGATGATCAACAGCAGGACTTTGTCCTAGTCATAAAAACTAGCCATAAAAAAGCCATACTAATTATGAAGCTTTTTATTAAATGCAGACTGGAATTTATGTTGTTGTTCACTGCAGATGCTCCAAGCTTAACACCAATGATGCCAAACTCAATTAATAGGATTGAGAGAATTTGTGCAGTGAAAAACAGTTTTTGGCGAGAAGTTATTGTATGATTTCAGAAGATTTTAAATTATGTAAAAGTCATGTGTGCTGCTTTTTTGTCCTTTTGACATTCAGCGTAGATAAAGTCATAAAGATTTGTGCCAATATGAAGGAAAATAAATGATGTTTTTGTTTGTTTTAATAGTTAAAATTGCATTCATTAGCAACGAATAAAGATAAAACTTGACTGTAATGATCTCCATAACGCAGATATAAACGTGTTTGCTCTGATTTAAAGGTCATAGTGGAACTGTTTGCTGTAAGGTTGAAGCATTTGTTAAACATCATTGACACATAATGCATGAAAATGTCAATTTCCAGATGCTTGAATATGCTATTAAGTGTCCTAATGACAGAATTTAAACTGTACTAGTAATATAAAACGCTCTTTTTATGTTTTATTGTTCAAATATATTTCAAGCCAAGCGCTTTCATCCTTTGAAGTTTGCAAGGAATCACAACGACTGCTCAAGGAGATTTAGTGAAAATGTGATTTTGGTTGCCCTTTGATTCACTTCATGATGTAATATCACAAACTGGTGACTTCAGCAGGGACATGTCTTTGTGTCTCGTCTTTGAGGTCATCTGGAGTTGAACACAGACTAATGAAGGATCATGATTGCAGAATAATTTCTGCCATTCTGTGTCTGTAAAAGTGTAATTGTTGGCTGCAGACAGATCGTTTCACCGCAGCTGTTGGACGGGCAGAAAACGTTAAACAATGAGTGTATGAGAGGAGTTACTCAGAGCAGCTGGATAAGGATGAAGTTTTTTATGACATTGTACAAATACGCTAAATAATCTCACAAAAACATGTCCAGGTCACATTTCACCTCTAATAATAATACTAATAATAACATTAAGAACTTTTGAACAGTGTTTATTGAACCAACAAATTTGAACAACACATTTTATAAAACAAATTGTCACTGCAATAGCAATACAGTGTTTTTTCATGTTTTTTTTTTTCACATTTAACCATACAAATGTACACTACCAGTCCAAATTTCTAGTACAGTAAGATTATGAATGTTTTGTTTTTAAAGAGGTTTTCTGTTTAAATATATTTTAAAATGTAATTTATTCCTGTGATTTCAAAGCTGATTTTTTTGCATCATTACTCCAGTCACACGATCTATTAGAAATCATTCTGATATTCTGATTTGCTACTCAAAAACATTTAATATTATTATTTATGCGTGGAAAACAAAAGAGTAGAATTTTTTCAGGTTTCTTTGATAATTAAAAGTTCAGAAGAACAGCATTTATCTGAAATACAAATCTTTTGTAAAGTTACAAAAGCTTTTTATTTCAGGTAAATGCTGATCTTTGGATATTTGTATTCACCAAAGAATAGAACAATTGAGAATGTACGCGACTGTTTTAAATATTGATAGTAGTGATAATAATAATAATAATAAAATATTTCTTGAACAGCAAATCAGCATGTTAGAGTGATTTCTGAAGGATTATGTGACACTGAAAACTGGAGAAATTATGCTGAAAATGTAGCTTTGATCACAGGAATAAATTGCATTTTAAAATATATTCAAATAGGAAACTGTTATATTAAATAGTAAAAAATATTTCAAAATTTTACTGCTGTTGCTGTATTTTGGATTAAATAAATGCAGGCTTGGTGAGAAGATTATATATATACACAGTATTCCACAGAAGTGAGTACACCCCTCACAGTTTTGTAAAAAGAGGCCTGTTTTGAGTGGAACCTGTCTTGTTGTACTCATTTTTGTTGCCAGCATTTTAGACATTAATGGCTGTGTTTTAAGTTACTTTGAGGTGACAGTAAATTTACACTGTTATACAAGCTGTACACTCACTACTTTACATTGTAGCAATGTGTCGTTTCTTTAGTGCTGTCATATGAAAAGATATACCAAAATATTTACAAAAATGTGAGGGGTGTACTCACTTCTATGAGATACTATAAATACTTGTGAATTAAAATTTAATTTACATTATATATATATATATATATATATATATATTCGTTACAGCAAGGAGAATGGTGGAGAAAATGTGCAGAATTGTCTTTTAAAATATTACAAAAAAGAAAAAGCTAAATATAACTTGAAATATCTCTTTTTTGTTTTGTGGAGTATATAAAATATGACATGTTTTTTGGCGAATTCTGTGTGATTCACCCATTTATTGGCATTAATAGTAATACAGTCTGTTCTTCTGTCATTAGTGTTGAATCCGTGTGCGGAGCGAAACGGCGGTTGTTCTCAGGAGTGCCGCAGGGATGGAGATCAGGCCCGCTGTGGATGTCATCCAGGTTACCTGCTGGCTGAAGATGGCAAGACCTGTAAAGGTAAATTGTACCTGGATGGTGACCAGTATTTAGTGTAGATTGAGTTTATGTCAGATGCTTACATATTAGGGGTTGAACCGACTAGTCGATTAGTCGACTGGTCGACTTCAATGCTCTGCCATGACGCTTTAAGCTTGACGTCGACTAGTCGCTGGTCCTAAATAGAGGAAGCAACATGCCAATAAAACATTTACACTCTGATTCCAAACAGTTAAAATGACAAAAAAAAGACATTTGATTATATAATTTGGATGCTGGAAATTGAAAGGGAGAATGCATGTTTTAAACAGCTTAGGGGACGTTCACGTGTCGCGTCTTTTGTACGCTCAAGTTATTTTAAATGTAGACGCGCATTATCCGTGCTTATAATGGAAGTGATGCGCACGCGGTGCGACGCGCACGGTTTTTCTTTTTTTATGCTGGAAATACATTTATCCTTTGCTGAAACTTTCACGTCTTAATGAAGAGCGCAAGTCATGGCTGCTTAACGATGGCAGACGCCACAGGAGCGACAGCGAAAGCTATGCGCTTTGGAAAGGAGAAGGCTGCGCGCCTATAGCGTTTTCCACGCGTTTTTAGGCGCGACATGTGAACAGCCCTTATTGTACAGGTAAATTAATCGACGTTCTAATCTAATGTGATGTGCGTTGTAACGCACACACATAAGCTACAGACAGTAGCTCGTATATAAGCAGATCAGGCGCGCACAGAATCATTTAATAGCCCCGAAATGTATTGTCAGCACTGTTCTATGATTTCTCAATAATACAGTTTATAAACCGAAAGGTTCTAGCATATATTTCTTAGTAATTAAAACCCACAGCTTTACTATTAAAAGAGAAATGCTGCCAGGTACAATTACTTCACACACACAATCACTCTCTCAGTAACGCTTTTTTATTTCTCACTAATCTTAATCTATTTATCTGATTAAGAACGAGCGAAATATAACGACTCAAAGGCAAAGGAACTGATAAAAACGAGCTATTATAGGAACAGTAGCCATGGGCAGCGCTGTGTCATATGCCATATAGCGGTGCACAAGATGTTCGAGATCAAGATTTAGGCATATTTGTTTATCAATGACGTCATCAATGACTAGTCGACGTCGACTCGACTTTCATCACATAAATGTCGACTTTAAAAATTCTGAAGTCGTTCAACCCCTATTACATATTAGAAAGCTGTCTTTACTGTTGTATTGCACATCATGTCTTCATACGCAAGTGATTTTGAAGTGTGGCGTACTTGTTTGTGTGTGTTTTTCTTTGCATCAGACATTGACGAGTGTCAGGCGGGCCAGACGGACTGCGCTCATGGTTGTCGCAACACTATGGGGTCTTTCATGTGTGTGTGTCCTGCCGCCTATGAACTGGGTGTTGATGGCAAGCAGTGCTATCGTAAGTATGATCTGACTCTAAATCGATCTTGTCAGATCACATGCAACACTTCTTACAAAAGAAAAAATACATTAAATCATCCTTTCTCTCTGTAGCTCTCTGTACATTATGTGCAACAATATATATATATATATATATATATATACAGTATATGTGTGTGTGTGTGTGTGTGTGTGTGTGTGTATATATATGTATATATGAAGAGTTCAGATGCAAAAGCCTCTAAATCCATTTGACATCTTTCTTTAAAAAATGCATTTTATCAGGCTCCGATGTATAGGTTTCTATGTAAATATTGGTATTTCTAATTGGCTGAAGGTGGGATTTTAGTGAGTTTGAAGTAAAAGTATTTGATGGATGTATAATATGTGTCAAGAGCATTCACTCAGTATCATTATCTCATTTTTGAATCTGCATCTGAACTCTTCATATAAATAGTATGAAATGCATCAGTATATGTATAAATATGTGGATCTAGAATAGAATACAATATATTACAGATAGAATAGAATAAAATGCAATAAAATAGAATGTGAAATATACATACACATTTGGTAATGTTTTTTTATTTAACATTTATTTTTAGGGGTTTTTATGGTACTAAATTGTATTTTTGCAATCATTATGATAAAAATGAAATTTCCAACTTAAATCTTAAATGCTTTGGAGCACAGATGAAAAAAATTGGTCTCTTTTTTTAAAGAGGACACATGGCAGATTATTGCTGAAGAGAAAAAAGTAACAAAGTGAAATTTAAATGTTTATTTTTTAATGATAAATGCAGTATTTTAAATTTTATATTTTAACATTAACATTAACTATAACAAGTTTGGAGCATTCTTCAGAAATCATTCTAATATGCTGATTTGCAGCTCAATAAACATTCATGATTATTATTAACGTTCAGCTGTAAGTCATTTATATGTGATTAGTTAATGATGAAATAATCTTTTACAAAACATTCACAAATGATTAATAACTGATATGCTAACAATTTGTGTATGTTTTGTTAATTCATTTGCAAGTCAATTACAAGTTCATTTACAAGTAATTACTTAATGATAAACTAATCATTTACAAAACATGACTATGTGTTTACAAATGATTAATAAGTGCTATGTTAAAAAGTGCAAAAATGCAATTATTCTAAAACTATTTTCTTTTTTAAATAATAATAAATTATTTGCTGTCAAGTGAATAAACATGTAAACCCTTTCTCTCATCAGCACAGACTTTCTGTGTGGAGTGTGTTGGATCTAGTGATAATGTAAACCAGTTTACCCTCCAATGAAGATCACAGCAGGTGCACAGTGCTAAATGTGTGTCACAGAAGACATCTTTACTTTCACCAGTCAGCCCTTACATTGCATTACACACTACAAATTATTCAAAACCTGTTGTGTAAATGCATGAGTAAATAATTTACAAATCTTTCTGCATCCCCTAATCTAAAGTGTAAACAATTCATCACTTGTAAATGTGTTACACAGCATTTGTAGATCTTTCTTACATGTTAAAAATGATCTGGTGGATACAAGGCATTTACAACACTTTCTGCATTCCCTAATCTAAAGTCTAAACTACTCATTAGTTGTAAATGTTTTATAAACCTGCTGGTTACAGGTTGTGTGGGTACACACGGGGGGGAAAGATCTACAAATGATGAGTGAAACATTTACAACTGAGAATAGGGGGATGCAGAAAGATGTGTAAATGATTTATTCATAATGTGATCTTCAATGGAGGATAAACATTTCAATGACTGACATTTCAGTTATTTATAATTGTTTAATAATATATTGACTAGTAACTTATTAACCATTTACTAAGGATCTGATTGATTATTTCATGATGTTATTTTTTAAGATAACATGACAGATTTGTAAATTGTTAGCATATAATTTATTAATCATTTATGAATGCATAGTCATGTTTTGTAAATAATTGGTTCATCATTAACTAATTACTTGTAAATGAATTAACAAAACATACACAAATTGTTAGCATATCACTTATTAATGGTTTCTAAATGTTTTGTAAATGATTATTTCATCATTAACTAATCACTTATAAATGACTTACAACTGAACGTTATTATAAAGTGTTACCCAACACTCTCTAGCGCCACCACTTGTCCACTAAGTTTCAATCATGTTTATGCTAATAACTTTTGAACTTCTCATACCGAACACCAAAAAAAAAAAAAAAAACAGTATGATTTTTTTTTTTTTTTGCTATTTTTAATAGTTTGTAAAACCTACTTTTTCGAATTTGTCCTAGACAATTTGTCTGATTTTCACCAAAATTGGCTAAGATCATCTTCAGACCATGCTGGCAAAAAGTTATGAAATTCAAGTTGACTAGTCAAACCGTTCTTGATTAATCCACAAACAAATTCTACTGAAAGTTTGCCGTATTGAGACCAAACTTTAGTGTGTGTTATAACAAGCATGACCTTTTCAGAGCAGCGCCACCTATTGGTCAAGAGATATGAAAAATGGCTATTTTTGCTTTTAACTTCTGAATGGTTCAAAATCACAAAGCCAAAAAACACAAAACTAGTCTCTAGATTCAGAGGAGCATGCTATTTCAAACCATACCCAGTTTTGAATTCTGTTATAAAATGCTAAATTTTACGAATGCATTTGCGTATTGTTACAAAACTCAGCACCATGAAAAAGTCAGAAAGTTGTGGGCCAAAGGTTAGAAAATAAAGAAATAAAAAAAATGCTAATAATATTTGATTAAATTGTAATGAAAAGTGGTCTCAATTTATTCTTTGGGTCATGCCGAGAACATGACCCAATTAATTATGCCAAAATTGGCCAAACTTCCTGTCCGCCATTTTGATTAATGTTCAAAACCTACTTTTTTAAGACGACAGATTGTCACCAAATTTGACTCGGATCATCTTCAGGTAATGCTGGCAAAAAGTTATGGATTTTGTGTCGATATACGAACGATTTTCATTTAGCGTATCAATAAATATCCTGAAAAGATGTCAAACTGCGTCTGAGGCTGTACCTCTGCGAAGCTTTGACACATTGTCACCTGACCACGCCACATCAATTCGATAGCAGTTCCACCTATTGGTCAAGAGTGAGAAACCATTCATTAACCATTAATTATAAAATTTCCAAAAATGCTAATAACTTTTGATTGCATCAGCCTGTTTTAATCAAAATATTCCTTGCTGAGTTATAGATTTTGACATTTGCAACAAATTTGAGGCATGAATGCCAGACTATGTCTTTGACTATAGCTTTGACATATTGGCACCAAATTTTGTGTGTGCCATTGTCTCCTTACACTGACCACACTACGTCAATTTGGTAGCAGCGCCACCTATTAGTCAAAAGTTATAAGCCGTTAAATCATAAGACTAGTACTTTTGTATGATTTTTTTAAACCATTTGGACTAAAATCAATTTAAAATGGCCTCATTTACTCATTGCTACAGTTGGTCTGATGCTTGCTTCGTTAATGCTTGGCCCCGTACAGCTATATTCTGTATTATAACAGTGAGAAAATCAAAAGCAGAAATCTAAACAAGTTGTGTTCCAAATTTGAGGTTGACATCACAAAAAAAAGATTTAGTGTGGGCGCAGTACCAAACGTTTCCACTAGATGAGATTCGTTTTCCATTTATTTCCAATGCAGTGTTTTTCATTCTCAGGTATCGAGATGGAGATTGTAAACAGCTGTGATCATCATAACGGCGGTTGTTCTCATCACTGCGAACATTCAACCAATGGACCCGTGTGCAGCTGTAATCAAGGATACCAGCTGGACAACGACCACAAGACCTGCATCGGTAAAGGAAACTAATGTGACCATTTTACTGCACGAGTACAGTATCCATGTGAGGTAAAGGTGTGTGTTCTCGTCTGTCAGATATAAACGAGTGTGTAGACGGCAGCTCGTGTTGTGAGCACGACTGCACAAACTATCCTGGAGGTTACGAGTGTTACTGTACAGCTGGATATCGACTGAACGGCGATGGATGCAGCTGTGATGGTACGACACTCATAGAGGAAAAAACAAACATTTCCAGTGATGTAGGAATTTAGATTCAGAAATGTTTGTGATTGCAGATATAGATGAGTGTTTGGCTGCAAAGGGGGGATGTGATCACACGTGTCAAAACAGTGCCGGATCCTTCCAGTGCTCCTGCAGACGCGGGTATCGTCTCGATGAAGACAGGCACTCCTGCATTTGTGAGTTTTCAGCCTGTCATGAACCTGTATTATATTATATTATATTATATTATGTTATGTTATGTTATGTTATGTTATGTTATGTTATGTTATGTTATGTTATGTTATATTATATTATATTATATTATATTATTAATAAATGAAATTAGCTAAATATTTTGCCTTCTAGAATAATTTTAAATGCTTCAAAGCAGTCATTCTAGTTATAAAAGTTTCTATTCTAATCAATTCTATTCTATATGGATCAATTTGGGGAAATATTTTGCCCACTATAAAGACTTTGAAGAAAAATGCTTTATTAAGTTATTTTAGTTTTAAAAGATATAGTTTTAGAATTTTATGTTATGTTATGTTATGTTATGTTATGTTATGTTATGTTATGTTATGTTATGTTATGTTGTTATAGATTAAAAAGTTAAAATGTTCTGGTTGCTAGAATAATTTTGAAGAATAAATGCTTAAAAATATATAATTTTAGTTTTAAAATTTATATCTTTAGGTTTTTTATTATATTATATTTCTAATATAAATAATACATAATATAATATAACAAATATTCTGCCTACTAGAATGATTTTAAATGCTTCAGCAACAGCTTCTAGTTTTAAAATATGTATTCTATTCTATTCTATTCTATTCTATTCTATTCTATTCTGTATGAATTTAAATTGGGAAATATTCTGCCTGCTAGAATAATTTTAAAGAAGAAATGCTTCAAAAACAGTAATTCTAGTTTTAAAATGTATATCTTGTCTTAGAATTATATACATTATCTTATATTATGTAATGTATATTATATTATATATATATTTTTTATTTATTTCATTTAAGACTTCTAACAAAGACTTTCTAAATGTTCTTGTATGGTATGTTTTTAATGAAAAGTTTTGTTCTGGTAACATGGGTGTTAACTGACTAATTTTGATGAAATTATTCTTATTATTCTTATTATTAAATTATTATTCTTTGTAACTGCATTTTGCAGTGGTTTGATCATGATCAAGATCAAGATGAGTATTCCTTGACATATGCAAGATTTAGTTTAACGAAACTGGTCAAGATTTGAAGTATTTAAACGTCAAAAAAGAATTTTCATCCAAATTGTAGATGTTTAAGCATATTGTATGTAATGTAATGTAGGTAAATTTTTGAACAAACAGGCACTTAATAAAAGTACGTGTGTGTGTTGTGTCAGTGCTGGAGGAGTCTGTGGAGGCATTAAGCAGCGGTCAGACGGTGGACAGACCTCAACCTCAGCTCACCATCCTGCAGGACTATGAGCAGATCCTGGAACGATATGATGACTATGAGGATGACACAGGAGAACTGCGAGCTGAGAGCACCTTAACGGAGAAATTCAGTAAGAAGCGTGAAAACTCTGATTTTATGTATTATAGGATATTACAGGTGCAGCTCCAAAAATTTGAATATTGTGAAAAAGTTTTTTTTTTTTTATTGTAACTTAGTTCATTTTTTTTATTGTAACTTATTTAAAAAACAATTAACTTTCATATATTCTAGATTCGTTACATGTAAGATAAATATTAAAAAAAAGTATTTTTTTTATTTTGATTATTAGACCATATAGTTCATGAAAGTCAAAAATCCATTATCTCAGAATATTAGAAGATTTACATTTGAGTTTCATTAAATGACCGTCCCTACAGTATTTTATCAAGTGCAAAGTCAATGCAGCCATCTATCAGGATATTTTGGAGTATTTTATGCTTCCATCTGCTGACAAGCTTTATGAAGATGCTGATTTCCTTTTACAGCAGGACTTGCACTTGCAAGTGGTTTGCTGACCATGATATTACTGTGCTTTATTGGCCAGCCAACATGCCTGACCTGAACCCCATTGAGAATCTATGGGATATTTTCAAGAGAAAGTTAAGAAACAGTCGATCCAACAATACACAGATGATATGAAGGCTCAATATTGCCTCAGCAGTGCCATAGGCTGATCACTTCCATGCTACACTTCACTGATGCTGTCATTTGCTGTAATATTTGCTGCTGACCAAGTATTGAGTGCATAAAGGAACATACTTCAAAGAACTTGAACTTTTGTTTTGCAAATATGTTTTTTGATTGATCTTAGGAAATATTCAAATATTTTGAGATACTGGATATTTGACTTTCATGAGCTGTAAGCTCTAATCATCAAAATTAAACCAAAAAAACGTTTGAAATATTTAACTTTACATGTAATGAATCTAGATTTTTTTTTTCCACGATAGTCTAATTTTTTGAGCTGCACCTGTATATATCATATGCATTAGGACTTTTCAAATAGATTTTATTTTTATATTTTCAATTTAATTTTAGTATTTTTGTTTTAAATATGTCTGTAAATGTTTGTATAAATTTGTATTTATTAGTTATAGTTTCTTTAGTGTTTATTTTACTTTGGCAACTAGCTGAAATAATAAAACAAATAGTTAACATTAATTTATATTTATCAGTTTTAGTTTCTTTAAAGTTTTTTTTGTTTTAGTTATTTTAGTACTTACTGTTAAACTAAATGAAAATGAGGAATAATAGCTGAAATAATATTAATAATGAAATGTATACAAAAAGTAAATGTTTTAATGAAAACTCTTGTCTCATCTGGTCTGTGCAGTATGTTTGAATGATTCGTTCGGCTTCGACTGCAGTTTGTCATGTGAGGACTGTGCTAATGGAGGAGTTTGTAACAAACACAGAAACGGCTGCGACTGTCCTGACGGATGGACAGGAATTGTGTGTAATGAGAGTGAGTTTCTCTGAAATTATAATTAATTATTGAATACTATAATCATTGAATACTCAGGCTGATCATAAATGTATCATGCAAGACAGAAGCCATCACAATACATTTGATTGAAATTGAAAACTCACGCTTGATTGCATCAACAGAAAAGTAATTTCACAGGTGGAGAAACATTTTATTTTTGTGATGAAAGATGATTTCAAATGAAAAAGCAGGATCTGTATACATCTTAATGTTTTCAATGTTTTGAGCGATGAAAAAAAAAATTAAAAAAAGGTAATTGTGACTTTTCATCTCATTTTTTTTTCTCTCAGAATTGCATGATATAAAGTTGCATTTGCATCTTCCAGTTGCAAGTTTAATCTTGCAGTTCTGACTTAATAATAAACAATTTCAAGTTATAAAGTCAAAATTGTGAGATATATTCTGAAAAGAAAAAGTTAGTCTTTTATTCCTCCGCATTAGTCTTGTAATTGTTCATATCTCACAGTTCTGAGAAGAGTCACTGAATAAAAAAAGGAAAAAATGTAAAAGAATAAGACTTTTTTCTTTATTTGTGATAAAGTCAGAATTGCGAGACCTTAAACTTGCAAATTCTGAGAAAAAAAATTGCATTTGTGAGAAATAAAATCACAATTCAAAGAAATAATGTTGCAATTCTGAGAAATAGTCAGAATTGTGAGAATTTTTTTCTTCATGGGTTTATTTTTCACAATTCTGACTTTATAACATGAAATTGCAAGTTATTACATGTTTTTAAAAGCTCCTGACCTCTTTCTTTCTTTCTTTCTTTCTTTCTTTCTTTCTGTGTGTGTGTGTGTGTGTGTGTGTGTGTGTGTTGTCTAGCATGTCCGGAGGGCTGGTTCGGCAGGAATTGTTCGTTGATCTGTAAGTGTAAAAACGGGGGCGTGTGTGATCCGGTCACCGGGAGCTGCCGTTGTCCACCAGGGGTCAGTGGAGAGCTGTGTCAGGACGGTGCGTTTACACCTTCACTGTATGGAATGATTTAACAGAAAAAGTACAAATCATGTGTAATATTGACATTGATGCAATCACTTTAGGTTGTCCCAAGGGTCTCTATGGGAAGCTCTGCAATAAGAAGTGTAATTGTGCTAATAACGGACGCTGTCATCGCACTTACGGGGCATGTCTGTGTGACCCGGGACTGTATGGAAGGTTCTGCCACCTACGTGAGTACTGTAATTTGCCTGTCACAACACTGTTCTCTGTGGAGTGATTGAAACAGGATTCGGGTTGCAAGAGTGGTAATGACTTCCTGTCCTCTGTGTTCACACAGCCTGTCCTAAGTGGACGTTTGGCCCAGGTTGTTCTGAAGAGTGTCAGTGTGTTCAGCAGAACACTGCAGAATGTCATCGTCATCATGGCGCCTGCATCTGCAAGCCAGGTTATCGGGGCGACACCTGCAAAGACGGTCCGTTTGCATGACGAACACCTTATGTGTCATTAATGCAAGGTTGCATTGCACTTAGAAGTTTGCATTTAAACTTATTTAACTATTTAAATACAACTGGAAAACAAACAATCTAAATATTTTAAATTGAATTAAATTAAATATTTGTATTTATTTTGTATTTTAATTGTACATTTGGATTGAAATGCTTTAATGGAAAGAATACGAAAACAATAAAATAAATAATTAAAATAAAATCAGATAAATAAACTAAAATAAAATAAAATAGGAAGTTGATGCATAGCATTTATATATAGATTTTTATTTTAAATTTGCTTGGAAATTCTTTAATTAAATACACAAATGAAAAAAAAATGCAACCTTAAGCTAAATTAAATAATAATTTTTTTATTTTAAATTTGGATTTGAAATTCTTTAAATGAAAAACAAGGAAAAGTATGGGAAAGCAATCTAAAAATAAAATACAATTAATAATTATTTAAAAAATATATACAAATAAAATACAACAAAATGGATAGTTGGATAAGGGTTGCCAGGTTTTTACACCAAAACCCACCAAAACCAAATTTGTATTTGAGAAGCATTAAAGAAATACAGAGAAAATAACTGGAATTGCAATATAATATAATTATATAATATAATAAATGCAATAATTTAATTTAATTTAATTTAACAGAGTGGAGGTACAGTGTATGACATACAATCAGTATTAATTGTTTTTCCTTGCAGAGTGTGAGTCCGGCTTCTTTGGCTCTGGCTGTGAAAATAAATGCTCCTGTCCAGCTGGAGTGACCTGTGATCATGTGACCGGAGCGTGTCAACCGCAGTGTCCAGCTGGAAAGAGAGGAGACAAGTGTGACCAAGGTACATCAAGTCAAATTATAAATATACAAAGTGTCTATATGAAAATAAGGTCATTACAGCTAAAATATTAGACATGCATCAGCCATTGATCAGATCAGTAAAGCTGCATGTGAAAAATTAATGTTTGTTTTGTGCTCCAAATGCTCAGCATGATAAATGTTTTTGTCATTACTGTGATAGATTGTTTTGATGGGAGATTTGGGATTGGCTGCTCTCAGTCATGTGACTGTTCAGGGGCATCATGTGACAGGATCACTGGCCAATGCCTGTGTCCCGCTGGAACGTTTGGAAAGCATTGTGAAAAAGGTAAAATTCTCATGCTGACATTATTATTAATTATTATTATTATTTTTTAAAAAGGTTATTTATTTATTTGTTTGTTTTATTTTATACTTTTCAATAAGATTATTTTTATTTATATATTATTGTTTATTTTGTGATTTTTAATTTACATAAACTTCTTTAGATATACAATTATTTAACTATTTAAAAAAAAAAAGTTTTTCACAGAATGTGAATACAATAAACAGTATTTAATTTTTTTATTTTAAAATGTGTTGTTTTTTTATTTTAATGTGTTTTCATTTATTTATTATTTTAGTTTTTGTATTTAGTGTTTTAATTTACATAAATTTCTTCAGATATGTGTCTGCCAAATGCATGCATAGAAACTGAAGTTTGTGCACCTGCCTTTAACCATGAAACAGTTTTTGTAAATATATATATATATATATATATAATTTGATATTTATATTTTATTTATAATAACATTACAATCATAATAGGTATTTTGTATGCACATTTCACAAAACCCCATTGTTGACACTTTGCCAGCATGTTCATGACCTGATATTAGAAGTAGTCACACAATTTCAAGAACAACAGCCTGGTTAACCAATATTTCCAACAACTGAGAAAAAATTGACCCAGAACAGAATATAGAGAGTCACATTAATGATTCTGTCCAGACACATAATTCAGACACACACTATGTTTCTGCATCAGAGTGTGCGGAGGGCCGCTGGGGTGTTGAATGTCGGGAGTCCTGTCCGTCGTGTGAGAACGGAGGCCGCTGTGACCGCCGTAACGGGACGTGTGTCTGCGCTCCTGGATTCATCGGCAGATTGTGTCAGAACAGTGAGTAAGTCTCTGTGTTCTCAAATACAGACATATTTCCTTTGTATGTGGTGTTTTAGTGAATGTCTCTGTGTTCAGTGTGTCCCACGGGACGTTTTGGTGTGGGCTGTCAGCTCAGATGTACCTGTGATAATGGAGCTCGCTGTCATCCTGTTACCGGACGCTGTTCATGTCCTCCTGGCTGGACGGGACGCAACTGCAGGAAGGGTATGCTTTATTTGATATTTATCATGCAATTATAAAAAAAGGGCAGTCAGTCAATTAAAATTTTTAATTTATTTAATGACATGATTGTTCCAGGGTTCATACAAGGTGCTTAAAGTGCTTGAAGTACTTAAATTTAACTTTTTGAAATGTGAGGCCTGGTAAACCCTTGAAAATAGCAATATTCCTAAAGAGGTACTTTAAAAGTGCTTGAATTATTGAAAGACATGAAATAAGTGTTTAATTTGTTCAATAAGCACATATCGCTTCACACGAAATTCACAGTTCAAAAACCTTCTTAACTCTTTTCCTTCAGAACTTCGAAGCGCAGATCACAAATCGTTTGATTCAGATAGGGACATCGGCGCGGGTTCACAAATCATTTGTTTCAGATAGTGTTAATTATTATTCGTCAACAAAAAAAATGTTCCCAGACGAAAACGAAATGATGACGAACTAAAATTCTTTTTGAATGACAAAAACTATGACAAAAATCTACTGGCATGTTCATCGACAAATAAAAACGAGACAAAAATGTTAGGGAGGAATGATTTGGAAAGGGATTCATTCAGAAAAATCTGTTGTGTAGTAGGAGGTTAGATGCGTACAAACCGGCAGGACACAAGCACTTGCTGCATGTCTTATGAAATGTTAAAACTGTCAATATGTGGGAGAAGTGCAGACATATGGATAAATTTGACGACGCAAGAGAGAACTCAATTTGGTCTTGTTTTCTGAGCGCAGACACCGAAGCATACACACAGAAAGCACGTCTCACACTCTTTCGCGTTGCATGAACTGAGAAATACACACAAAATGATCTCGAATTTTCAGTTTTGAAGAGTTTTCATGCAAACACAGATGATTACATCCTAAATGAACATAAATAGTAGGGACAAAGTGTATCAGTACATTGCATCCATTGCATTCGGTTTTAAAGGGATAGCAGCCACATTTAGTTGCTATTGTCCGAGTCACAAATGTTAACCAAAAGAAAGACCACAAACTAGGTATCAGAATTGGTATCAGAGACAAAAAAGGCAGATGGGAACATCCCTATTTGGACAGTGGTGGATATTTGAAAAATCAGTAACGTCAGTTGATGTTTTTGTATATTCAAGTTAACATTTTTGATTGTGTATAAAATATTTTGGGTACAGTACACTGTAAAAATAAATCCATAAATTTTTTGATAAAATTCCAGCAACCACAGCTGTTGTTTTTCTACCGTAAAGATTTTTTTTACAGTGTACTTTACCCAAACATTTTATACACAATTAAAAATTTAACCTTAAAGCAGATTTAAATGTAAACCTGCTTTTTTTAAACAAGGTTTAAAGTTTGGTTTGGTAAAAAATACAGTACCAATGTTTTACAGTTTATAGTTTCACTTCAATTTACAGGTAAATACTGTAATTTCATTAACTGATGTAATGGTAATGTACCAACCTATTAAAGTACTGAAATCTGTTTTATACCTTTGTAATACACTGATAACCACCAAAAGCAGGTGGTGATTAGAAAGTCACATGATGAACCAAAGCCCATCACAATCAGCTTTTAAATGCTAACGTATATAGAAGGTGCACAGTGTCATTCACACAAACACTAAACAACATCATGGAACACACATTAAAATGAAATAATGCAATAATTAATTTAATTAATTTAACAACATTAGATGTAGCATACAACCCTAACACAAACCTGCTAAGAGAAAACTAAGAAGAAAGAAAAAAAAAACATCACATTTAAAAAAAATGTAACGCATTGAATTGTGGGAATGTCAATTTACGGTTATTCTTATTTTACCATTTTTTAATGTAGCATTTTTACAGCTTTTTACCGTTAAATTTAGAGTCATAAAATAAAATAAAACATTATTTCTTAAATGTCTGCACTAATCAGAGCATGTGAGCGAAGCGGAGCGGCGTGACGCTCTGGGGGCGTGCGCTCCGCTCAGTCGCTCATGGCCAAAGCAAAACGCTCCGCTAATGTTCCGCTCACGCTCACCGGTAAACCAAATCCCGCTCAGATCCCGCTCTAACATAAAATTTCTCTAGTAGGCCTAATTGTTTACTGTTTGTACCGAAATTCTTTGATAATTGTCTAAAATTAAGCATGCATGTTTCAGAGCAAAATTCTTACATTCTTCTTAATTGTATTAATTAAAATGTAGGCTATTAAATACACGAATAACCTTAGCAAATCTACCTAAAATGCAAAAACTTGTATTTGATTTTCGTTAACTTTATTTCCGTGAATAGCTGCCGTTGTTGTGTAATAGAACATTTTAAACACAAACGGACACACATGAGAAGAACTGTGTGCAGATCTTTACAAAATTCACCTGTATTATAAAGCCTGTTAAAGGAAACACACGGACACGGGGAACTGGGGACAATGGAGAGGGAAAAAATTATTTATCTCCCTTTGGCGTTTTGCAGTTTTTTTTGTTTTTTTTTGTAAAGAACAAATCTGCGTGCGTTAAATTAGATTATCAATTACTGATGCATATAGCCTATCTAGACATTCTGTAGGCCTACCTATTATTTATTAATTTTAAGCAATAATAATTTTAATAAGTAGGCCTAATTACGAAATATAGCCTAATAATTCGTTCCAAAATTTAAGCCAAATCTAGGGAAGGAACTAATTAACGAACGAATGAATTCGTGGCAGGCTGGCAGCTAAGCCTAAACAAGAGAACGAATGGTTAATTCGTGGCCATAATTTAGACTAAACGAAAAAATGAATTTAATTCGAATAAAAAAAGAGAACTGTTCTAAATTTTGTCTGCTTGCCGTGATGATCGGGGCTCCGTACGACCGAATATAACCTTAGCCTACACCATGTTTGCGTAGTACTTTACATGTATGTATAAGGCTTGCAACTTGAAACAATATCTGAACTCCATAACTGCTCTACTATTCTCGATCTCTACAGCTTCTTAAGGAAATATTACCGCTCCGCTCCCCACTCCGCTCACGCTCCGCTCCGCTCACATGCTCTGGCACTAATCTTTTTTATTGACTAACATGGTTCATTGATCAGCAGGTTTTTAAGAATCAAAAATGTGTGTGTTGTAGCCTGTGACGCGGGCCGCTGGGGTTTGGACTGTGTGAATGTGTGTGATTGTCGAAACGGTGACGGAGGGTGTGACGCTCAGACCGGACGCTGTCAATGTGAGGCGGGTTTCACTGGACCACGATGTGACCAGAGTGAGTGAAACACCTGCATGCACAAGTACACTCACATTGCATTCCTGGAGATCAAACAGTACAGAATAGTGTTAGCAATGCCAAGCTCATGAGTTTGCAAGAATGCGAAGTTGACATTACATTACATTTATGTGTATAAATGGAAAGATGTATATCTAAGGTCCTGTAACTTTACTTTTTTTTGTCTATACTTGAAGAGTTTAGATGCAAAAGCCTCTAAATCCATCTGACATCTTTCTTTTAAAACTCATTTTTATCAGGCTCCGATGTATAGGTTTCTATGTAAGTACTGGTACTTCTGATTCGGCTGAGGTTGGGATTTTAGCGAGTTTGTCGAGAGCATTCACTCAGTATCATTATCTAGTTTTTGACTGAGATGGCTTTTAGCTTGTTTTGTTTTTAGTTTCATTTTGAGTGGTCTTGCAAGTTGACAAATGTTTTATTTATTTATTGGCGCGTTGTCTTTACTTGGTTTTGCAGGTGAATTTATAAATGTACAAATATTTTACGTAGTATCTTAATTCTTATGTGCTCTTAAAATGACCATTTGTATGTATTATTATTATTATTTTTTATTAGATACAAAATGTTGTAAATATGAACTTATGATAATGTAAATTATTAATAGATTTAATTAAAATATGAATTTAGAATTAAATGAGTAATAATTCATTATTAAACTGAACGAGTAATAAAATAATACATTAATACATAAATGGTTATTATTAAAAAAGGGAGATAAAAGTTATAAATATGAGGAAAAGAATCTGAAAACATGCAATATAATATAAAATATATACAATATAATAGATAAAATATAATACAAAATAAAATAAAATAACAGATAGGTAATATATTACATTTATATGTGTATAATTGGAAAGATATATATCTTGCCTTTATTTATTCATTTTTAATGGTCTTGCAAGTTGACAGATGTTATTATTTATGTTACGTAGTCTCTTAATTCATTTGTGTTCCTAAAAGTAACATTTATAATTATTGTTATGAAGAAATGCAGGTAATTTTTTCAAATAAATTATTAATTAATTAAATTAAAATCTGAATTACTAATTAAATGAATAATAAATAATTTAATTATTAGATTAAAATAATGATAAATTAATTAATAATTAATTAGTAAATAAATTGTTATTATTAAAAATGTTATAAATATGATAAAATAATATGAAAACATGCAATATGATATATAATGAAATGAGATAAATTAAAATAACTGATACATTTTTTACATAATTGATACATTACATTAGGAAATGTAATGGAAATGTACAGGATCTAATTTCCTGTAACTTTAACCATTTTTTTATTGGTTTATTTTATTAAACTATTTTGCCTTTACTTATTATTACGTTATTTATTTATTTATTGGCGTGTTGTCTTAATAATAAATGGTTAAGAATAAATCGTTTTGCAGGTTGACATGTTTTGCAGGTGAATTTATAAATGTACCAATATTTTACGTAATATCTTAATTCTTATGTGCTCTTAAAATGACCATTAATTATTATGATTATTAACAAATGGAGATTAAAATGGTATAAATATCAATTTATAATCATTTCAATGATTAATTAATTGAAATATTAACAATTAAATGAATAGTAATAAATAAATAATATTTAAAAAACGGAGATAAAAATGTTATAAATATGAGGAAAATAATCTGAAAACAAGCAAATATTCCATATATGTTCTCATTTTAGATTTGATTAGCTGTTTTGTACTCTGTTCTTCTATACTTGTATATGACAGTATTTATCATGTATTGAATGTGATCTGTGTCATATGTCTGTCCCAGAATGCCCTGCTGGCTCATTCGGCCTAAGCTGTAAGCATCGTTGCCAGTGTGAAAACCAGGCATCATGTGACCATGTGGGCGGAGCTTGCACCTGTAAAATCGGCTGGACAGGAACGTTCTGTGAAAAGCGTATGATTCCTCCATTTAACATACATTAGCAACTGCCATATTATGCTATACTTGATTTTTGACTGTTTACATGCATGTGTGTCCAGCCTGTCCTCAAGGTTTCTATGGTCTGGACTGTCAGCAGAAGTGTGTGTGTATGAACGGAGGTCTCTGTGATCACGTCAATGGTGAATGTGTCTGTCGGCCTGGCTGGATCGGCCCACACTGTAACCAAAGTGAGTCTTTTGTCTGTACCTTTAATAGACCTCTTCAGCTAGGAAACTGCTAAAGTTGTTCAAACCAAAAAGCCTCTTATTTTCATCTTGCTGATCTGTGCAGAACTCAAGCAGGATCTCGAGCACATATTATGATTTTAATTATTTCTTTTATGAGCACATCTGTCTTTGTGTCTTGCACACAATGAGCCATTTTCCAGGGAGTAATATTTGTGCCGCTTGTCTCGTCTGCAGCGTGTCCTGCTGGATTGTATGGAGCGAGCTGTTTTCAGACCTGTGTTTGTCACAATAACAGCAGCTGTGACGCTGTAAGCGGTCAGTGCGAATGCAGCGCAGGGTGGACAGGAGACACCTGCTCACAGCGTAAGATACTGACGCTTCAGTCATTGAAATGTTTTATATACACTACCAGTCAAAAGTTTAAATTTAAATTTATAAGTCTTCTTCTCACCAAGCCTGCATTTATTTGATCTGAAGTACAGCAAAAACAGTAACATTTTGATAGATTTTTACTATTCAAAATAAAATATTTGTGATTTAAATTTTTAGCATCATTACTCCAGTCACATGATCCTTCAGAAATCATTCTAATATTCTTAATATTTATTATTATTTTTATGTTGTTGAAAACAGCTGAGTAGATTTGTTTCAGGTTTCTTTGATGAATAGACAGTTCAGAAGAACAGCGTTTATCTGAAATAGAAATGTTTTGTAACGTTATAAATGCTTTTATCATAATTTTTGATAC
Organism: Cirrhinus molitorella; assembly: GCA_033026305.1. NCBI lineage: Eukaryota > Metazoa > Chordata > Actinopteri > Cypriniformes > Cyprinidae > Cirrhinus > Cirrhinus molitorella. The sequence goes on from CM065137.1 coordinate 31,126,316, forward strand.
ATTTGCTAAATAAATGTGTTAATTTCTATTAAAAAAATGAATTATACTGAGTCCAAGCTTTTGAATGGTATATATAGTGTATAATGTTACAAAAGCTTTTTATTTCAGATAATTGCTGATCTTTGGATCTTTCTATTCATCAAATAATCCTAAAAAAATGTAAACAGTTTTAAATATTGGTAATAATAATAATAATAATAATAAATGTTTCTTGAGCAGCAAATCAGCATGATTTCTGAAGGATCATGTGACACTAAAGACTGGAGTAATGATGCTGAAAATTTGGCTTTGATCAAAGGAATACTGTAAATTACATCAAAAGTTTGGACATACCCTCTCATGTAATGTTTTTAAAGAAGTCTCTTATGCTCACCAAGGCTGCATTTATTTGATCAAAAATACAGAAAAAAAAGATATTATTACAATATAAAATACTGGTTTTTATTTTAATATACTTTACAATATAATTTATTTGTGTGATGCAAAGCTGAATTTCCATTTTCTGTTACTCCAGTCTTAAGTGTCACATGATCCTTCAGAAATCATTGTAATATGCTGATTTATTATTAGAATTATCAATGTTGGAATATTTTTTGCAACCTGTGATTCTGTTTTCAGGATTCTTTGATGAATAACAAGTTAAAAAGAACAGCATTTATTCAAAATATAAAACTTTTCTAACAATGTAAATCTATGCTATCACTTTTTATTAATTTAACACATCCTTAGTGAATAAAAGTATTAATTTCTTTCAAAAAAAAAGAAAGAATAAAAATTTACTGGCCCCAGACTTTTGAACAGTAGTGTATATTGTTAGAAAACCTTTCTATTTTAAATAAATGCTGTTCTTTTTTAACCTTTTATTGATTCAAAAATCCAAGGTTCCAAAAAAAATATTGTTTCCAGTACTGATAATAAATCAGCATATTAGAATGATTTTTGAAGGATCATGTGACACTGAAGACTGGAGTAATGATTCTTGAAAATACAATTACAAATATAAATTAAAATTTAATGTATATTAATATAGAAAACACATTGATTTACATTGTAAAAATATTTCACAATATTAATTTTTTTTTTCTGTATTTTTGAGCCTTGATAAGCATAAGAAACTTCTTTAAATGAGAGGGTGTGTCCAAACTTTTGACTGGTAGTGTATATTCAAATAGAAATCAGTTATCTTAAACAGTACAAATGTTTCAAAATTTTACAGTTTTTGCTGTACTTTGGATCAAATAAATGCATGTTTTGGAATGAATATTTTTAAAAGAATACATTTATATATATTAAGACATTTATTTGCATTATCACAAATACAGCCAAAATGTAAATATCGTAAAACATTATTCGAATTTCTGATTTAAATATATTGTAGAATGTGATTTATTTCTGTGATGCTGAATTTTCAGTCTTCAGTGTCACACGATCTTTCAGAAATCATTCTAATATGCTGATCTGCTGCTCAAGAAACATTTCTGATTATTATCGATGTTAAAAATGTTTCCTTGATATATTTAATCCCATTTTATTTACCATTGTCTTTGCTGCTAACCTTTGTTGATCCAATTCAACCATACTAATAAGCAAAACTTACTTTTAGATTAACTCACTGGCAATATGAAGAGTAGAATATGAAGGCCTCTTATGAAGAAAAGTTTTGTGTGGCCTGTATACATGGTTTTTCTTTGTGTATGTATAGTTCTAGTTCAGGTTTTGTATTCATGTTTCTCCAGGTTGTTCTCCAGGTTTCTTTGGGACAGGCTGTGCTCAGAGGTGTTTGTGTCAGAATGTGGGTTCGTGTGACCCTGAGAGCGGCCGCTGCTTCTGTCCCAGCGGATGGACGGGTTCAGCCTGCGAATTGGGTGAGATCCTATGCTGAATTTTCCTGGAAAAAAGCTGGAATTGATTTAAGTAATGTGCAATATATTTACACTTCTTAGTATTGTGTAAAGTGCCGTGTGCTGAGCACAGTGCTCACTACAGATCAAATGTACTGCATTGGAAACTATTACTGCCAATGTAGAAGCTCAAAGTTTTGTACTTTTTATTTTTTCAATTTTTTTTTTTTAGTGATGAGAGAGAAAACTAAATATGTGACCCTGGATCACGAAACCAGTCTTAACCCTTTAACTGCCATTAACAGCCTTCTTGAATAGCTAATGGCAGTTAAAGGGTTAAGTAGCATGGGTATATTCATAGCAATAGCCAAAAATACATTGTATGGGTCAAAATTATAGAGTTTTCTTTTATGCCAAAAATCATTAGGATATTAAGTAAAGATTATGTTCCATGAAGATATTTTGTACATTTCCTACCGTAAATATATCAAAACTGAATTTTTGAACTTTAAAGGAGATTTTCTTAAATTCCAGAATTTCAAATAGATGCATCTCAGCCAAATATTGTCCTATCATAACAAACCATACATCAATGGAAAGCTTATTTATTCAGCTTTCTCAATTCCAAACAATTGATCTTTATGACTGGTTTTGTGGTCCATGGTCACATATAAGTATCAAACACATATGCTTGTTAGCATGAATATTATTAGCATATTGGGTATTTATTAGTACTTTTAAAACACATATTGTCTTATTTTAGACCCCTTAGTCCTACCTCATACCTAAACTTCCTTACTAATTATTTATAAGCAGCAAATTAGGAGTTTATCTAGGCAAAAGTTGTAGCTGATAGTTAGTTAATAGTGAGAACTAGTCCACAAACTAAAGTGTAACCACATTTTTATATATTTTATATGTTACAAATAAATAAAATGGATGTCCAGTAATAGATCTCCATGTGATGACCATCAGTGGTCAGTGTAAGCTTGGATGGAAAATTTGAGGAAAAATAAAAAAAATAAAAGGTTGGGAAGATTTCCAGCTGATTTCCAGACATTACATCATATATATAGTGCCTTGCTGGTATTTCACTTTTCAGTATTTGTTGACTTGTGTGTCAGATGGTTTTGGCAACCGTAGACACTTTAGGCTCAGCCTTCATTTCAAGATCTTGGTTTCTTCTCCTCACACCTCGTAATAGTAATGAGAACTGCCGCAGGGTGAACGGTTATTTGCAGGTCCATTTAGTCTGAATCTCAATGCTCAACTTAAAAATAAAGCAAAAAAATTACATTATGTGTGGTACAAGAGAGTTTTCGGGGGAAAATAAATAAATAAAATAAAATAATTTATTATATATTTATTAAATATATTAAATAATAAATATATTAAATAAATTATATATATTTATTTACTTATTTTTTATTTTTTTGAATTTGCAAAAATCGTTCTTGAATAGAATCTCCATTCTTGCTCCTAATCTCAGCTCAATACCTGTATAAAAGACTCCTGGGAGCCAGAAATATTGCTGATTGTTGGAGGATCAAATACTTGTTCCACTCATTAAAATGCAAATCAATTCATAACTTGTTTGAAATGTGTTTAACTGTTAAAAAAAAGTGGGCAAACACAACATCAGCAGTGGATCAAATGTTTTTTTTCTCATTGTATATATTCATTTTAAATAGTTAATGTAATATTTTAAAATATTTAGATTAACATATTAAATATTCATATAATATAAATGGAATTATATATGGCATGTTTTTAAATGTATATATTTATTACATATTTAAATATAATTGGCATTTGTTTTGTAGATATGTTTTTTTTTTATTTACATATTGATTTGTTTTATATTTAATTATGGTTTACATCTATGTTTTGTAAATATGTGTTTAATCATACATGTGTTTGTGTGTCTGTGTCAGAATGTGCAGCGGGTCACTTTGGGTCTGACTGTCAGGACAGATGTGAGTGTCTGAACGGTGCTCAGTGTGACAGACAGACGGGTCAGTGTGTTTGTCATCCCGGCTGGACGGGACAGCACTGTGAGAACGGTACGATCATCTAAACTTGAGCTTTTCAATATAGATGCAGAAGATTTGTCTCCTCCTAGTGCTCAGTTATAAATTATGTTCTGATAAATAATTCCAGGAGATTACAGTCACATATTCACACTGAGAAAATGACCGAACATGCCTATGAAATCAGTCTGTGTGTGTTTTGTCTATACTTATGAGGGCCCTAATGTCTCTAAAATGATGGTAAAACTCAAAAGTGTAACATCAGCTGTGTGTTTGTGTGTCAGCGTGTGTATCGGGGCGGTTTGGAGTCGGCTGTGAGGGCCGGTGTGAATGTGATCAGGGAGTCTCCTGTCATCATGTGAGTGGACAGTGCTTCTGTCCAGCAGGATGGAGAGGAAGACGCTGTGAGAAAGGTCAGTTCATCACTTGTGTGAGCGTCACTTAAAAGTCCAGGATGTTGAAGAGTTGTATGTTTATCTGCAAATACTGCTTATTGCATTTAAGATGTTTTTTACACTCGACAGTAACTAATATTTAATACAATAATTTAAATAATGATTATTAAATCATTTTATCACCTGTAATAAAAAACTATAGTCTAATATGACTTATTTTATAATTATTACATAGTTAAAAATGTTAAATAATTAAAGGTATAACCTATAGTAACTATTAATAAATTAATGAATAATAATCAATGAATTCATTGTTTAATCAATATTAAATAATTACATTTCAGGTGGTATGTACAATTTCAAAATCACTAGTTTTATGTAATTTATAATTATTATTACATGTATAATTTTAAATGTTGACCTAAATAATAATCAGTTATTACTTTAACTTAAATATTGAATTAAGTGATTACAATAAAACTAATGAAATATAATAAAAATAATAGTAAAATGATTGAAAATAATAAGTCATTAGTTATGATCCACAGTAGATAAGTGCATATCATAATAATGAAATTATTTAATAATAACTATATATATACACTACCGTTCAAAAGTTTGGGGTCAGTAAATGTTTATTCATTCTTTTTTTTTTTAAAGAAATTAATAAACTGTTACATTTAATAAAAAGTGATATAATAGATTTACATTGCTAGAACAGATTTATAGTTTGAATAAATGTTGTTCTTGAAAGAAAAAAAATACAGGTTCAAAAAACAAAACAAAAAAAAAAATATTGGCGGTACAACTGTTTCCAAAACTGATAATTCTACTAATAATTCAGAATATCAGAATGATTTCTGAGAGATCATGTGACACTTAAGCCTGGGAAACTGAGTAACAGCTGATGAAAAATCAGCATTGCATCACAGGAATAAATTATATTTTAAAGTATTAAAGTATTAAACCATTATTTTCTATTGTAATAACATTTTGTAATATTACAGTTTATTTTCTGTATTTTTGATAAAATAAATGCAGCCTTGACTTCATTAAAAAAAATTGTAAGTCTTACTGACCCCAAACTTTTGAACGGTAGTGTATATATACACACACACACACACATACTATATTCAATAATTTTTAAATATCTTCTTATTAAATTATTGAATTATGTAAAAAAATAATTTTATACATACACAAATACATTATAAATACATTTTATCGTCATTTATGAAGCAATGCTTATTAAATAATTAAAAATAATATAATTATAGATAATTACATATTATAATAACTATTGATTAAATGTTGATTAATTAAAATGAATAAGTAATTTAGCTTTTCACGCATAATAAATAATTATCAAATATAAAATAATTATTTATATTAAATTATTTATTATGTTTGATTATGTGTACACACGCATATATTGGACACATACTTCATAAATGAAGATAAAATGTAATTTAAATAAAACTGCAGCCTCTGTTCACGTAACGTTGGGTTCTTCGGGAAGCTTTGGCCCGGGGAACCAATATATATATTAAACAATTTTCAAATATTTCATTATTACACTTGTGTGTGTCTATGTGTGTCAGCATGTCTGCCAGGCTCATACGGTCAGGACTGTGTCCAGCGCTGCTCTTGCCCATCGGGCACATCATGTCATCATGTGACAGGACACTGCGGCTGCCCTCCTGGATACACGGGAAACGGCTGCGAGCAGAGTGAGCGTCTGCAGCTTTGCTCTTACTGCACAACATGCCTTATTTACTGCAGAAAAAGGGTTGTTTTCAGAAATAGCATCATCTGAGTCTGTCTCAACAGCCTGTCTGTCCGGCACCTTCGGCATCAACTGTAATCAGGTGTGTCAGTGTTCAGAGAGAAACCAGCTGTGCCACCCGGTGTCTGGAGAGTGTTACTGCGCGCCCGGATTCACTGGACCCAAGTGTGAACAGAGTGAGTGATGCATTTACAGTAACTGCTGGACTGATATCGGTACTGGAGAATGTTTTGGCTTTGTTCCTATACTGTGGTTTAGATCAGGGGACTCCACAAGAGAACTGCAATAGTTTGTGAGTTGAGTAGCTTAATTTAAATCCTAGAAAATGTCAAATTAAAATAATATTATAGAAAATGCTAAAGATTTAAATAAGGTACATTATTTTAAAATCTTACAGATTTACAAAATGTTATTAAAATGATAAAATCATACATAAATTTACAGTTAGTTTTTTTTATTTTTAGGATTTTATAGATTTTGGTAACTGAAGGTTATTTTAAAATACAAACATAAAATAAAAAAGACATAAAAAACTGAAATACAAATAATAATAATAATAATAATAACATTTATTCATTCAAAAAGAAAAAAGAAAGTGAAACGTTGAATAAAAATTCTTAAAATCATTACTCTTACCAAAATTCATAAAATCATAAAAATCTAAAAGAAAATTTAAGGTACATTTTAAAATACAGAAACAATAAAAGAATACATTAAAAATAAAGTAATAAAAACCCCAAAATAAAAAAAGTAAAATGCTAAATAAAATTCTATAAAATCATAAAAATATAAAAATAATTTTAAGGTAAATTTTAAAATACATTAAACTCTTACCAAAATTCATAAAATCATAAAAATTGCTGCTTTAATGTATATTTTAAAATACAAACATACTTGAAATCTAATTAAAACTTAATAAATTAAATACATAAAAAAATCATAAAATAGCTAAATTAAAATGAATTCATTAAAACATCAAAACAAAAAACAATTTATAAAATCAATAAACTCTTACCAAAGTTCCTAAAATATCATAAAAATATAAAGTTAAATTTAAGGTACATTTGAAAATACTAACAAACTTAAAGTCTAACTAAAACTTAATAAAAACAAACTAAAACAGAAAATAAAAGCTAAATTAAAATTAATTTATAAAAAAGTAAAATGTTAGATAAAAAAAAATAAATTGATAAATTTAACTTACCAAAATTCTTAAAATCATAAAAATATAAAATTAAATTTAAGGTAAAATAAAATAAACATTTACCAAGATTAACCAACATTTAATTAAAAAAATGTAAATTAAATACATTTTAAAATAAAGTAAATGTTCTAGTGTATGAATGAATGTGAAGAGACTTTCAACTAGCGTAACAAAAAATGTTTCTGAACAAAGTTAATGTTTTTGAAGAGTCAAAGTCCAGTCCTTAATCCAATTAAAATGTAAAGGAAGGAACTAAGCAAGCAGTTCATAGGAGGAAACCCACCAACATCACAGAGTTTAGGAATGGGCTAAAACTCCTACATGTTATTGTGCTGTATACATGTATATCAGCATTTACAAGGAACTTTACCTTCAGTTACTGAAGCGAAAGGCTGTCACACCAGATACTGAAAGCAAAGATTTACTTACTTTTGCAATGCACAGATATTTAACACTGGACCATTTTTCTCAATAAATAAATGACAACAAAAATCTTTTTCTCTCACTTGTTTGACGGGTTCTCTTTGTCTGCTTTCTTTACTTTAAAGCATATAAATAAGTATATATAGACTTTGTCCAGTCTCAATCATGCAAATGCATGTTTATAGTGTGCTGTTGTTGTTGTTTTGGATGTTTTCTTCTCATTTTCTCCTGTGTGATTGTTGTGTAGCGTGTGCTGAAGGTTTCTATGGTCCCAGCTGTGAGCGCCGTTGTGAGTGTTTGAATGGTGGGGTTTGTCTTCCGGTCTCAGGCGCTTGTGAATGTCCGGCCGGATTCATTGGGGCCCGCTGTCATCTTAGTGAGTCCCACACAGCAAAACACATTGTATGTTTGCCAGACTGCAGTGTTTCAACGATACGTTTCTCTTCCCGCATGCTCTGCTGTTCAGCGTGTCCGCTGGGACGCTATGGGCCGGACTGCGGTCATGTGGCCGTCTGTGGAAAGGGGATGAGGAACGATCCTGTCACAGGAGTGTGTGTGGGAGATGAAGGTGAGCTACTGTTTGCTGAGTTTAGATGTGTGTGTTTCTCTGCTGTCTGACTCTGTGTTTGCGTGTGCAGTCTGTCCCGCGGGTCGTTTCGGATCGGGCTGCTCTCAGCGCTGTGACTGCAGTAATAGAGGTCTGTGTGACGCTGTCTCCGGAAACTGTTCATGTGCTCTTGGCTGGACTGGATCACACTGTGACAAAGGTGACTTATATATATATATCCTGTATATGTTTATGATTATCAGTAGAGATCATAATGTTACTGTTACTCTACCATTAGTAGTCATTTTATTTGTAAAATACATCATCCAAGTTCATCAAGATCCATCTTTACCATAGACAGACAGACTGACTTATTTGTTAATTCATAGACTAAATGCTCATTTTTCTTTCTGAACAATAGTAGATCTGTGAAATTCAATGAAGCTGAAAAATATGAATATCATTTATATGTTGTGATGTATATAAAATACTCACATGTATGTATATATATATATATATATATATATATATACACACAACCAGTCAAAAGTTTGGACACACCCTCTCATTTAATGTTTTTTAAAGAAGTTTCTTATGCTTATCAAGGCTGTTTTCACTTGATCAAAAATACAGAAAAAAATGTAATATTGTGAAATATTATTATGATGTAAATCCATGTTTTTCTATATTACAGTTTTTCTCCATTGGTTTGGCTCATTTCTTGAAACAGAAATTACATTCTCAAAATTCTAAGATCATTTGGCAAAACAGTGTTACAGTTTAGCACACTAACAGCACAACACTATAGCTCACTTGCAAAAGCTCATATCTCTCCAAAAACAGTTCACTCTTGCATCAAAACTAAATTCCTTTCCCAAAATTCCCTAAATTCCTTTAAAAAGTCAGTGCCACAAAAATGGCAAATATCCTTCTCAATTGCTTTGGCTCATTTCTTGAAACAGACTGGACATTCTCAACACTCTTGGTGCTTTTGCCAAAATAATGTGGATGGTTCGGCACAACACCATGGTTCACCTGCAACAGCTCATACCTTTCCCAAAACAGTTCACTCATGTGTCAAAACTAAATTTCCTTCTCATTTAAACAGTCAGTGCCCCCAAAATGCTTCGTCCCTTTGGCATTGTGTAAGCACTGCAAGTCAAAATGTTTAGATGTTTTGTCACTATGGCAAAGGACCACTAAAATATCCCTCATGTCCACCTTACAGTCTTAGCCCAGTCCTTCATTGACAATGGTTACTGTACTGTTTTTGTCTAGCTAACAGAATACAATTGTGTATAAAACTGAAAAAAAGAAATAGGATTTTAGGGTAAGAGTAGCCTCCAAGGTTTGACGTCACACATTGCACTCATACTGCCAAGGAAATGGTAACTAATTTTTTTTATTGTAACGATCAACCACACACAAAGTAACTTCCATATATCAGAGCAAAAAGAAAATGTATACAGCATAATAAACTGTAATATAAACACACAAACAAAAAACTAGAGTGCTATAAATAAAGCTGGAGTTTCATAACAGTTCTTCACTGCCCGCCGTCCTCACCCTCCTGACCGTCCACACGCTGCAGTCTGTGTGGCCACAGATTCTCGTGGTCTATAACTGTGGCCCGAATTTCATCCGGGACAGCACAGTGTCTTTGTGCACCACGGCCTCTTCCACCTATTCCACCACCACGCACCCTTACTCCTCCTCTTCCTCCTCTTCCTCGAGCAGGCAGCTACCCTTGTTCATTTACTTGGCCAGGTGCCTCCATGTTCAGAAATAGTACTGGTCCTGCATGGTCAAGCTCTTTACATACATGTTTGGCAGCATTCACAGTCATGGGCAGCACCTGTCAGGTAACTAAACATACTGTTTGATTGGTCATCTGAGATGTGTGAAACTCCTCCTTCATTAGTCAAGTTCTAGTTTCACCTGACTGTCAATTGCTGTAATAAATTGTAATCAAATGTTCCAAGGATTCACCTACTGTATGGTATTCATGGTATTATGGTCTTGACTAATTTTGACAATTGAACAGACTATTGTGCATGTAATGACTTATACAATGAAATGACGCTGACACATTTTGGAGAGAACAACCATTAGACTGAGAATTAACAATCAGTTTAGATCAACAAGATCTATTCACTTGGAAATTGTGCTAAATGTAGGCTATCTGTACTTAATCATTTGCAAAGATGTACTTAGACATTTGCAATTTGATGAAATGAATGATAAATTCAATTCTGTTGTGAACAATTGCCAAGTGGTTTGGAGGTTTGTCCATGTTGTTTTGAGAATGTAATTTCTGTTTCAAGAAATGAGCCAAACCAATGGAGAAAAACTGTAATATACATTAAAAATTAATTTATATCAGTAATTAAAGTTGAATTTCCAGAATCATTACTCCAGTGTCACATGATCCTTCAAAAATCATTCTAATATGCTGATTTATTATCAGTGCTGGAAACAGTTGCTCTGCTTAATATATTTTTTGAACCTGTGATACTTTTTTCAGGATTTTATGATCAATTAAAGGTTAAAAAAGAACAGCCTTTATTTAAAATAGAAAGGTTATTTTATATACACTACTGTTCAAAAGTTTGGGGTCAGTAAATTTTAATTCTTTCTTTTTATTGAAAGGAATTAATACTTTTATTCACCAAGGATGTGTTCAATGAATAAAAAGTGATAGCATAGATTTACATTGTTAGAAAAGATTTATATTTTGAATAAATGCTGTTCCTTTTTAACTTGTTATTCATCAAAGAATCCTGAAAAAAGAATCACAGGTTGCAAAAAAATATTTGGCAACACAACTGTCTCCAACATTGATAATTCTAATAATAAATCAGCATATTAGAATGATTTCTGAAGGATCACAAAGACTGGAGTAACAGCTGATGAAAATTCAATTTTGCATCACAGGAATAAATTATATTGTAAAGTATATTCAAATAAAAACATTATTTATATTGTAATAACATTTTTGATGCAGCCTTGATGAGCATAAGAGACTTATTTAAAAAACATTAAATGAAAGGGTGTGTCCAAACTATATATATATGTGTATGCACACATACAATTATTATTATATATTATTAAAATCCATTAATTATAAATTAAAAAATATATATTTTTTTTTTATTAATATAATATATATATTAGTGGTGTCAAAGTTATCACGTTAACACATATTAAAAATATTTAACGCAGTTAACACAGGGGTGAGGCTAATCATTGAAATCATTACAATTAACAGGCCTAACTTACAAATGTTTTTATTAAATTGTTTTTTTTCACAAATCACACCCTGTTCATGACTCTTCCAAATAAGGTAATAACAGACCATTTCATTCTAGGGACAAATCCTAGGGTTGTATATGGACATGTAAAACCGTTTCTGGAGAATTTTTGCTCTTACCCAAGCCATATACCTTCTATGCAGATATCAGAGAACAAATTTAAATATTTGATCAGTGCATTCTACATCATTATAATTTTGTATAATGATGAAAATAATTATAAAAAATTAGCATAGTGTAAAATATTGTTTTTTTTTGTGATCACTGCATGTGTCCTAGTTGTGATTCTTCTGCTTCAAATCTGTCCTGTGTCAGTATGTGGTGTAGGTGTCTCTAATCGGTGTGTGTGTGTGTGTGTTTGTCAGAGTGTCCTGAGGGTCGTTTCGGTCCTGACTGTGCTCTTCAGTGTTTGTGTGAGAATAACAGCACATGTGACCGAGTGACAGGAAGCTGTCGCTGTGAGCCGGGATATTACGGTCATCTCTGTCAACATGGTAAGATTCATATACAGATTTCTACAGCCATGTACAACACAGAATGAGTGTTTGCTGTGTGATGAGAGTCTGTGTGTGTGTGTATGTGTGTGTGTGTGTGTGTGTGTGTGTGTTTCAGCATGTCCCACTGGTCTGTTCGGCTCTGGTTGTCTGCAGCAGTGTGACTGTGTGAACGGAGCTTCATGTCACCCCACAACCGGACGATGTCTCTGTCCTGCTGGACTTCATGGCCCTCGCTGTGAGAAAGGTCAGACGTTCATCATCTACATCAGTCCACACACAGCAATACAAATGCCTTATAGGTTGAGATGTCAATGATGTGGCTCTTCAGTTAGATTTTTGCCTGAATCAATCAATCAATCAATAAGAATTGGCGTTTATTTCATGTGAACATATTAAACATTGTTTTATAGAGTAAAATCATCATATGACTTGAGATAAAATAGACTAAAATAAAGTATAAAAAGTAACATTAATACAGTAAAAAAACCTGACTTATTTTAATTTATAATTAATTATATTTGTAATTTAAATTAATAATTATTATTTATATTTTGTACACACATTAACATGAATTATTTTTATTATTATTCATATTTAATTTTATATATCTATTTCATTATATATAATTAGTTTATGTATATTTATTTTTTATTATAATTAATTATATATAGTTTTTTGTAAAATTCATATGTAATTCTATTATTTAAATGATTATTTATATTTTAGTTTACACACAATTACATAATTAGTCATTAACATAAGTTATTCTTATTTATATATATTTTTATTTCAATTAATAATTATTTATATTTTAGTTACACACACAATTACGTAATTAGTCATTAACAAGAATTATTTTTATTATTTATATTTAATTTTTATTATTTGATTTATATATATAGTTACATTTAATTTATATATATTATCTATTGTTATGTATATATAATACCAGTTTTATTATTAATAATTACTTATATATTTTTTTTTATATAGTTGATGTATAATTAATTCTATTATTTAAATGAATAATAATTTACATTTTTGTACACACACACAATTCAGTACTTAGTTATTAACATGAATTTTTATATATTTATTTTTTATTATTTAAATGAATAATAATTATGTTTTGGTTCACAGACACATAATTGTGTAATTAGTCATGAACATGAATTATTGTTATAATTTATATGTATTAAATAATATAATTATTTATATTTACTTTTTATTATAATATTATACTATATATTGATTAATTTATATTATTAATACTATTATTAACTTATTTCAACAAATTTCATTTCAACTAGTCAATTCTCATTTTGGTTTAATGTACAAAAAAATGCAATTTTACATATATATATAACTAATAATAAAACAAAATAAAAAATATATAAAATAATATACAAAATACAAAATAATAAATATATACAACTAGCAAAATGAAATTTTTTTTGTCTTCCTCAGAATGTGAGCAGGGTTCATTCGGTCTGAACTGCTCTCAGTCATGTGACTGTGCGGAGGACGCACCATGTGACCCGGTGAGCGGCAGGTGTATCTGCACCTCAGGAAAGACAGGCGTCCGTTGTGACAGCGGTGAGTTCAGTAACGCTAACACACGTTCATGATTATACATGAATATATGCTCACTCTGATGTGTGCTGTGTTCAGACTGCAGTGTGATGCGGTACGGACCCGACTGTGCACTCACCTGTGAATGTGAGAATGGAGCTCAGTGCGACGGCAGAAATGGACGCTGCTCCTGTCTGAACGGATGGATCGGCCTCACATGCTCACAACGTAAGTCTGTCTCATGGTATACAGTACAATCAGGCTTTGGAATAAACTTTTTCACTCAGCAGCCAATTTGGCAACTAAATTAGCCTAAAACTAACTTACATTTTTACAGCATATATTTAAATAGATTATTTTTTGCATATGATTTTGAATCAGTGAATTAAAAAGCATACAGTCAATATGAACAAATAATTCTTAATGACTTTTCATAAAACACTCAAATCATTGTGTGTGTGTAATTTACAATCACTGTACTATTATAGTACCTAACAATATTTATTAATCCATTTACATTTTGGTTTCTGTTAAAGTTTTAGTATTTTTTGTTGTGTTTTTCATTTGTATTAGTTTTTATAGTTTATTTTAGTTTGGTTTAGTTTTTCATTTTTATTCATTTAAAATTATCATAATTTTAAATGAATATCTTTTATCTATAGTAATATTTAGTATTATTCATTCATTTTGGTTTCTGTTAAAGTTTTAGTAATTTTTGGTTTGTCTTTCATTTGGGTTTTCTTTCATAGTTTTTTTTTTTCATTTTTGTTTTTTAAAAGTATATCCTTTTTTACTTTGCTATTTTGATTACTTTTCAATAATTGTGTTGCTTTTCATTCATATTGTTTTTTTAAGTCTATAGTTTGTATTTTTTGTTACATTTTAAGTATTTAATTTTAATATATTGTTTAGTTTTTCAATATTTTTTATTTTCATTTGTTCTTATAAAGTCTTTATAGTTTTTATTATTTTGTTTGCTTTTTAATTTTAGTAACTTTTAATTTTCATTTGTTCTTATAAAGTTTTTATTTTTGTTTTGTTCACTTTAAGCAATTTTGTTGTAATTTTTATGGTTTTAGATTATAATTGGTTAACATTAACTAAGATTAATAAATGCTTTAGAAGTACTTTACATTATTAGTAAATGTTGGAATCAACATAAACTAACACAGTATTAAAATCAAAAGTTGTATATAAAGACAAAAAAGGGTTTCAGCATAAAAACAATGTGTAATTCTGCTTTAAATTGTTTTTCTGTTCAATCTAATTGCATTTTTGTTTTTGTTTTTTTCTGAGCAAAAAAATAAATGCCCTACATTTTTCTCTAATTTACAAAAGACACTCACTAAAATATCATTCAGTGTAAAAATCTTATCAGGCAAAAATCAATTTCTGACATATTAAAAGACTAATTACTTTCACCCTAAATACTAATTAGTTGTATTTTTTTTTTTATTTGCCACTATCCTAGCTTTTGCCCATTTGCCAGTAAGATTTTAAACAATAAAATGCAATATGCTCCCTTATTCTTTTATATATTTTAATATGTACAAGTCAGAATAAGCATGTTGTTCGAATTTTTACATAAATATTATAACAATATAGCAAATTTTTAAACAAATTTTGACATTTTATTCTCCAGAAACTTATTTAAAACATTAAAAGTAGACATTTAATGTGCTTTCTATGGACATAAAATCACCTTTGTAAATTTCTTTTGACGTGGACATATAAGACCCATATATTAATGTTATTGGTACTTAAATCTTAATGTTCATTTTAGCATTTACTAATGCATTATTAAAATCACAAGTTGTGAACTAACATGAACTAACAATGAACAACTGTATTTCATTCATATTTTAACAAAGATTAATAGTGTAATTATTGTTCTTAAACTCATGTTAACATACAACATTTTATTGTAAAGTGTTACCATGTCATTTAATTGGACCTGAGCTAATATGAACTAAAATGGACATTTCTATTTTAAAAATGAATAAATACTGTAACAGATGTACTGCTTATTGTTCATGAATGCATTAACAAGTAGAACCTCACTGTAAAGTGTGACTGTTTTAATAACTCTAATGCAGTATAATGTGATTTCATTGTGTTTTTGTAGGTGGACCTCAACAGCTTGACTCCAGACGTCTAGAAGAGAATCAGTCACAGCTCAACACCTCATAGCGTTAACAAACACACCAAATACAGACACTGAGCTCAAAGCACAACTGTTTAAGAGCTGTTTGCAGGCTCATCCAGACCCACAGGAAGCTCTTCAGTGATCACATTCAACACACAGATGCACTTTACTCACCCCGACTGCGCCGCAGAGCTCATACTTGATCCTTCGTCACTCGTTCAGGGGATTTCCATATTATCTGTTTAAGTACATTTGACTGGACTAAACCAGAGGAAAGTGCTTTTTCATTTCATCCATGCTCTTGTTGATGCTGCTGGATTGTAGCTGTTATAACATGAAAGTTTACTCATTTCACAGGAACTGTTTTACCTCTTTGGCAGACTCCAACTTTTGATAAACATCTGTGTGGATGTCAAGATACTAAACTGTACATGAAGTGATGTTTCATGATGTTAGAAATGGTGCTATGATGGCCTTTATAAAAGAAGGGCCTTTAATGAAAATGTTAATACTAGAAACATTAGGAACGGATGCATTTTCATGCTTTTGAATAATGTTTTGTATAAAGTTGGAATTATTTATATGTTTTGTAAAATATACAATTGTAAATGTTTTGCAATTTGTAAACATTTTAAAATTTTTACTTGTGCCGCCTTGGATTTTTTTTTAAGCATAAAAATATTTAAAAAAGTTGTACACTTTTTAATTCAGTAATGGTGTCTTTAAAAAATATAAAAGCTATACTTTATTATATGTATGTGTGTGTGTATACACACACACACAATAAAAAAAATACATAAATATATAATAAAAAATATACACAATATATTTTATAAACTAGTATATATATACACACACACACACACACAAAAATGATTTTTTTTGGTATACATTTTTTCCCCTATATATTAGGGGTGGGATGGCTCTGTGGTCACGGTTTTTGTTCGATTCGGTATACACTGTTAATGTTTGTTTCCCCTTTTTAACACTTTAGAAATGCCATCAACATAAAATACATAGCCTTATAATCTATCATTTACAGTATGTAAAAATAAGTCATTCTCAAGGTCATGTAATCAAAAAACTGAAAGAATGTCACTGTGTCAGTGCTTTATATGCAAAACGATGCTTCTCATCTCCCACTCCGAAGCAGAGTAGAGTAGGCTATGTGAGTGGAGCGGATTTTAAAAAAAGTCGGAGCTTCGTGTTTTTCTCTCGCTCCTTTGAGATCCTTTGACAGAAAAGTTTGCAGGGGTTCTGATTGTAAAAAAACTGCTGCTTTTTTATTTGTGAGGTACTGTTTTCGTTTTTATGAACTGATTCAAATCAATAATAATTACTTTTTCCACTCGCGCGCCTTCCCTGAGTCTTATGAACAGGCAGCATCTGGGGAGCAGGAGACAGAGCGGGCACATCAGGTGCATCATCACTGTCTTTACTGGGTGCTTTTAGCGCATATTTGCATTTATTTACATATGACAGGCTGTGGTGGACAGTCATGATTTTGGCTAATGCAGGGCACTACTGAATGATGCGCATGTACCAGACTCACTCACTGTATTTTATTCCGTGATTTAATACGGCCACGCCCCCTTCCATCCTCTCCCCTCCTTGTTAAATGTGTTTGAAACTGAAAGTATAATCGGTAAGAAAAGCACGCATAGGAAAGCCACTGCATGCATTCCCATGCTAAATCCAAAATACTGCCGATGCCTCCTCTAAAAACTCTGAGCGGCTTGCAATTTCTGCAGTTGACCTCCACACTTCTAACATTCTCTGTGCCAAATGATAAAAAAAACAACAAAAAAAAAACATTACGCTGTGCATGGACAGACCGAACAATACACGTCTCGAACCGTGACAAGTGAATTGAACGGTTCTGATTTTTTTCATGAACCGTACCACCCCTACTATATATCTCTTTATATCTCCAGGGGCCAGATTTGTGAAACTCACATTTTCTAATTTTATTTAATTATTTGTTTTGAAAGAAATTCTTTCATCAAGAATGTTAGGTTGATAAAAAGACAAGACTGAAGACTGGACTAACGGTGCGGAAAATTCAGCGTTGGATCGCAGAAATAAATTACATTTTAACATTAAAACAGAAACCTTTTTTTTTTTTTTTAAATGCAATAATATTTGACAATATTATGCATTTTTCTGTATTTTTTGCTCCTACCGCAGTTTTAAAAGAAGCCTCCACAAAGTATTTCTTAAGAAACTCAGCAAAAAGCCAAGACACAAACAGGTGTTTTTCATTGTCATCATTTTATAGTTGTCATTTCATAGATACTGGCGCTGTACATGTCTAAATTCAGATTCAAGCACAATGCAGTCAGCAAATGCCTTTTGATGAAAATAAACAAACCAAAGGCTGGAGTGATCAGGACCATGAATACTCTTATGTATATATATATATAATATGTACAAAGGTCAAACTATATACAGATATATCTGACTCGACATACAGTATTTCTCCACGAAGCGTGGAAATGTAGCTTGCCATTGTATACATTTCACAGAATTCTCCAAAATGCATAATCAGTGCAAATAATTGCTCTTTGTAATCTTTGTCCTCATCATCATCATCATCATCATCATCATCACTGTCATCGTCTTCAGGTCAGTACCACCAAAGGGCAACAAAGAATGGTAAAAAAATAAAATCATATTTTTGTCTTTATCTTTGCAAAATATTAAACATGAAAAATAATCTCCTCGGGAACTAAAGTATGGTACTTGAAAATAATACTTCGACACGCATCCGTCACCTCTGACCTGTCAAATATGGACAACTGATAATTCATAGCAATGACTCTTTTTTTTTTTTTCCCTGTTTTTCCAACCATTCCACTCTGAACTTAAAAGATCGCTAATAAAAATCCTGCCAGAGGCATGGAAAATAATATGTGATATTCACACCATTTCAGAAGACCAGAGTCAACATGAGAGCAGAAACAGTCTGACTTGATACAACACTGACCAACTAAAAACATTAACAGATATGAGACACAAACTCAGACATGATGAGTCCAGCTGGGATTCTGGCAAAACAGTGATTATCATCAACACCCAACTATACTTACAACTGCCTCTATTCACAAATCTACTGCTCACATTAGTGTGTGCACACAGTCATTTCATTTCCATGAGAATTCAATGTACGGATATTTAGGTGACAACACACTGAAATATAAAGAAATGTTTCAGGTTTAATACAACTTGACAAAAAAAAAAAAAAAAAAAAAGTTGTTGACAGTAATGAAGCTTACGAAAATATTAAAATAGTTACACATAGCACATTTATAAGCATTTAGTTACTTTTTTTTTTTAATAATAATCAACAAATTTATTTTATTTATTTATTTTAATTTATTCATAAGGATTTGGTTACCACTTGATTTTTTAATTGATTGATTTTCGATTTTTTTTTTGGCAACCAAATGATTTAAAATAAATACAATTCATTAATTTATTATTATTATTTTTAATGAAAAATTAAGTGATAACCAAAACGCTTATATAAATAAATCCAATAATTGATTATTATTATTCTTTTTTTTTTATAATATTCTTTTTTTTTTAATATAAAAACAAGTGGTAAACAAATGCTTACAAATAAATACATTTATTGATTTTTTTTTTTAAAGAAAAATCAAGTGGCAAGTGTTTTTTTTGTATTAAAACAAATTGTATTTATTTGTAAGCTTTTGGTTACCACTTATTTTTCTTTTTATTAATTTGTCTATTTGAAATCATTTGGCTATCACTTAATTTTTCTTCCTATCCTTTTTTTTTTAGCAATTATTTTCTTTTCTTTTAATTTTCCTTTATTTGTAAGCTTTTTTCCCCTTCTATTTTAAAATGTTCATTTGATTTTATTGTCTTTATTTATTTGTAAGCATTTGGCTAGCACTTCACTTTTCTTCCTATCTTTTTTAATTATCAATTATTTTCTTTACTTTTAAATTGTCCTTTTTTATTTGTAGGCATTTGTCTACCACTTTATTTTTTATTTTTTTTAAATGATAATTTTATTACTTTGTCTATTTACCTGTAAGCATTTCTTTAAATAATCAATAATGTTTTTCTTTTTTTAATCATCGATTATTTTATTTGAGTTTTCCTTCATTTATTTGCAAGCATTTGGCTACCACTTTAATTTTTCTTTCTTATTTTTTAAAATTATCATTTTATTTTAATTTTGTTTATTTTATTAATTTGTCTATTTACCTGTAAACATTTTTTTTTTTTTTTTTTTTAAAAAGAATACATTCTTTTTTTAATGATAAATTATTTTATTTTAGTTTTCCTTTATTTATTTGCAAGCATCTGGATACCCACTTTATTTTTCTTGTCTATTTTCTTTTCAGCCGTCAATTTTCTAATTTGATTTACTTTTATTACTGTGTAAATTTCACAAACAAATTTCCAGAAAATATTATGACCCTAAAATCAATAACACTTTGCATTTGCATTTTTTACAGACAATTATCTGTGACATTATCTTCATGAAAATGAAGTACATTTTTCTCCCCAACTTCTCATTACTGCAATGCTGCAAATTTCACATAATACTCAGCTGCACATTTCCATTTTAACCCATTACTGTCAAAAAATCGGTTTGTTTTAAAATGATTCTAACCTAAAACATTCCTTTAAAAGAGGAAAGTAAAAGACATGAACACTATAAATGGAAATGAATCATGTCCAATTAAGCAACAGCCTAACGAATAAAGTGCAAATCTTTCAGAGACCATCAGGAATAACTGCACCATCATCACACAGTAAATGTACGTGGCTCTTCAGAGAGACACACAAACGCACAGATGAGATGAACGCACACCAAACGTCTTTTAAAGCAGATCCAAGTCATGAGTCCATACACAAAGACCAATTTATCTCCCATAAGCACACAACTCCCGAGTTTGTTTTTCAAAATCCGATTGTGAATCTTTAGCTCTTTAGAGCAAGCTCATCTTATTAGAATTGTACAAAAATGCCCACAACATTATGGGATATGAATTGTGCATTAAACGGATCCCACTGCATGCTTTCCAAATGAACCTCATGCAATTCCCTTGTGCTTGATCGGGGACGCTTTGATTAGTCACTAATTGATCAAGGTTTGGCGTTTTAGAAAGAAACGAGATCTAAAGACTGCTTATCATTCATACCTGGTGCACTATGTATACTTGCACTAAGTATGTCTATACGTACTTCTATTCCTAGAGCGCAGAGTGAATATACAAAGTGAGGAAAGATGCGCAGATACATGCTGCTAAATGAGCCACGGGAGTCACGGTACTGACTGGATGTGGGGGAAATCTTTGGCTTCAGCCACACGTATCTTCACCGGTACATATGCCACAAATGCCCAGTGTCCAGAAATGAGATGAAGAAACAGCGACGTCTGCTTCCTATTGATGTATTTCACACATACACACATATATGGACATTCTAGCGCAGTCCCTGAGCTGCTGACACAAACAGGTCTTTGCTCCTATTGGGTAGGTGAGATGATGCGTTCAAACAGTCCGCTTTCCTATTGGCTAGGAGCTTCTGCTGTGCTGTGAAGGCCAACATCATCAAATCACTGTTGGTTTTTGCTACTCATAGACATCCAGTCGCAGGCTGATCAAGCAGAACCGTGTTTTAACTCTGTTAAGGACTGAACCTGCATTTTTGTGTTAGCAGCCCATTTATAAACATTAGGCTACCATTTTTGATCATCAATGACTTTGCCTTATGTGGTGAATGTCAAGAAACATTTCCTGATAATAATTCACCCCAAAATCAATAACAATAATTATGATATTTTACATTTGTTTTCAATGTTTTTATTATCAGCATGTGTGTGCGCATGTATAAATATGATATTCTAGGGAATTGTGTCCTTCTAATTTTATAGCAAAAGTTTGGACAGGACCCTTTTTTGTTCAAACACGACAATGCCTCTGTGTATAAGGCAGGGTTCACAGAGAAATGTTTGATTCAGTCAGTGTGGAAGAACTTGACTGGTCTGTATAAAGTTCTAATCCCAGCTGAACACCTCTGGTGTGACTTTAAATGCAGACCAAAAACTCATCACCAAACACCAATGACTTGTACATATGGCTACAGTCATTTTAGAGACTTCCAAAACTGAAGGAAATACAATTTTTAAATACATGAATTATGCTTACATCTTTGGAAGTGCCTTTTTCTGTTCTAAAGAAGGGGGTGTCCCAATGTGTTTGTCCATATAGTGTATGCACAAGTCATTGGTGTTTGGTGATGAGTTTTTTGTCTGCATTTAAAGTCAGCTGGGATTAGAACTTGGTTTATGCAGACCAGTCAAGTTCTTCCACACTGACTGAATCAAACATTTCTCTATAAACCTTGCCTTACACACAGAGCCATTGTCATGTTAGAATAAAAAAGGGTCCTGTCCAAACTTTTGCTATAAAATTAGAAGGAAACAATTCCCTAGAATATCATTATATGCTTACTAAAGTAGTCAAATCTGTTCATTAGAAGGGGTGTCCCAGTACTTTTGGTTGCGTGTGAAATGTGTTTATATATTTGCATTACAGCAATCTACAGTATGTTTTAACATGAAATTAAAGACAATTTGAAAAAAAAAAAAAAAAAGTGCTTAATTATAAAAAAAAATGGTCACAATGAAAAAGAAAAATCATAATCTAATAACCTAATCTATTTATGTTGTATTACATTGTGTATTTTTGGGACTATCCTTTGTTTTGCATTAATGTGTGATAATTGCCATGAATGAATGAATTTTTATTTTAATTTAAAAAAAAAAAAAAGTTACTGTAATGTACCATGCATTTCTTTTCACAAAGACAATTTTTAGGGAAAATTATCTTAATTATCATGAAAATGGTCACAAAAAAAAATAAATAAAAAAAAATAATAATAATAATTATCCAAAAATAATAGGTAATTTAATTTTGTACTGTGTTTCTTACATTGTATATTTTTAGGACCATCAATTTTTTTTTTTAACAAAGGCAATTTGTAGGGAAAACAATATTAATTATCATACAAATGGACTATCACAAAAATAAACTATCACAAAAAAGTATAACTAAATTGTAATTATCCTAAAATAATGTGCATCTTACACCATATATTTTTAGGACCATATATATATTTTTTTAACATAACCACATTTTCCCTACAAATGGTCTTTAATGTTATTTAAAATAAAAATGGTCAATGCAAAACACCACCAACAACAAAAAGCCCTAAAATAATACGTAATATACAATGTGAAAACTATATTAATTATCATGATTGCAATTATTATAAAATAATCAGGAATGTCATTTTCTACTGTATATCTTACATTGTAAAATTTAGGAGCATCAATTTTTTTTTTTTATGATAATTTTTTTGCATTATTATATTTCTTATTTCTAAAAAATGGCTGCAAAAATTTATAAATAAACTGTAATTATCCTAAAATAATGCAATATGTACTGTACATCCTAAATTATATATTTTTAGGACCATCAAATTTTCTTTTTTGCATTGTGATGATTATTTCTGACTTTTTTGTTCCTTCAAATAAAAAAAACAAAACCAGGTTGCTGTAATGCATCACGCCTGGACATTTTTTCAGTAGTTGTACCGAAATACTAGCACGATATACACTTAATATTACATTTACAATTTAAAATAAATAATAATCATGAAATGGTGTTTAAATAAAGTGCAATTATTCTAGTGGTAAATTTGTATATCTTATATTGTATATAGATGTTGATTTTGGGGTGAAATATGACCAGAACATGTTCTTGACGTTCCCTAATATTCACTCTTCAGACTTAAAAATTTTGCAGTAATTGCATTAAATACTTTTGAAGCATGCTTATCCCGTTAGTATGCCAGATAATTCGATCAACACTTAAACTAATAAATCCGCACAAGTAATTGTAAGATCAGTGCACTAAATGTGTGTGCTGGGAGCAGGTTAGTGTGGATGGAAGACCTCAGAGGCTCATCTTCAGCAATCACACAGACAGCTGCCCTCCAAAACCACAACATCTGATGGAGCGATCTGACATCAGAACGTCTCTGGCGGCCCTGTTAGCAAAAAGCAATGACATGTGAGAAGCCAGGGCCGATGTTTTGAGGCTAAACAGTGAGATGACGCAATGCCCAGTGCAGAAGAAGGAAAAGCGATTGATTTTTGCCCCGTTCCACACTAGAGGAGCCACTTGCAAATCAGTTTTTTTTTTTTTTTTAACCAAGCCGCTCTCTCTGATGTTCTCTTAAAGTGCTTATTGGTTTGCCTGCGAAGGGGAGGGGCGTGTGCATACGAAACGCAGACGACACAGTGAAGAATTCTGGGTCGGGACACCTCGACGATGTGAACGATGTGCGCAAACCCAAATACGGATCACATGAGCGGCTATGGATCACCTATTTCAGCTTGAGCTCCATTTTTGTTATTATGCATTCAATATCAAAAAAAAAGCAAAGAGAAAAATGGAATATTTCCAGCAACCAAGCAAGCATGTTATTTTTAAAATGTTTTTTTTTTTTTTTTTTAATAAGCGTATTATTTTTCATTTTCTTCTTAATTACCCTAATGATCTGGTTTTGAAGCACCCTTATGGATGACTCCGTCAGCACGTATCTTCAAAGCATTGCTCTCTATCCTGCATGTCAACCTCCTCTGTCAGTGAATGTGTCTTTTTTTGTGTGTGTTTGTGTGTTTTTCACGTGTTTCTTGCCCTTTGTGTTCTAAAAGTCTTGCTCCCCAGGGTTTGTGGGTGCTTGCCCGTCTCATGCGGCCGGTACTCATTCAGTAAAAGCTGAAGCGAACGGAGGATCAGGCAAAGGTGGGTGCGGAGCATCCGGTCCCATCCGGTTCCACACTAGGAGCGGTAGTCCTTTTTACTGTAGGGTTTGTTGCCCAGGATACTGTCCACCTCGTGCACGATGGAGGAGGATAACTTTGGAAGAACCTGTGAAAAGAGAGATACATTTATAAAGAGTGAGGTCTTACATCAAGAAAGTGCATTCTCATCATTGCCACTAGGGGGAGTAAATGTTCTCTATACATTTCAACAGTCAGCTGAAACCAAAGCCAGTTCAGTGAAGCTACTGCAGCTAAGTCTGCATTAAAAATGCAACCAAAAATAGTAATTATTTAGACTTTTTTTTGACTATTTTGAAATATTTATATTCAAGGTTTGCAGACATTTTGACCGAATGAATTTGCAAGAATTTTCAATTTCAAACCTTGCATGTGGTTATGTTCCATGTCCTGGGTTGTAAATATGCAAAGAGTGGATTTAATCAAGCAATCAATCAATAAACAAATTATTTTATATGCAAAACCAGCTAAAAGCCATCTCGGTCAAAAATGAGATAATGACACTGAATGAATGCTCTTGACACATATTATAATATCCACCCATCAAATACTTTTACTTCAAACTCGCTAAAATTCCACCCTTAGCCCAATCAGAAGTGCCAGTACTTACATAGAAACCTATACATCGGAGCCTGATAAAAATGCATCTTTTAAAGAAAGATCTCAGATGGATTTAGAGGCTTTTGCATCTGAACTCTTCACATATTAAACATATTTTATACCTATATACACTAAAAGTCAAAAGTTTTTGGACAACAAGATTTAGAATGTTTTTTTCCACACCAAGCCTGCATATATATATATATATATATATATATATATATATATATATTTTTTTTTTTTTTTTTAAATGTTAAAACATTAACAGTCTTCCATTTAAATATATTTTAAAATGTAATTTATTTCTTTAATTTCAAATCTTTTTTTTTTTTGCATAATCACTCCTGTCACATGCTCCTTCAGAAACCTGCTAAAAAAACATGTATTACTATTATGTTGAAAACAGTTGAGTAGAATTTTTTCAGGTTTCTTTGGTGAATAGAAAGCTTAGAAAACCAGCATTTATCTGTAACATTATAAATGTCTTTATCATCACTTTCGATCAATTTAAAGCATCTTTGCTATTAAAAAGTATTAATAAAAGTATTCATTACTATGATTTTTTAATTTATAAAGGATCATGTGACACTGAAGACCGGAGTAATGATGCTGAACATTTCAGCTTTACATTACAGGAATAAATTACATTTTTAAAATATATTCAAATAGAAAGCAGTTATTTTAAAATAGTAAAAATATTTCACAATATTACTGATTTTGCTGTATTTTAGATTTTTTTTTTTTTTGTAAAAAAGGCAGGCTTGGTGAGCAGAAGAGACCTCTTTTGACTGGCAGTGTAAATATAATTCCGCTCTAACTGTATGAATACTGTGTGTTCTAAACTAATGAATTTTAATAGTTTGCATTAAAAATGCTTAGAAAAATGGTCAACATTTAAAATGTTAGTGATTTCTAAACAAGGTTCACAGACATTTTGACCAATACATTTGCAAGAGTTTTCCCATTTTAAATGTTGCTTGTGGTTATGTTCCATGTCCTGGGTTGTAAATGTGCAAAAAGTATATATATATATATATATATATATATATATATTTAAGTTAGCATTAAAAATACCTAGAAAAATGGCCAACCTTTAAAGTTTTAGTAATTTCTATTTAGGGTTCTCAGATATTTTGACCAATGAATACACACACACCTCCCTATATTTTATATTTTAAATATATTTTATTTACCTATATAAATATAATACCTTTTTTACCATTGGTCAACATTTAAAATTCTATTCAGGGTTCCCAGACATTGTGAACCCATTATTATTTTTTTTTTTTTTACAAAGTGGTTATTTAATAAAGGCTATCTTAGGGTGTGTTCACACTTGTAGTTCGGTTCATTTGGTTAATTTGGTCCGGACCAAAAAGGAAAATGATTCATTTGGTCCTGGTCCGCTTAGCGTTCACACTGGTATTTTGACAACGAACCAAAAGATACCGAACCTAAAGCCATAGTGATACGTTCGCGAACTGATTGGTCACGCTGAATGACGTATATTTCGTGAAGGAACCACTGATCTATAATAGAGAATATATAGATCAGTGGACGGAACTCACCGAACACTCCAAACAAAAGGAAAATGTGATTTCGACTTAAAGCGGCGCTGTGGGTGTATGACATCAAAGTACCCATTCACGGATCGGTCTGATGATTGCCGCTTTAAGTCGGATTTACGCAATACCGCCTGCTGGACTAAGCACACTCATTTTTGCGTGCATATGTTTTATTTTCACCATCTATGAACTCATAAAGAGCTCATACAAGGTACTTTACCTCCTCGTTGGTCTACGTTTGCCCTCTGCTTGTTTTGTTTTGGGTACCACTTGCTCTCTTTGTGAAATTATGTTGCATAGCGTCACATCTTGTCATTACTTCCTGGTTTTGGTTCGATTAGAATTATTTGGTCCGTGTTGCGTTCATATATCATTCGAACCGCACCAGAGTTTGTTTGGAAGTGGACCGAGACCTATCTTTTTAGCGGTCTTGGTCCGCTTGTTTGGTGCGCACAAGGGTTCGGACGGCAGCGTTTACACTGCACTATCAGACCAATCGCACCAGGGTTCGTTTTAATTGAACCAAACATGACAAGTGTGAACGCACCCTTAGTGGTCAAGTTTCATGTAAATGTGCAAAAAGTGGGAAAATAAATAAGTTAAATTCTCACACCCTCCCAATTGTTCAAGAATTGTAATAATTTAAACAATTTAATGTAGTAGTAATAAAAAATGCTCTGTAAAACTTAGCTAAAAGTGTATCTTGCAAAGTGTTTATTTAATAAGTATATCTGAAAAAATGTACCACAAAAAGTGTAATAAAAAAACCTAAAAAATATTTGCATACTTTTTGTTCTTGAATGTATAGTTTTTTAATAATTCCAAAAAAAAAAAAAAAAAAAAATTGAGCTCAATAAATATTTTAGGTTCACATTCACTGCCTACAAATGTCCTGAAAACAGTTCTATTTACACACACACACACACACACACACACATACATACATACATACATATATACATATATATATATATATATATTATTTATATTTCCAGGTTATAGATGAATTTGGGAACCCTGAGTACTTTAGCGCACACACACACACAAATCACAACCAACAATTGACCCATTGCTAAGCTCCACCCACCTGCTCAGACAAGCATTATAGAACATCCCATAGGAATTGAGATTTCTGTGAACAGCATGATTTGCTGTAAAATGGGCTTATAAAGTGATTAAAATCGAACGGATTACTCTTATGAGACTGGAAAGCATGCATTATATTGTTAAACTGCAGTTACATGATTAAAATGGCAGAGAGTTTGAATGAGAATGGATGCAAATGCTTCTCACAGCCAACTAGACACTTCTGATAGCCATTAACTGAAACATCTGTGCAAGAAATATCAAAATACAGGTACCTTCTGTCACTATTAAATGTTTTATTTTGGATTTGGGATCATTTCTGTGATCATTAGGGCCAAGCACCGTTTGTATCCGTTAGATTTCTTCTTTTTCTTCCGCTGTTGAGTCTATGGCACTCCATAGAACCACTTGTGGGAAAGTTATGACATTAGGCACACTTACAGAGAACAGTCTCAACATTAACCACAGCAAGTTTAGCGTCTCTAACTCAGACTCTCTAGCGCCACCACTTGTCCAAATTTTCACTCATGTTTATGCTAATAACTTTTGAACCATACGGTCTAGAAGGAAAATTATTTTTCCTCTGAAAATGTGTGATTTAAGAATAAAAAGGTTTAGTTTTTCCACTATTTTTAATAGTTTGTACTCAAAAAGAATGGCCAAAAAGTTGTGGCCTAATAGTTATAAAGGAATGTTAGAAAATTCTAATACTATATTGGCCTAGTGTAATGAAAGTGATTTCTTTACATTCCTTGGGTCATATCGAGAACATTGATACCAATTATGCCAAAATTGGCTGAACTAACTCCTCCTAGACCATTAATCAGATTTTTACCAAATTCGACTTTAGACCACGCTGACAAAAAGTTATGTATTTTACAAATACGAAATGGTTCATTTAACGCTTAAAAAAATGGTGCAGTTTTTTTGCTATTTCTAATAGTTCGTAAAACCTACTTTTTCGAACTCGTCCTAGACAGGTTGTCTGATTTGCACCAAAATTGGCTCAGATCATCTTCAGACTGTGCTGCCATTTTACAAAAATACGAAACTGTTTTCGTTTAACGCAAAACCGAATTTGCTTGAAAGATGCCAAACTGCATCTGAGGCTGTATCTCTGCATATTTACACTAAACCTTGTATGTGCCATTGTCACCTCAAACTGACCACGGCACATCAATTTGGTAACAGCGCCACCTATTGGTCAAGAGTGATTAACCATTAATTATGAATTTTTCAAAAATGCTAATAACTTTTGATTGCATTAGCCTATTCCAATCGAACTGGTCTTAAAATATTCCTTGGGTCATGCTGAGAACATCTATACCAATTATGGCAAAATTGGCTGAAAACCTATCCTAACCTATTTTGATTCATGTTCAAAACTCCTCCTAGACCATTAGTCCGATTTTCACCAAATTTGACTCGGATCATCTTCAGACCATGCTGACAAAAAGTTATGCATTTTACAAATATGAAACGGTTTACGTTTAATGCATAAAATAAATCTTAAGACTGTGCTGAGACACAAACGGATTTTGTGTCGATAGATAAAACCCGTTTTTGTACAGCAATGCAACAAATTTGAGACATGATGCCAAAATGACTGAGGCTGTATCTCTGCAAAGCTTTAACATATTTACACCAAACCTCACACTGACCACGGCACATCAATTTGGTAACAGCGCCACCTATTGGTCAAGAGTGATAAACAATTCACTAACCGTTAATTATGAAATTTTCAAAAATACTAATACATTTTAGCCTGTTGTAATCATGCCAAGAACATCCATACCAATTACAGAAAAACTGGCTGAAAAACCTGTCTGCCATTTTGATTTTGACTGAGGCTTTTATCTCTGCAAAGCTTTGACATATTGACACCAAACTTTGTGGGTGTCATTGTCACCTCACACTGAACACACCTATTGGTCAAAAGTGATAAACCATTAAATCATATTACCAGTGATAGCTTTAATGATTTTTGGCCCCTTAATTGCTGTTTGCAGCTATATTTTTATTTAGCTTTTAGTTCAAAAGAACTTCTAATATGTCTAAAAATAGAGTACTGCCAGGTGTGAAAACACCATAAAGCTGTTGGCTGCAATAATCCAGCCATTGGAAAATCTGCAGAACTAGTATTGGTCAATAATGGTTTTAAGGTGGAGCTCAGCATTTGATTGACACTTGCCACACGCTCATTTGCATTCTCACCTGTATTGCTCCTATATTCTCCATGAGCTGGTCCGTACTGGAGGCTCCGAGGAGCACAGAGCTCACGCCTTCGTTTCTCAGGCACCACGCTGGAGACGAGCAGCACATATGTTGAACATACAGCATAAAACATATCACACACAACATATGACACAACCTTAAAGCAACACCTGCCCATTACCAACAGATAAATGTTATATTTAAAACAAACAAAAAATAATGTATATAGAAATTAAGCCATTTCCAAAATTAAAGCAGCTATTTCTCCCACTCCCACACACACTGAAGCATCTCACAAAACACACAGCAGTTGCCAGACCACTCTGTTACCATGGCTCCCAGCACCGGGACACACTGAGCGCGCTCAAAACCAGAGCTGCGCGAGCTTTTCTTTCTCTCTCTCTCTCTCTTTTTTTTTTTACGCAGGAAGACGAGCGATATCTGCAGGAGCGCAGAGGAGGTGAAGAGGAGCCATGCTGACCGCTGCCGTTCCCTAAACACGGTCCATGCAACACCGCCGCCACACACAGACAGGAAGGAAACTCTGTGGGGATTTCAATCCCTCCTGGGAGTTTGTTTGCATGTGTAAGTGTGAGTGTGTGTGTGCCATCTGTGGCACTGTGTGTTGGCACTGCAGTGTGTTTACTGTACTGCGCTGTGTGTGTGTGTGTGTGTGTGTGTGTGTGTGTGTGTGTGTGTGTGTGTGTGTGTGTGTGTGTGTGTGTGTGCGTGTGTGTGTGTGTGTGTGTGTGTGTGTAATACGGCGGCCATTTGGAAGCGTGTTGGTATTTTTCTAAGCTACACTGTGTCAAATGCTGCAAATGATATGAAACATTCAGCTCTGATGTTCTGGGTAAATCTACAGTGGATTTTAATGGATTTCAGCACTTTAGCCCTAACAGATTGCTTTGTCTGAACACACGCGCACACACACACACACACACACACACACACACACACACACACACACACACACACACACACACAAACACAAACACAAACACAAAATGGTAGTGCATATGGAATACAATCATGCTGACACTGTATTAATTCGTGTTTGGGAGTAACTAACTAACCATAGTGAGTTTTCTAGTTTTTTTCTAGTTTTTCCTACTGCTAATCCAGTACATTTTTTGTGGTATAACCAGACAAAACACTCCATTAGATGCTTCATGTCACCATGCATTGCACAAAAGTGAGTCGAAGCAAACATTCTTGAGTGAATTGATTCGTTCAAATAGTTAATTTCAATCAGGGTTGTTAAACTAGGGTTATTACTAAAGCTAAAATATGTTAAGGTACTAAAAGAACTAAAACTAAAATAATAAAATTTATAAAATTTATAGTTAAATTAAAAAAAAAAAAAGACAACACAATCAAATTACTAAAACTTTAACAAATGAGAATGAAAACGAAAACAAACTAATATTTAACTAAAAACTATAAAAGTCTCAATTTCAATAAGTTTTATTTATTTTTTTTATTTATTTAATATGATTTTTTGTTAAACATGTATTATTATTCATTATTACATACATTACTGCCTATACAAATCACTAATGAAAAAAAATTATATCTAAAATAATATGAATAACTATTTGATAAAATAACAATAAAAAAAATGAATAAAACAACAATAAACAAAAATGCTTTGATTATTTGTAATGAATAACTATTTTGATAAGATGACTAATAAAAAAATTATATTTAATAATAAATAAATAAATAAATAAATAAATATAAATATATATATATATAAAAAATACACGCTATATAAAAATAGCATCTATCTATCTTGATATATTTGTTTTTATTTTGATAAAATAATCAAATAAATAACTAAATCAAACACTAAATACAAATAAAATAATAAGAATAATATTAATAATAACATTTTTTTTGTTATAAATAACAATTTTGATATAAAATTAAATTATAAATAAAAATAAACAAAATATATTAATAATAAAATATAATAAAAATATATAAATAACACAAAAATATCTATCTAAAAATAATATATATTTATCAATCTATCCATCCATTGATCTATATATTGTGTTATATTTGTTATAACTGTTTTGATTAAATAATAACTAATAATATAAAAAAAAAATAAATACAGATGTGACTAGAATTGTTTTATTTGTGATTATTTGTTATGAATAACTATTTTGGTGAAATGACTAGTAAAACAAACAAAAATAAAACAATTAAAATATAATAAATAAAAAATAATATAAAATATCCATCTATAGGGGTATATATGTTATAAAATATATTAGTTTATTAAAAACTAATAAAAAAACAATACAAAGAAAATATTTTTTTGATTATTTGTTATTATTAATTCTTTAGTTAAATGACTAATAAAAATAAAACAAACAAAAAACATAATAATAAAAATAATAAAAAAATAATATCCATCTATCCATCCATCTATCTGGTATGTATAGATGTTCATGTTTTGTGCTAAACTTTTTTTTCCTATACTAAAATTTTTCTCTATAGCAGTAAAAGTAGCAAAAATCATTCTCTTTAATTATTTCTCAATGTAGTTTGCTACCTGCAAACTAACAACTTTATCGAAAGACAAGCTTTACTGTAGTTTAGCTATTTTAGACCACTAATTCAGTCAAAAAGCAGCCTCCCCAGAAGTGTCAATAACACACTCTGATGTCATCCCTCAAAATCATCTGCCCATTTACATTCGTGTGCAGTTCATTAACCCTCACAGGCGATCTGACCCGCAGCACTGTTTTTAAATGCACCGGCGGTGGTGGAAATGAGCAGCGGTGGCTGTGAATCGATTGGAAGAGGGATCCGCACAGCCTGGGAGGGGCTGGCAACCCAGTAATGAGGTGTGAAATGTAATGTACGACTGCATTACAGGACAGGTGAGGGAAGGGGACGTGATTCTATCGGCCTCCGCTTTGGGGATTGAGGTCCTGTCAAAATTTTAATTCCCCGGCGTCCCGCGGTCGATGAATCACAGAGAGTGTGCTGTGCCAATTTATGACTTTTGTGAGGTCAGAAAGACGAGGGACTTCCTGAAACGTTATGTGTCTGAGTTATGAAGGGTATCAACCAGGGTATGACGATGGTATAGATTGTATGGCAAAAGTAACGTGTTTCGCTGTACCATTTATATTGCGGTGGATATATTAGTGCAGCAACCATTGAGCAGGACTGCTTCAAATTGTAATTTACAAGCGTCAGCGATGAAGAAACATATAGTGAACATGAACAAAACAAGTTAAAATGAAAGGAGTATAAGTTATTGGTTTGTTTACAGCATAATGTGAAGCAGTTTTGCACTAATGTGAAGCACTAACGCCAGATTTTTTTTTTCTTTTTACGGTTATACATATTTATTTTGCTAAAACAACTAAAAGAAAAACAATATATATTATTATAAAAATGTAAAATATTATATACAAACAATATATATTTTTTACTTGATATATACATTTAATTTTGATACAAAAATAAAATAAAACCTGTTACTTTTATTTGGATAATCAGTTATAAAGGATTTTGATAATTACTAACAAAACTTAATTAAAAAAATAAGAATTACTTTGTTGGATGAATTATTGTAAATAATTATTTATATAAAATAATAATAATAAACATCCAATAAATACAAATTAAGACCTTATAAATTATTTGTTATAAAAAATAAAAATGTAAAAAGAATGACTTTTCCATATTATTCGTTATAAACATTTTGATAAAATAATTACTAATAAGAAAATACTAAATTAATTAATTAAAATAATATTTGTATTAATAATTATTAATTCATCATATAAAATAATAATATTAATAAAATATTTTTGTAATTATGAAATAATATTATTATTAGTTATTAATAATTTTTTGATGAAATAATTACTAATAAAAACAAAATACAATAATTGTTCCTCTTTTGGATTATTTGTTGTAAATAATTAATTTGATAAAATAAAAAAATAAGACAAATAAATAATACAATTATTTAAAATAAGAATGACTTTTCCACATTATTTGTTATAAATGTTTATTTTTGTAAAATAATTATGAATTTGTTGTAATTATTAAAAAATAATTACTATTTGTTATAAATAATTTCTGATAAAATATTTCTAAAATATAATATTTATTTCTAAAAATAAATAGTGGTTACCTTTTTGGTTTATTTGTTTGCAAATAATTATTTTGATCAAATCAAAAATAAAGACAAATAAATAATAAAAATTAAAAATGACTTTTCAACATTTTTCATTATAAACATTAGTTTTGGTTAAATAATTACTAAACAATATACTAAAACAAATAAAGTAATTTAACTTATTTGTTTATAAAACAATAATTACTTTTTGTAATTATTAAAAAAATATATATTTTTATTATTTAATAATTTTTGATAAAATTTTCTTAATAAAAATAAACTAAGTGACTTTTTTGTATTTGTTTTTAAAGGATTTTGATCATTACTAACAAAAACAAAAGAAAAAATTAATAATTAAAAAAATAAGAATTTTTTTATATAATTTTGACAAAATAAAAAATGAAATATAGATAATCAAAACTATAACAAATAAGAATGACTTTCCACATTTGTTATAAATATTTTAAGAAAAAAATTATCAAAATAATAACTACTTTTTGTAATTCTTAAAAAATTACATAAAAAAAAATGACTAATAAAAATAATGGTTACATTTTTTTTGTTATAAACAATTTTGATAATTACTAACAAAAAATAATAAAAAAATGAATAATCTAAAAAAACAAGAATTACTTTTTCAGATTATTTTGATAAAATAAAAAATTAAACAAATAAAAAAATAATACAAATTATTAAAAAAAATAATAGCATGCACATGCACACACACACACACACACACACACACACACTTTAAGAGTCTGAATCTGATGGTTTTGCCTTTAACTGGACTATTACGATGTGCAGCAGACCATGATCACGAGCTCTCAGCTCTCAAGATTAGATTACTGTACTCTGAGAGGATGTACTTAAATCAAAGCCTGCGTTCGAGATCGCACAGCACATATTTCTTCGAAACGTTACACTCCATTCTCTCTGTAAAGCATTACACAACACTTCCCATCTTACATACCATGCTGAACATCATAAAACACTATACGAAATCGATCTTAAACTGTTATACAGTACGTATCACTACACTTAAGCAGAATATGATGCTCGTCCATTAACAGCCACAAACTAATCGCATTTGCTCGAGAAGCCATCCGCAGACGGACAGACGCTTCCGCTCCGGTGGTCTGAGGAAGGGGAGGATGAGAGGGGGAGAGGATGAGCGAGGCACAGGACGGACGGACAGACAGACAGAAAGAGAGAGAGCGGCAGTGTGTCTTTGGGTTAAGCGTACCGATGGCTAGCTGTGGCAGCGTGCAGCCCAGCCGCTCAGCGATTGCCTGCAGCTCTTTCAGCTTCGCCTGCTGGCGTCGGCCCTCCTCGCTCAAGATCTTGTCCTTCAACCACTGGTAGCCCTGTTAACAACACAGCACACCTGCTCAAAAACAGGGGCCCACGCCTACAGCGGTGCACACACACACGACATAAACACACGCTCTCTGAAACACAACACTCAACGGCACCTGTGTGGGCGAGGGCCTGTTTTTAAACACGTGACTCTGTCCACCCAAAAGCTCAAATGAGCAGAGATCAACTCGCTCGGAGAACTTTAGGGGGTAAAGAGACCTTGTACACACACTCACAAACATGATTAGAGTGAAATGACTTCTGAGAAGTAAAAATGTGGTAGAAATGATTTCAAGATAGAATGTTTTTTTTTTTTTTTCCTTCAGTTTTTGACTTTTAAACGGTTCGCTGAAAATTACACATTTCTATTCATTTAAAGTCAACATGAAACTCATTTGTAACTCGTTGATTTTGGTAATGTGGTATATTTTCAAGTTATTCGTTATGAATAATCTATCTATCATAGTATATTTGCTATAAAATAATTATTTTGATGAAACGGTAACTAATGAAATATAAAATAACGATAGTTTAGTTTTTTAGTTAACTAATGTTACAATTTTTTAAAATTGAAATAAAGCTGTAAATTATAAATATTGAGCAAAAACTTAAAACATCTGAAAAATGTTTGAGAAAAATTATAAAATGTTAAATTAGATACTTAAAAATTAAGATAATAATTTAAAATAAACGAATAAAAATGACAAGCACAATCAAAATAAATAAATACCAATTCAAAATATTAATAAATACTATAATAGCATGAAAAATATATTTCAACCAATTAACCAATAGTTTGCTTGGCTTAACTGACATCAAACAAAAATAAAAGTCACCTCGGAGATGAAGCAAGTTATTTATCATAAAAAAGCAAGTAAATGTCAAATTCTAGTAAATTTTGACTTCATGCTGACTTTAAAAACTACAATTTGTCCTAGCAAAGGCACGTTTGTGTGTGTGCTAGACCAGGATAAATAATCCAGCTTCAGGTCCATCATTAGTAAATATTAATCAACAGTGGAAAAGGACCAGTGTGGTCTAGTGATCTAAACACTCATGGGTCTCCGAATCCAGCGGACCCATCACTGTTCAGACCACCAGCACGGTTCTGTTATAGTCAAGTGTCAATCCACATGTACGTTACACAGAGGTAACAAGAAATCAGGAACGACTAACAGTGTGACACAAGACTACAGGAGGAAGATGATGGGTCACAAAAACACCAATGAGCCAAAAAACATGCCACGACGCCAACATACAGCTCGGGAAAACGGGTGCTTTTAGTGTGCACTTGTGCGTGTGGTTTAGTGTGCTTGATAGAGATGGAAACACTGATAAAAACAAGTGCCAATCCTCCTCAGAGTTACCATAGAAACTCAATCATATAAAGAAATATATGTTGAAGATCAGGCGTGTGGATTCATGCCATCAACAACACACACATCTACAGGAAAACACCAACTATAGAAACCTGGAAGACACGGAACACATTCACATTAGAACACCAAACACAGAGGAGTCACATATGAGGCCACTAATGTTTCCAGAGGACCAGGAAGAGGAGGAGACAGAGAGACTCATGGGATATGGAGTACCTTCAGTGAGGCGCGAGAGTATGGCGGCACCCCGCTGTCGTATTTCCCTGAGATTATCCCACAGGCCAGCGGGGACCATGTCATCGCACCCACACCTGAGAAGACAGGTCAAAAGCGGTTGAAAAGATGCATCTGGACCACTGATCTACACTATATTGACAAGTATTGGGACACCTCCTTCTAATGAACAGGTTTGACAACTTTAGCCATTCCCATCTTAATGTTTACGCATTTAATGTAAGGATGAAACGATCAGTCGACATTATCGACAATAAAAGATTGTCGACAAATATTTTTCAAATATGACTTGATGTAAAGAGCCTACAATACTGCGGTTTGACCAGTGTGGCGCTGTAGCGCAAGACTGTAATTCAGCCCTCCTGGATGCAATTCATAAGAAAATGAGACGCGTTTCACTTAAAACTGGTTAGGCTTTTTTGGAATTTAAAGTGATTTCTATATTTACCCATTCATAAGACTACGAAAATGATCCCAGTTCTGTATATAAACAGCGCAATACAAGCTAAAAACCATCTAATGTGTCTATGGTTCACTGCGCAATGCCATAATAGACTGCAGCCAACAGAAATGCTTCTTTATCGCTGCGCGTCCTGCTCCTCACAGCACAGATTGTGAAAGCAGACTGTAGTTTTTGCCATTATTATAACAAACAAAATGTACAGACGACGTAAATAATAGATTCAGTGTGCAGTGTGGAGAGCTTTATTCATTAAAATGCAAGTTTGTGAGATCGCGATGGACTACAACTTTTTAGACAGCATTTTAACAATGATAAAGGAAGTTTGCAAAAGTGAAATTTAATTTATACAACAGATTTATACATTTTTGATTTTACAGAAAAGTTAATATTAAGTGACTTACATTTTAGGAACACTGTTATCTGATTGTGCTCTATTTTGTCAACAAAAATAGTTCCAAACAAAGTCCCTGCACATTTGACACAGCGCTGTTTCGTTTTTTTTTTTTTTTTTTAAGTAGGAACACTAGTGCTCCTGAAAATAAATTTAAGTGTAGAGTCATTAAGAATGTAATGTTACCTTTAAAACGTAAGTGCAAACGTTTTTGCAAAGTGTAAACTATTAAATATAATCTACAAATCATGCAATACTGTAGCAGTAAATAAGAAGCTTAGCTAAACAGGCCAATTAGAGACATTTTTAGAGACCTTTTTTTTTTATTAAACACAGGGTGTCATTATTGAGGCTCACATGCAAATTTACACACAACTTATCTTTAATTTGGCCGGAATTACAGGTGCCTGTTTTAATATACAAGGAGGTTTAAAGAAAATATGAAATAAGTTGTTAATAAATGTTATTACAGATTATAAAGGGTTTTATAATTAAATACATCTGAAAGGTCATCTAAAATTACCATTATTAAAAGCTGAATAATCAAATCAAAGTCTACCGATCAATCAGTGAAATAATCAATGATTAGTCGATTAATCATTCTAATAATCATTAAACAATTATCAAAATAATCGTTTGTTACAGCCCTAATATAATATTGTAGGGAATTGTGTCCTTCTAATTTTATAGCAAAAGTTTGGACAGGACCCTTTTTTATTCTAACATGACAATGCCTCTGTGTGTAAGGCAAGGTTCATAGAGAAATGTTTGATTCAGTCAGTGTGGAAGAACTTGACTGGTCTGTATAAACCAAGTTCTAATCCCAGCTGAACACCTCTGGTGTGAC
The DNA here is from genome assembly GCA_033026305.1 of Cirrhinus molitorella. Taxonomy (NCBI): domain Eukaryota; kingdom Metazoa; phylum Chordata; class Actinopteri; order Cypriniformes; family Cyprinidae; genus Cirrhinus; species Cirrhinus molitorella. The sequence goes on from CM065137.1 coordinate 31,165,249, forward strand.
TTTAAAGGCCACCAAACACCAATGACTTGTGCATACACTATATGGACAAAAGTATTGGGACACCCCCTTCTTTAGAACAGAAAAAGGCACTGTAGCAACAAAGATGGAAGCATAATTCATGTATTAAAATTAAAACTGTATTTCCTTCAGTTTTGGAAGTGTCTAAAATGACTGTACTCATATGCACAAGTCATTGGTGTTTGGCTCAAGTTCTGCATTTAAAGTCACACCAGAGGTGTTCAGCTGAGATTAGGACTTGGCTTTATGCAGACCAGTCAAGTTCTTCGGAATCAAACATTTTTCAATGAACCTTGCCTTATACGCTAGAATATCATTATATGCTTAAACATTAAGATTAATACTTGGTGTCCAGTTCTCAATCAAGTTCTCTATCATAGATCAGTGGTCTGGACACTGTTTCCACAGGCTTGACTGACAGAAGCATCACTCACCGATCTTATGGAAGAGCTCAGGAAGCTGCACCTCCACTTTCTCCCTCTGGAACATGTGGTATTCTGACTGTTCGCAGATCGGTGGGATCTGGTTGAACTGTCGGGCCACAGAATACGCTTCCTATAAAACAAGAGCCAAACGATAAGGTTAGTATTATGGATGAATGCAGTGGCACTCGATACAAAACTAAACTTAAAAAGGGCAAATTGTGGAAAACTAGATTTCCTGTGCTCTTTTGTAATAAAATGTGTGACAAAACACAACATTCCACTGGATCATTTACTGAAACTAAACTGTAAAACATAAACGGCAAGTTTGAAGGAGAAGGGAAAACCTTCAAGACATAATGCACACGAAAAAAAAGACAACAATTAACAAACTATTTTGTCTATGAGCAAGTTCTTTAAATCAAGGTTATTATAGTTAAAAAGTAAAACCATAAAAAAACTGTTCCTGAAATTAAAACGTATACTACATATAATATAAATTAGCTAATTGTTTAATTTTTTTGTTCAAAATTATTTATTTTATAAAAAATTTTATTGAAAAAAAAGTTTAACTTAAAATACAGTACTAAAATAACTAAAACTGAAAAAAATAAAAAAAATAAAATTATTTTAAATAAATAAAAATGATAAAAACCACACACACAAATCTAATTTGACCTAAGACTAAGATGAAAACAAAAATATACGATATACAAATAAAGAAAAAACGTAACAATATCTCAATGATACTAATATAACACTGCTTTAACAAAAATGACTCTGAGCCATGTCTTTGAAACGGTTTCACAAACAAATGACTCTTATGAACATGGTCTTTGAATCTGCTGTACAAACAAATAACTTGTGAACAAGGTCTTTGAAACGGTTTTACAAACAAATGACTGATGAACAAGGTCTTTCAATTTGTCCGTCTCATGAAACAAAAATGGCAGCGCTTATGAGTTGATCGAAGCGGTGCTTGCGGCAGCAGTAAACGGTTGCAGAAAGCAAACCAAATTCTGTACATGTTACGCCTCAGTAAGCATAAGTAGACAAATGAGTTGTGACTGACGAGGCGTCACTGCACACAAACACCACATCGTCTTTTAACATTCCGTCACAGCGAAAACGGTTCGTCTGACTCAGTGCGCTGCTGATTTAAGTCTCCGATCCGCCCAGTATTTAAGGTTAGACTGTCTCACTGACAGCACCTATTTAAACAAGCATCTTTAGATTCATCAAGACTTCTTGAAGGGCTCTTCAAGAAACAAAAGCAGCCAGTGCTGATGCTGATTACAGGGGTGCGAACATCTAAAAGTTTAAGAGACTCTGACTCACCATGATTTCCATCGGACTCCAGCGTGACGTTCCCCAGTACATCGCCATTCCCTGATTGATCACGTGGGTCATCGCCCGCACAGTCTCTGCCAATCACACAGATTTTCAGATATTTACCACACCATGCATCATGTCACGATGCTATTAAAAAATGTCAGTATGGGTGAACGTGTGAAATATTAACAAGCAAAAGAAAACTGGCTCGATTAATGCAAGGGAGGGGAGTTTAAATGATAAATCGCTTCTAGATCGAGCTGGAGAATTTGAATCAATACATGTAAGACAAAATAAACAACTCGTGCTTCGGGTCAATATGAATCTCGGCTTAAGGAAAACAATGCTTCAAATGAGGGCTGGGAAAGATCCATTCTTAATAACCAACACCAGCCATGTCAAAACATCAATCTTATGAGCAAGAGAGTCATTTACTCTATGAGATCAGTCTAAAAAAAAGCATGCGAGAGAAACAGACTGTTGAAGTGCCAAGCTCTTTAATGACAAGAACAGCAAATGTCTACAGGCCCCCGAGCTGTTTGTGTTTCAACCGCTGAACTGTGTGAACTTTCTAAAGGGCAGCTAGGCTAATAAAAGTAGATCAAATAACATCTCTGCCTTGTTTTTTTTAAAGAGCAGCCGCCCTCTCACCTGAAAACTCTGGTTGAGATTTAATTCAGGTTGGCGACTTACAAAAGGCCAACTGGGCAAATTGAAAAGATCATCTTGTTTGCACATGATTTGAGGAGCAAATGAATTGAGATTGAGATGTACCTTCCATGGGTGTGTTGGGGTCTGGTCTGTTTGCAAACACCACGTCCACATATTCTAACTGCAATCTCTCCAATGACGCCTTCAAACCTTCAGAAGAGTAACACAAATCAATTAAGCGCAATTAAACCAGCTTGGTTAACTACTGTTCTATAATGCGTGTTTTGAGGCCAACCCACCTTCTATAATGTGTTTTCTTGATAGTCCTCTCTCAGTCTCTGCTCTAAAAAAAAACAGCAGGATATGTACTGTTATGCAAATATTACTGACACCAACTTTAGGAAATATTGCAAAGAAATTACTTCAATTTAAAATATAACACTATTTCAAAGACTTACAGTAAGTGTTTATTTACCAGATCACTGAATATTAAAGCTTCAGAAGTATTATTTGCATCATGCCATGACTCATTTTATAATAAATAGTAAATATACATACTTTCCACCCCAGAATATTTTGGTTGTAATGACTAAACTGGAACGTCTGCAAAAAAAAAAAAAAAAAGGAAAAAATAATTAGGTCACACTTTTTGAAAGGCTTTTAAAAAGTAATTAAGATGTTGCACATAATTACAACAGAATAATAGCTTGCGGTAACCATTTTCATTTCAAAGGAATGCATGAACACACATACACATACATGTTTATTTAGTTGTCTAAATGAGGACACAGTATAGCCATCTACTGGCTTTGTTTTAATTTATGTATTTTTTCATACATTTACATGCATGCATTTTCTAATATGGTATATATATACTGTTATTCAAAAGTTTAAGATAAGTACGATTTTAATGTTTTTAAACAAGTTTCTTATGCTTATCAAAGCTGTATCTATTTAATCAAAAATACAGAAAAATAACAGTTTTCTAATTGTGACCCTGGACCACAAAACCAGTCTTAAGTCGCTGGGGTATATTTGTAGCAATAGCCAAAAATACATTGTATGGGTCAAAATTATTGATTATTCTTTTATGCCAAAAATCATTAGGATATTAAGTAAAGATCATGTTCTATGAAGATATTTTGTGAATTTCCTACCGTAAATATATCAATATGTAATTTTTGATAAGTAATATGCACTGCTTAGAACTTCATTTGGACAACTTTAAAGGTGATTTTCTCACTATTTTGATTTTTTTTTTTACACCCTCAGATTATAGATTTTGAAATAGTTATATCTGGGCCAAATATTGTCCTATCCTAACACACCATACATGAATGGAAAGCTTATTTATTCAGGTTTCAGATGATGTATAAATCTTAAATTTAGAAAAATTTACACTTATGACTGGTTTTGTGGTCCAGGGTCACATTTTAATATACTTTAAAGTATAATTTATTCCTGTGAAGCATTACTCCAGTTTTCAATTTGACATGATCCTTCTAATATGCTGATTAATAATCAGTGTTGGAAACATTTGTACTGCTTATTTTTTTGGGACCTGTGATGCTTTTTTCAGGATTCTTTGATAAATGAAAAGTTAAAAAGTCTTTTAAGAGTGTTTATAAAAAATAGATTTTTTTTATTTTTATTTTAATGAATATTTTTATTCAGCAAGAATGTGTTAAATGGATAAGAAGTGATAGTAAAGACTTCTATTCTTAGAAGCGCACAACAGTTTCAACACTGATAATAAATTAGCATATTAGAATGACTTCTGAAGGATCATTTGGCACTTAAGACTGAAGTAATGGCTGATGAAAATTCAGTGCTGCATCACAGAAATAAATTATATTTTAAAGCATATTAAAATAGGAAACCAGTATTAGAAATAGCAGTTAGGGTTGCTTGATTATGGTAAAAATCATTATCACGACTATTTTGGTCAATATTGCAATTACGATTATTTAACACAAGTTTGTCCAGAGCTTTATATGATTGATTAGAGGCCTGAATTTCTGCCTGTTTTGTTATGCCCCTAGGGCCGGGCTTCGGGCAATTTTCACATAATAGTTCAGGGACAGGCATCGGCCTGTTTTAGGCTTCTCCTTATTTTTATATTTTAGATATCCATCAATTATGGTGATAAAAAATTGCTGCGCTAGTGAGACTTCACTTTCACTTTCGAGACTGGTTCGGATGGCGTTTAGTGTCTCAGCAAGCAGAAGTGCCTTCATTGCAGCTTTGTGTTCAAGCAATAGGCTGAAACTTGCCACAAAGCACCGGCAAAAATAAATATAGCACAAAAACCAACATTGTTTTATACTTTAACTGTTTTATATCTATAGATTTTATTTTAGTCAAGTCGTGATGATTTGAGAAGGCAAACTGATCAAATAGACTATGAACAGTCTTCCGCTGGCCGCTTTTCATTACTTTAAAAAAAACAAAAACTTATATTTAATGAAAAATATAAACCTAATCACTTTGCCATTACATACAACTGAACTACTTTAATAGCTGAAACAACAGCTAGACATTCACTGTACTTGTCCATGTTCTGTTCCATCTCCGAAAAGGGAAGTTCTGTCAGATTTAGCTCATTTCCTCTAACAAACTATAAGTAAGCCCACACACAGACAGGACAGAAATAAGCTACGTCTCTGCAGAGGTGAGGGGTTGTGTGCCTTGATATTGATGCACACTGACTAGCAGGATGACTAAGCAGCACGATATCACACATACACACACAAATGTGAAGATCCTTTCCTACAGAGAGCTCAGTTACTCTTCATCTCATTATGCAGAAACAGTGAGAGCCCACCCTGCTTTAAATTAAAACACCTTAACAAAAGGGCTTCTATTAACCATGAGCTTCCTTTAGCTCCTGTTACGTTACACCCACATATATCAGGACATCAGATGCACAACAAACACACCCATGCCACGTTTCATAATTCAATATCTAGATGGGACATCTACCGGCCGAGCTGGGCTTTAATAATTTATATTTCTGTCCGTCTGCGGTTGCGGTGGCACAATCTCTGAGGCACTAGGCCGAGTTATCGGCAAGAGATAAGAGACGGCCGAAGGAAATGAAAAGCTGTATGCCGTTAATGAACATACCTCCATCCTTTCTTCTTTATGATGTTGCCCAGCACCATCTCTGCCCTGCAACAGAAAGCCAGATGGTTATCGGACTAATCCGTCAGTTTATTGACATATGTAGCTAAGAAAACAGGCTGCTGAAGGGACATTTCAAAGTCCAGTAAATCACCTCTTTCAAGATATAATACATGTATTAAAAAGCACACTTATATGCCTCTGAAAAGGCTATTTATGTAAACTCACTAGGTGTTTTCATATTCTGGGGGTTTCCTAACCAGTCAACAAGCATTTAAAGCTATGCCAATCTTATTGGTTCAAATTCCTTATGCAAACTGTTGTATATTTACCATATATGTTTTATTTGACATTGACTGTCATGTCATTCAGTGTGGACAGACAAATGATTGGAAACATGCTACGAAGCTCCTGGTGAACCTCAGATGGCACATTCATAGATTATTCATGGACCGCCTGAACCATATCACAAAACAAATGCCAAGTGTTTCCTAAAAACATCAAGCGTTGCTGGCTTTACACAATTTCTGGGTTCTCAGTTACTTTTGGTTGCTTTGTAATGAAACGGACAACTTCAATTGAAATCTACAGACACAAAAGGATAAAGTGCAATAAAACAAAATGTATTTTGTAGGGGTGTAACGAGACACTAATCCCACGAGATGAGACACGAGACTGGGTTCATAAGAATGAGACGAGACAAGATTTTTAAACTTAAATATATAGGGGAAAACAGTATTTTATTCAACTGAAAAACAAAATGTGCAAAAAATATAGGTGCATTTTGATATGAACTTTAATGAAATTAAACTTAAATTTTAATGATTTATATGCAGTAATAAAGCTGTATGATTCTGGGTAAATTAATAATCACGTTTTTTGTTATAAATTAGAGATCATGATTCTCACAATTCTGAAGAACAAAAAAGATTCGAAAATCTAAACAAAATAATTTACTAGTGGTGCTGACACAATGTTCATTGCTTAAGTCTTTTAAAAAATATAAAATATAAAAAAATTTGATCAAAAAAAAAAGAAAAAAAAAGCCTCAATTATTAAAGACTTGTTTCACTATTGAAAAAGGATTCAATGATAAATACCTTTTTTTAAATGTGCAGTTAAGGATAAGCCTTACAATACATAAGTGTAAAGACTTTCGTTTTGATCGCTACTGTAGACAATAAGAGTTTATCCCCAAACTATACACTTTTATCCCAGTCCTTATGTTATTTAAATGTCTGTAACACAGAAGTAATTATTATGTTGGTCTTTCTGGATCGACAGCAGCATGAATGCTTTGATTTGAATGCATTTACCACCCTTTTCACATTGTAAGCGTGAGTGAAGCGTGAGCAGCGCAATGTGAAACAGTCGTAATAGACAATGCTTAACTGTTGTCATTCAGGAATAAGATCGCTTAGTTGTTTGAACAGAGATTGCAAACTTTTTAAGATTAATCCTGTAGCTCTAATATAACCCAGTTCAATAGTTTACACTTGATTACACTTGATTCTTAATACTGTGTTGTTTCCTGAATGATCCACAGCTGTGTTTTTTTTTTTTTTAGTGATAGTTGTTCATGAGTTCCTTGTTTGTCCTGAATCTTTCAGGTCCCACAATTATTTTAGTTTTTCAGCATTTTTGTGTGTTGAACCCTTTTCAACACTGAGGACAAATGAGAGACTCATATGCAACTATGACAGAAGGTTCAAAGGTTTGAAGGTTTGAAATTAGAAGATCAGGGTAAATTAAACTAATTTTGTCTTCTGGGGAACATAAGTATCTTCTGTAGATTATCAAGGGCAGTACTAAATGAGAGAGAGAGAGGAAAAAAAAGATATTTTTGTACACATAGTTTACACCCCTGGCTCTTAATGCATAGTTTTTCCTTCTGGAGCATCAGCGAGCGTTTGAACTTTCTGTAACAGTTGCATATGAGTCCTTCAGTTGTCCTCAGTGTGAAAAGATTGATCTCAAAATCATGCAGTTATTGTTTGAAAGAGTTCAAATACACAAAAATTCTGGAAAACCATAATTTGTTGGACCTAAAGGATTCTTCAGAAGAACAGCAGTTTAACGGTTTAGGACAAACAAGGGACCCATGAACAACTATCACTGAACAAAAAAAGTAATAAAAACACAGCTGTGGATCATTCAGGTAACAACACAGTATTAAGAATCAAGTGTATGTAAACTTTTGAACAGGGTAATTTTTATAAATTCAATTATTATTTTCTCTTGTGGGCTACATGTAAATATCTTTTATGTGAAATCTCTTATTTAGGTCAGTACTAAATAAAAAAACACCATGCATTTTGTATGATCCCTTTTAATTTGTTTAAATAATTAACATTTTGCCGATTCTGTGAGGTGTATGTAAACTTTTGACTTCAACTGTATGCATCTCTAAATGATTTTGCATGTAGTGTCTTGCCTTTAAGGGGTCGAGTGAATGAGTAATTAACACAACCTGGGTGCTAAAAGCATATTTAACTCCCTGAAAAATGTGCCTCGTTTTCATACGCAGATGAGGAGGAGCGTCAGTAACAGCCTGGGGACTAAAAGGCTCTCTGGCAGCCATTAGTGGCGCTGAAGGTGCTAATTGGTCCCGATGAGGATACAGTTTGGGCTATGATTGTCCCGGTGAGTGAGATTCTCCCTCAGGCCGCACACTAGTCAATTCAATGAACCGCTGGGTCTCAGATGCTACAAATCCCACCCACTGCTTTACTATTATTCGGTCTAAAAATCCCTCTGCAATTTCATTTATTTATTTTTCTAATGTGGCATGTTGTGGGAAGACAGAGGATGTTAAAGGCCTTAGAGACCCTAAAATGAAAATCACCCCTTTTTTGCTCCAAACCCGTGATTTTGTTCCACTTCAATGCTGCTCTTTTCCATTTAGTGAAAGTGAATCAAGCAAGACTCCAAAAACAAGAAAATGTTATTAAGTTCAACAATATCCCATTCATCCTCATTGAATGGAAAACAGTGGTGTGAATATTTTTTTATGATGCACAGAAAAAAGGGGTTGGATCTCATAGTTCGGTAATAACAATTTAAATAAAGCTGAATTAATATAAAATATAATAAATATATGCTGAAAAATGTATACAACTTTATATTTTCAACAATAAGATGTTTGAAGTCTTTTCTGCTTTATCAAACCTGCATTTATTTGATCAAAGTAGAGCAAAAACAGTAGCATTTTGAAATATTTTTACTATTTAAAATAACAGTTTTCTATTTGAATACATTTTAGGATGCAATTTATTCCTGTGATTTCAAAGCTAAATTTTTAGCATCATTAATCATTACTGTAGTTTTCCTTCAGAAACCATTCTAATATGCTGATTTGCTTCTCCAAAAACATTTATTATTATCCTTATGTTGAAAACAAGCAGAGTAGAATTTTTTGAGGTTTCTTTGATGAATAGAAAGTTCATAAGAACAGCATTTATCTGAAATGGAAATCTTTCATAACATTATAAATGTCTTTATCATCATTTTGATCAATTTAAAGCATCCTTGCTAATAAAAGCATAACTTTCTATCATTTCTTCCCCCGGAATAGAGTATAATGTTACAAAAGCATTTTATTCCAGATAAATGCTGATCTTTGGACCTTTCTATTCATCAAAAAATTCTGAAGAAAAAAAAAACCCTCAACTGTTTTAAATTACTAAAACCAAAATACAAATAAATTAAAGCTAAATAGTCATAAAAAATGAAAAATAAATAAAAACAGCAAAAGCACCAATATTAAATAAATACATTAAACCAAAACATTTTTCAAAATTACTTTTATTATAAAAATAAAATTTGATCACAGAAAGCTGCGACTGAGCAATCAGAATCAGGTATTCCAGAGAGTTGTGTAGTAAAGTCCGAAAGCTAATCAATCCATCAACAAGATGGATGAACATCTTTAGTCTAGACTGATTTGATGTTTCAAACTGATCCAGGCTTTACATGAAAACAGAAAGCTGTTAAATGGCAGCTGTTGTGCTTTGATTTAGTGGTCATTAGCTGCGAAGCGCGGTTCATTAATCCACATGAATGAACGCTGCACTTTCTTAAAAAGTCTCACCTTCAAAGGAGGTTCCCTGAGGCGGCAGTTCATCTTCATGAGGATATCTAAATATGCAAGCTAGCGCGCTTACGTTAGCATGTGGAACGCAGACGGAGATGGACACAGACGCGTGAGGGGGTGGCTTAGCCTGTGTTTTTGTTTGCTTATGTGCAACAGAGATAAAGACAGAGAGAGAGGTGACAAAAGCTGATGTGTGCAAACACGTGTGTTTTTCAGCACATGTGTGTGTAAGCATACATTTACGCAGGGGTGTTTGTCCCGTCACGGCCTGTGGGTTTAACGCACCGCATTGACCGCAGCTGTATGGTAGATGCTGCCAGAGCTGTGTTTATTCCAATCGGATAAATAAAACAGACCTTCCCACTCTTATGTCTTCCCACTCCTCTCACCACATCAGCGCCGCCAACGATCAGTGATGCCCACGCCCAGCACTTTACCAACCGCTATCCTCACCTAATTTGCACAGTTTATTTATGAAACATCATGTGTCAGGCAACTTTCCTTGTTTGGAGGGAGGAAAACGTGCTCTAATATGGATTCTCAGCACTGCAGGGAGTAACATCTGAAATTAACTCGCCGATCTACAGATGCGTTACTGTCAGGATACAAATCTCTCAAATTGGAAATATATCTTAGCAACAGAGTCCAAAATTAACACTGGTTAAGCATCAAGTGAGAGTTATTCTTTGAGAGCAGACAAAACTGAAAAACTTTACATACATACACTGCCAGTCAAAAGTATGTGAACAGTAAGATTTTCAAAGTTTTTTTTTTAAAGAAGTCTTTTCTGCTCACCAAGGCTGCATTTATTTGATCCAAACTACAGCAAAACTGTAACATTTTAAAACAGTTTTACTATTTTAAATAACTGTTTTCTGTTTATTTATATATATTTTAAAATGTAATTTACTCCTGTGATCAGAGCTGAATTTTTAATCATCATTACTCCAGTCTTCAGTGTCACATGATCCTTCAGAAATCATTCATATATTTTGATTTTCTGCTCAAAAAACATTACTATTATTATTATTATTATTATTATTGTTAAAAAAACAGCCAAGCAGAATTTTTTCAAGTTTCTTTGATGATTAGAAAGTTCAGAAGAACAGCATTCAAAATTCTTTTCAGTAATTTCTTTTTGATGAAGTAATAAAAAAATAGCAATGCATATGACTGGCAGAGTCCATACTCCTACACATAATCAAAAAATAAAAAGAGTTAAGTCAAGATTTAGGCATTTTATTAATTTTATTATTATTTTATTTATAATATTCATATTCTCTGTGTCAATGAATCTTGCTTGTATAAAACAGTAAGAGGTTATATCGTTTCAAGATCCAACTAGCAGAAATACTGTGATATCCGCCATATAAATAAATGCACATGACAGTTTAGAGTCCCTCCTGAACCCAAGAACAAAACTGTCGGGTTTGCACTGAGTCCTTATGACAAGATCAACACAAACTCCCACGCAGGACACGGACGAGGAACGCCGTTTCCAACGATGCCCTGGGTCAGCTGCCACACAAATGTTCATTCACCTTTTGAAATGACCCCTAGTTTTAAATAAAACTTGAGGAAAGTTCATGCTTAAAAAAAAACTTGTAACCCTCACAACTAGATCTGACATTTTCTGAAACGTTTGCTCAAAATCACTAACCCTATCATAAACAAACACCACTTGAATTTTAAAAAGTGTCTGCAAATGTTATGTAAACTTCTTTAAAGTTGTCCTCTTATGCTTTTTCACTTTTTAAACTTTAGTCAGTGTGTGGTGTGTATGTGCATACAAAAGTTCTACAAAGTTACAAATCTCAAAGTTCGCTCCAAAGGGAGATATTTTGTTTTTTTTAAAAAAATCCCTTTTCAAGAATTACAATGAACCGCTCATTTGGACTACAAGCTTTGTTTTCCGGATGTTATGATGTCATAGCGTGGTCCGTTAGAATGAGTGCCTCAGACATGCGCACTTTAAAGCTGGTTCTGAATCAAATGATTCGTGACACGCGCTTTAAAGCCTGGTTCTGAATCAAATGATTTGCGACACACGCTTTAAAAGCTTTGATGTCCCGTTGTGAATCAAATGATTCGCGATCCAATTGGATCGCTTCGAAACAGAATAATTTTGCGGCACAGTGGTTTACTGATTCTGAATTTCCAAAAGCTCCGCTGACAGGCTACTGTAATCTTTGCTCGCTTTCTCCATATAATTTATTCGATGTTTCAAAGGAAATCGTTACAATTAATAGGCCTTCCTTACAATGTTTTTATGAAACTCTGATCACGTTAGACACAGTTTCTGTCGTATTAAAAACATTTAATGACATGACACTCATCATCTGGTTATTGCCTAAAAAGATGGGTATATAATGGGTGTTGTTAACAGATTACACTAACTATACTTAGGCTATAGCCTTACTGGAGTTGGGTCAACCTCCATCTATGAGAGAAAAAAAAAAAGTTTTTAAAAGAATCCCCCCTCTGCTTTTCTCACAAATCGCACCCTGCTTATAAAATGAGTGCTTTTTAAAAATAGACTACACTAAAATAGACTGCACTAGACTAGGTTAGGCTAATCAGTGATGTTATTTGATAATGTTAAATGTTCTTTGCTTTTAAGTCATATTAAAAACATTAGCCTTTTTAGCCTTATGCTGCAGCTGGTTTCAGCCAATGAAGGTATGTAAATCGTTTAATAAATTAGCACGATAATATCATGTATTGACAATCTGGCTGACGACAGGACCCAGCACTACTTGATGCTTTGGCAAGGGTTGTGACAGTACTGAAACACCATCTAAAAAGCTAACCAATCACAACACACTTTGTTTTTCAGAAGGCCTTCCTCAAACCCGGAACTAATCGAGCCATTTGTGCCAGGCTGGGGAGAATGCCGTTGTAATAAATGTAAATTAAGTGAATGCGTGTTTTTCCGAACCACCAAGCATGTGAACATGTTCTAGTACACCCCCAAACAAAATCAAGACTTATGTAAAAGAACATAATAGGATCTCTGTAAATATTACATTACTGAACAAATTCTCCAGATAAACAGAAAGCACATATTTGAGCATGTGGTAATTTGACGGGGTGGGTTGTGTGTTCATTTTTGGAGCACTCACTTTCCTGCAGCGTAGACCTCTGCCGTGTCGAACAGATTGATCCCGTTCTCGTACGCCAGAGTCATCAGCTGCTCTGCAATCTGTCAGAGAGACGGAAGGGAGAGAGGAGGGGGATCCAGCATTCAAGGTGTTGCAGTCTATTCAATTATTTAAAGCTGTATTCTGCACTGTGCTACTCTATAAGTCATCTTTAATGTCTACGAATGCAGTATATGAAATGTACTAAATTAAGCATTTTGCACTTTATACTTCAAAACGGCACAAAATTTAGTGCATTAAAGTGGATGAATAAAAAAATAAATAAAAATGTAGGAACTGTGTGAAATGGTGATTCATGGAAGAATGCTATCAAATCATATTTATTTTTCTATGTCTTAAATGGTTGTAAATCTTCTACATGAAAAATTTTTATGTTTAGATGTTTATTTAAAAGTTGAATCAGTCTTAATACATAAAATAAATAATAAAACAAAAGTAAATTGAAGGCAAAAACTTGTGTTGTATTTAGATTTTTAAGTGTATGAGAGCAATTTAAGACTTGAAAGTATTTTATTATCAGTGTTAAAAAAAAAGCAAAGTAAATTTAGGACCAAAAACTGTGTTGTATTTAGATATTTACTTATGGGGATAGGAGGCATTTAAGATATGTAAGAAATAAAAAAAACAAATAAAAAAATAAATAAATAAAAAAAAAAATAAATAAAAAAAATAAAAAATAAATAAGGGGTAATTTCAGATATTTAAGGGTTTTATCAGTCTTATAAAAAAATATTGCAAAGTAAATGTAAAAAAAATTGTGTTGTATTTAAGTATTTAAGGTTTTTATCAGTCTTAAAATTAGTATTATTATTATTAAAGTAACTTTAAAACAGAAAAAAAGGTTTTATATTTAGATATTTATTTAAGGTTATAAGGGTAATTTGAGATATGCACAAATTTACTCTGTCTTAAAATAACAAAATTAAAATGCAAATTTGTGAAGAAAAAAAAATTAAAAAAAAGGATGTACTTGGATAATTGAAAGGTAAATTTAGGACCAAAAATGATTTTGTATTTAGATATTTAAGTGTACAATAGTAATTTAAAATATGTAAGGGTTTTATCAGCCTTTAAAAAATAAATGAATAATTAAAAAGTATATTTAAGTCTTTATCATACATTTTAGGGATCTGCAGATACTGTTTAAGGGGTTCATTCATCAAAAAGAAAAGATTTTCATTATTTACCAACCATCGTAATGGTCTAAACCACTGTTATGATTTTCTTGATGATGCTTAATTTAAAATCATTCAGATGTGTTGCACTGCATCATGAGATCAATTACATTAGCCATCACTGACATTAAACCACACTGAAGCGTCATGTTTGAATGCCTACAAGCACAAATGAGATCTGAAAATTTTCACTGAAAGCTAGGTTTCAATCTGACTTCAGAATAAAGCACTTACGGACCGTTTATAATATAAATGTGACCCTGGACCACAAAAGCAGTCATAAGGGTCAATTTTTAGCTGAGATACAACTATTTGAAAATCTGGAATCTAAGGGGGCAAAAAAAAAATTTAATATTGAGAAAATCTCAAGTTTGTTGTCCAAGTGAAGTTCTTAGTAATGCATATTACTTTTCAAAAATTATGTTTTGACATTTACGATTGGAAATGTATAAAATATCTTCATGAAACATGATCTTTACTTAATAGCCTACTGATTTTTGACATAAAAGAAAAATCAATAATTCTGACTCATACAAAGCATTTTTGACTATTGCTACAAATATACCCCAGCGACTTATGACTTATGAATGGTCTTGTGGTCCAGGGTCATAAATATAAATAACATTTTGCTCCATGGAGGTTCTATTTCTTATTTTTAAGAAATAAAACATGCGGGTGAGTAAATGGTGACAGGACATTTATTTTTTGGTGAACTATGCATGAGAATATACAGCTCTCATCAGGACGGGTCAAGTGTTTACACTCATCATACCTCATCTGTGATCTGTCCTCCAAATGTCACCCATGTTCCTGCAAAGAGATCTAGAATCAGTCACTGCTTTTCACAAGATAAACAAGCTTTAAATGATTATCAGTGATCCACCAATGACATTAAAGTGTAAAGCCTTAAGATGAAGCTACAGATAACATGGATAATCTTTAATGCCCAGCTCAAGAGAACAGAACAACACTGGCTGGACTGTGCAGACTTTTTTTTTTTTATTTTAAGAACAAAAAAAAAAAAAAAAAAAAAAAAAAAAAAAATCACCTTGTGATACAAAGAAAAAAAAATACAAAAGCTTGCAAAGTTGGTTGCAGTGTTTTCTTATCTACTCTACAAAAGGCCTCAATGAGGAGACCGTAAACGTACCTAATCCAAGACATGAGACTCTCAGGCCCGACTTCCCCAGGTTTCTGGAAAAAAGGAAATAAAGACAATGATTAATAGGTTTTACTCTGCTTTCTTTATCACTTTGTTCTGTCTAGAAGTCAGCGCAAGACCACTGCAGTACTAAATCAGATTGACAACTTTGAAAGTGCAAACCTGATTTTCTCAACAAAAAACTAGTGAGCTGCCCATCAAGACAGCATTTTAACGCAGAAAGGTTCGCTCCCTTGGCTGGTTAATAAAATAAAATAAATTAAAATAGTACAAAATATATACAATTTTATTACTTGGTGTATATATACATTTAATTAAATAACACCAAATAATACAATATTATATTAAATAATAACAATATATATTTTATATATACATACACAGGGCCTAAAAATTTACACGAGCACTGCATGTATGTTTCATGGAAAAGGCAATATCAGAATGCATTGCGATGAGCAACATATGAATATAATTAAATAACTCAATTAAAAAAAAAAAAATACGTAAAAGTATTAAAATACATTTACATTAAAAAAGATATAAATAAAATACAATTTTACAAAATATTTTCTTTTTTATTATATATATATATATATATATATATATATATATATATATATATACACACACACACACACACACACACCATTACTTTAATAACATGCTAACTCTATTGTAATCAATTGTTCTTGAGATGCTGCCCATGTAGGCTGTAGACAGCAAGACAACTCACTAGGTTTAGGAACAGATCAGATCTACTGTCTTCAAAGCACTGAGAAACACAGATTCTTCAGTGACCTCAGCCTGAGACCTGTAGATGCCACTGGGGCTGCCAGGGGAGCTTATGGAGTTTGTGAGCCATCCTGCTGATTGGTGTATCATGGGGAAAATGAGACTTAGCAGTGCCTAAGGGCAGATTACCGACCCCAGGGGCTTATGAGAGCGAGGAAGACTATGGCGCCTATAGAGACAGCTATAATGAAGAGAACTGGCTAAAGGAAGGGCTCACCAGTCCAGAGTCACATGAGACAGAGACAGAGGTTTTCAACTTCTGTAGCATCTTGTGAAAGTGAGCCCATATCATTTCAGAGGAAAGAAGTGCTGCTGTTCTCACAGCCTGAGGTCTGAACCCGAGAATTTGGACCCAACATTGTTGTGGTTCGTTTTTAGAAGTCTTCATATCATTTTAGTTTTACTTCAACTTTAAGGTTTTTATTTTCTTGCCAAGAAACTGGTGCACCAAAAAGAACAGCGTCGCGTACAAAGCCAAAAAGATGGTGAGGTGATTATAAGACTTGTAAAGGTTCACAGAAGGAAAACAAAACAAGACTAGACCACAAAAAACAGATTTGTGCCATAGAACAGCATGAACTTCTCTCTATGTCTTTGTGTGTGTGTATTAGAACTGGAGGAATATTCAAAATTCTCTCTTAATTGCAGCAAGTTCCATTCCCATTTCAAAAATTCACCACAACAATTCAGCAATGTTCACTTAAAAGCTTTAAATTATTCTTGTAAAAATACAGATCAATAATTATTGCTATGTAGTGGTATTTTGATGCATATAGGTTCAAAATATTTATTAATTAAAGAAAAACAATATGGAATGTTTGCTTATACTGAAATATTTGGTTGGTTTTTAATATTAATCAAATCAAATTAAATATGGCATCACTCAGCCCTATATTGTGGTAGAAAACTGTGGTGGAAAAAAAAAGTAAAAGTAAATAAAATAAACTAAAAAACAACTAAACTAAACTAAACTAAACTAAACTAAAATAAGGCATCAGTCAGCCCTAGATTGTGGTGGGGAAAAAAATGATAAAATGCCATAAAATATTTAAATTAAAATTAAATGTGGCACCACTCAGCCTTAGATGGTGGTGGAAAAAAAAAAAAAAAAAAAGCTAAAATACAATAAAATAAAAGGCATCACTCATCCCTGGATTGTGGTGGAAAAAATTGTCTGCAAAAAAAATAAATAAAAAAAAATAAAAATCATTTAATTACAAAAAAAAGGACATAAATAAAAAGAATCACTCAGCCCTAGATTGTGATGGAAAACAACACAATACAAAACAAGATAAAATCATAAAATAAAATAAAATCACTCAGCCATAGTTTGTGGTGTCTGTACACGAGCATGTACATGAATAAAGACGTGTGTAACTGGGATTAGGGATGATATAACAAGCTGTCTGTGCGTGTAGGAGTACAAGGCATGCATGTGCGTGTTTCTATAAGCGCGTGTGGGGTTTTTGTGTGTGTTTGTGTGGGGGTGTCTATGTTGGATTATAAACATGTGGGTGTCCCATGGCAGAATGCAATGAAAGACAGGCCGCAGCGGGTCACAGCGAGCCACACGTTGCATTGGATCCAAAAAGTAACCTGCAGACCGGACAGATCCTATTCATAGCAGCATTTGCCGGGAACCTTAATATGGTTGGTGATATCTCCAGGCACAAAAGTTCAAAAGATTAAACGCAGAAATGTTTGGGAATCAAGGGAATCTTGAAGTTAATAAGCAAATGTCTTTATCTGAAAGGCGTGTGAGATTCACTAGGGGAAAAGGAATGAGTATCTGCTCAAATCTAGTTTTGCAATTAACATGAAGCTAGAAAGTAAAAAGCAATGGTCAGGTCAGTGTCAAAAATGCTAGCAACTTTTTTAATTAAACCTTGCGGTGAGAGACTGTTCTAAGTTTGACAGATGCATCATGGTTCAGTTTATTCAGCATAAATGCCTCATGTATATTATTTGCACAGGCAAAGACTTCTGCCGCAGCGCAGTCAGCAAAACTATCTCAAACATGAAGCAGCTACAGTCATCAGATAGTATTGCAACAACTATGACTCTCATCTGCTGCCCCCAAACCTGGGTGAGTCAGTGTTGCTGTGTGGAGTTGAGATGCTCCCATCAATGTCTTTATAGCGCCACAGAACTGCAGTATTTACTCTTAAAGGGACAGTTCACCCAAAAATGTATTCTGTTGTTAATGACCCTAATGTCGTTTCAAACTCGTAAGACCTTTGTTCATCTTCAGAACACAAATCGAGATATATTTGATGAAACTTGAGAGCTTTTGAACATAGACAGCAATGCAACTGACACGTTCAAGAGCCACTACTCAAGCAAACACGCTTTGAAGACTGAGAGGAAAGAGAAGAAACTGCTGAATAAAGTCATAATTTTTGTTTTCTTTGCGGTTGAACCACTGATATCCCATTGATTATTTTAATCAAATGTCCTTCCTATATTCAAAAAACATTTTTTTTTAAAGGGGGAAAAAAAAACAAAAAAAACATACACTACCAGTCAAAAGTTTTTGAACAGTAATAACTTTGAAATATTTTTACTATTTGAAGTAACCATTTTCTATTTGAATATATCTTAAAAATGTAATTTATTCCTGTGATCAAAGCTGAATTTTCAGCATCATTACTAATTACAGTATCATTACATTGTAATATGCTGATTCGCTGTTCAAGAAACATTTTTTATTACTATTATCAATATTTTAAACAGTTGAGTACATATTTTTTTCATCATTTATCTGAAATAAAAAGCTTTTATAACATTATACACTAAACCATTCATTTGTGTGTGTGTGTTAAATAAATGTGACTGTGGACCACAAAACCAGTCATATGGGTCAATGTGTCAAAATTGAGATTTATACATCATCTGAAAGCTGAATAAATCTGTTCATGTATGGTTTGTTAGGTTAGGACAATATTTGGCAGTTACAACTATTTTAATATCTGTAATCTGAGGGTGCTAAAAAAAATCTAAACATTGAGAAAATAACCAAATTAAGTGCTTAGCAATGCATATTGGCTACGTTTTGATACATTTACGGTATGAAATTTACAAAATATCTTCATGGAACATGATCTTTACTTAATATCCCAATCATTTTTAGCATAAAAGAAAAATCAATAATTTTGACCCATACAGCGTATTTTTGGCTATTGCTACAAATGAGTGGCATTTGGGTGGGTTTTGTTGTGAAAACCTGGCAACCCTAAAATGAGGGGGTTTAGAGATGGAATCGCTGAACTGCTTCAAACGAATTGCGTGGGAAATTAAGAGATATTAAAAGCATATTTGCGTGTTTTGTAGGAGACTCCCAAAACAATATTAGTAACCTTAAAAATAGCATAATAGGGGAATTTTAAAAATAGCGATTTTTCTATGGCATCCGCTTTAAAAAAAAAATCAAATCTATATATATATATATATATATATATATATATATATATATATATATATATATATATATATATATACACACATATACACACATATACACACACACACACACACACACACACACACACACAAAATCACCTTTAAAGTTGTCTAAATGATATTCTAAAAAATGCATATTACTAATCCAAAATAACTTGATATAGTTACAATAGGACATTTACTAAATATCTTCATGGAACATGATCTTTACATAATATCCTAATGATTTTTGCCATTAAAAGAAAAATCTATTGTCTATTGCTACAAATATACCTGTGCTACTTAAGACTGGTTTTGTGGTCCAGGGTCACATATTTGATCTGTCACAAAGACTGACTTTGGTGAAATGGAAGGTTTCATTGCACTTTAAAGAAATTGAGCGATATATACTTGTGTGATATGTAAACGTACATTAAAGTGATGCATAATAACAGTACTTATGTTTTGTCAGTACTGTACTGCTCAATACTGATCTTAATGAAAACGCCTCGAGCAGTGCATGTTGCTATGGTTACCTCCTCAGGCCAACACAATTTCTGTATATGAGCATCTGCATTTAGTGAAAATATGCATTTTAACCAACTTGTCATTAACTTCTGTGTTTTAAAATATGCTGCTGAAACATCCCTTGTGCAATGCACAGAATTAAAACTGACTTGGATAGACAAATATGCACTTTTTAAGACTGCCTGTTATTCGCATCCTGGTGAGAAGTTTCATCCCACACACTCCAAAATCGATGTGTTTTGATACATTTACGGTATCAATAAAGCATTACACTGGTCGGTGTGATTGAGTTGTGCGAAACATGAAAACAGGCACGTGCCAAAGACTTCTTATCTCATCTGGGGCTGCCAAAAATGAGCCTTGTTATTCTCATTATACACAGCAATTACCGCCCAGTAGGAAACAAACAATATGCACAGATGAATTCCAAGGCTGTTTATGATTCATTCATTGCTTGCGCCCTTGCTGATAATATGTACAGTGAATAAGATCTGAGATATGGAGATCAAGAGAGGGCTCCTTTCATGGTTTGATGTGACATCAAACGGAGTATCCCTAACATGATTAGTAGAGATTAAACGGGAACTCAACTGCTGTCTACACCGATAAATGTATGACTGAAGCTTTATAATTGTGTCAAGGAAGCTCAAATAATGTGTTGGACAAAATCGAAAGACAATCTGGTGTTTTCAGGGCTGGTAAACTCTTGATTGTGCTACCCGTGTTACTGTTTCCTTGTTGTCAGCGTTGTGTTGTGTTGAATATTTCACAGGCTGGAGCTGAATACTGCATGGACAGCAGCCCAGTCACAACTGGACCCAGGTGCAGCGCTGGAGATTGGGTTTGCCAGGAGTCACCGGAGATCAAGCCAGAGGTCAATAAATGTCACCTGTGTCTTTTAGCCAGGTTAACGATATGCAGAGAACACGAGGCAGTCAGGTTTGTTTACAAAGCAGAGGGAGTTCAACTTTTCAGAGTTCAGATGACTTCGCTCTCTGTTGGTCTCCACCTGCTTCAGTGAGTTTCTGAACTCGAATGATAAGGACAGCTCGCTTTAAGAGTAGAACATGATTTGTCAAAACACATTTGTCAGTATTAAAAGAATATTTCAAGCAAATAAATGCCAATTCTCATATTTGCTCAACCTCATGTCTTTCTAAACAGCTGATACTTATAGAAATATACAGTCACGGCCAAAAATATCGGCACCCTTGCAATTCTGTCAGAAAATGCAACACTTTCTCTCAGAAA
Source organism: Cirrhinus molitorella (assembly GCA_033026305.1). Lineage (NCBI taxonomy): Eukaryota > Metazoa > Chordata > Actinopteri > Cypriniformes > Cyprinidae > Cirrhinus > Cirrhinus molitorella. Next base: position 31,186,395 of record CM065137.1, read on the forward strand.
GTTGTTCCAATTGCAAATGCTTTGGTGTGAAGAGCGGTCTGTGGATTTGAGAGAAAAAAATGTGGAAAAACATGGACAATCTCAAAGCTACAAGTCCATCTCCAGAGATCTTAATGTCCCAGTGACCACTGTGCATAATATCATCGAGAGGTTTACTGCCCATGGTACTGTAGCTAACTAGGGCTGGGTATCAAGTTCGATACTTTTTAGGAACCCACTGAATTGCTTCGATACCATTGAGTATTGAAAAACGCCTTGTCGTTTGGTACCAAACTTCGATACCTAAGGGATTAAACTTGTCAATGTCAGTGTTATGAATGCATGTTATAAACCGGGCTTCTGATGTTTTTGCTTTCGAATTTGCAATCTTGTTGTCGTTGTTGTTTTTCTTAATTAAAAAGCAACAACAATATAACAATGACATCTTTCATAAGTTTATTAACAGAAACGAATACAACAAGACATGGCATAGGCCTACACCACATGCTGTATTAAACACCAACTAATAAATTACAGAATGTTTAGAATACCAACATGTTCACCTTCTCTGGTTTAAGCAGCGGGCTTTTATTTTAGCTTGAAAACCAAATCCTCCATCCACAGTCCTTTCCTCAATATTCGTAATTTTTGCTGCGTGCACCTTCATGCTTGTGCTGATGTGGCTAGTATTAAGCCAGGTTTTACCCGAAGTGCTTGCACTGAAAGCACCTCTCTTCGCGTGATCAGTGAATTGTGTCTCCTGCTGAAAATGAGACCATATCAAATTCTAACTCGCACATTCTCAAAACATTGTCACAAATGTGGCCATTTGGTTACAGTCTAGAGCCTCTGGGTCAGAATGATACAGAGCTTGAGACAACTACACAACCTATTATAAGCCTGCATAGTAGTAACAGCCTAGATATGTTATATAGCCTAATTTGCGCGCATCAGGGAGTCACTCTCTAAACGCGGCATATTAAAATTGCTTTTGAATGCATGTGCGTGTTTTTTATTTCAGTTCCGTTTTAACAATCACGTGAAACACTCGGCGGTGCTGAGTGTGCATTCTACAACACAAGACATTAATTTACAAATTAATTTGAAAAGTGTTGGGGGAAACGGGATTTTGAAAAGTTGGGGGGACATGCCCCCCCTTTCCAAAGTGGAAGTGCGTGCTAGTGCTTGTCAGTAAATTACTGGAAAATGAATAGAAATTATGTTTCTGTCTGAGCTATGCATTTTAAAATAAGCATGCACTAGTGTAAACGTAGCCTAACAGATATGTAAACTGAAAACTTCTTTAACTGTATTAAAACTATTTTCACTTAATTTTTTTGAATGATTATTGCATTGGATATAGCAGTGACTCATGAGTCTTTGAGTCTGTGTAAATGTCAAGAAGCTGAAAAAATAAAAAAAACTTTTTTTTTATTTAGATAAAATTGAGTTCATAAAATTGGTATCAGAAAAAGTATCGTTCAGAAATCTGTATTGAAGTCAGGGTATCGTTATCAGCACAGAAAATTTGTGACAAAAATGAATGAAAAATTACAACGAAGGATTGTTTGAATGGTGGATAAACAACTAAAAGGCATAAAAAAGCAAGACTGGAGTTTGCCAAAACTTATGTGACAAAACCACAATCCTTCTGGGAGAATGTACTGTCAACAGATGAGACAAAAGTAGAGCTTTTTGGTAAAGGACATCATGGCACTGTCTACAGAAAGAAATAAGGCCTTCAAAGAAAAGAACACAGTCCCTACAGTCAAACATGGTGGAGGTTCAAAGATGTTTTGGGGTTGCTTTGCTGCTTCTGGCACTGGATGCCTTGACTGTGTGAACGGTATCATGAAATCTGATGATTACCAAAGAATTTTGGGGCGCAACGTAGTGGACAGTGTCAGAAAGCTGCGTCTCCAACAGAGATCATGGGTTTCAATGACCCGAAACACATTTCAAAAAGCACTCAGAAATGGTTACAAACAAAGCACAGGAGAGTTCTGAAATGGCCATCAATGAGTCCATATCTGAATTCCATAGAACACTTGTGAAGTGATCTCAAAACAGCAGCTGGGAGGCATCCTTCAAATGTGAATGACCTGGAGAAGTTTGCAAAAGAAGAGTGGTCCAAAATTCCTGTAGAGAGGTGTAAGAAACTCATTCACGGTTACAGGAAGTGATTGATTTCAGTTATTTTTTCCAAAGGGGGTGCTACCAAATATTAAGTTAAGGGTGCCAATAATTTTGCCCAGTGAATTTTTTTGGATTTTCTGTGTGTAATTGTATCAGATTTGAGTTTTCTGTTTCTTTGTGTTGTTCCAATTCAAATTAAACACATGAGTACCAAAACATTTGCAACTGCAACAATTTTCTGAGAGAAGGGTTGATTTTCTGATAGAATTGCAAGGGTGCCGATATTTTTGTCCATGACTGTAAGTAAATGACATCAAATTCAATATCAGTCCATTCTAGACATTGCATTGCATTACTTTAAAATAAATCATTTTGCCTACTTTCTATAATGGCAAACCCTCTAGAAATGCCAGTTTCACATAAATGACATCAAATGCAATTGGTTTCGACTGAAATGAAACCTGGTGCAAAATGTCTTGGTGTGTCAAGTCTGAAACTTAACTTAAAATTACTTCACTATAAGCATGGCACGGCTGCAAGATTTGAAATATAGTGAAATATAGTTCACAACTTTTATGATGCCTACTGGTGAATAAATGATGACAAAATGTTCATTTTTTGGGCGAACTCTTCCTTAAAGGCAAATGCATTTCACATGAATCAACCCGTAGCCAACTGGCCCTCAATGGAAATGAGAGCATCGCTAAAGTAGTGCACAAGCCTTGATGTTATGAGTAATTAATGACAGAAAAAAGCAAAAAGAACATGGAAGAACTATGAGTACCATTCTACAAGGAACTGGGGAATGTGTTGAATTTTATGCACACTGTTCTTTCATACGCACACAATACTCTGATGGCTGCCTTGTGTGGATTTGTTCTCTGAAATTTGTGTTTATGTAAGAGCAATTCAGACTGTGAGCAAGCCTCCTACACCCTGTTCTAAAAGCAGTAGCTCTACCTGAGAACGGCTTCAGCTCTAGTCAGAAAGAAGTTCCTTCTCGAATCCCACATCTTTCCCTCTTCTCCACCAACACCACCACCACCCCTTTTTCCACAGCCTCCACACAGACACAGAGTGAATAAGAGTTCACGTTACCATTATCAGGGTTATGAAGTGGCCCACACAGAAGCTGCACGTGCACAATTTCACAAAAATCTCCGGAGACCTGCAGAACTGAAACGCCCGGTGTTTCATCATACAGTCATATCATACAATCCCCTCATCTTCAGTAAAAATAGACTAGACATGCATTTTATTGATAATTATAAAAAGAAGAGAAATAAATGTTTACATACACTTTGCAGAATCTGCTAAATGTAAAATTATTTTACCAAAATAAGAGGATCATACAAAATGCATGTTTACATGTTTACGTTTCTCCACAAGATAAAATAAATTGGATTTATTAAAAATGACCCAGTTCAAAAGTTTAAACATGCTAGATTCTTACTGAATGATCCATAGTTGTGTTTTTTGTTTAGTGATAGTTGTACAAAAGTCCCTTGTCTGTCCTGAACAGTTAAACTGCCTGCTGTTCTTCAGAAAAATCCTTTAGGTCCCACAAATTCACATTCTTCTTATTTTGCCTAAATATCTTTTTATTTAGTACTGCCCAAAGCAACAAAAGATACTTACAGTACAGAAATGAGGTTTATGAACAACTATCACTAAACAAACCAACAAAAAAAAAAAAACAGCTTTGGATCATTTAGGTAACAACACAGTATTATTTTGAATAGGGTCATTTTTTATAAATGCAACTATTATTTTCTCTTGTGGACTATATGTAAACATTGTATGCAAAATATTTTATTCAGGTCAGTACTAAAAAAAAAAAAAATAACATGCGTTTTGTATGATCCCTCCTATTTTGGTCAAATAATTAACATTTAGCTGATTCTGCAAGGTATGTGTAAACTTTTTACCTCAACTGTAAAAACATAAAAACCATGAAGTTCAAAATGTTTTTGAATTAAATCTCTTCTGCTCGCCAAGGCTGCGTTTATTTGATCAAAATTCCAAGACAAGTAATCTAAGGCCAGTATGAAACTATTTGCAGCCCATTTTACTTCTGCATTATGAAGTATTGATTAGTATCTGTCTGCAAGACTGCTGAAACCCTCTGCCTGAAACTTAAGCACCCTCAGCAACGTCAGCTAAAATGAAAAATCATTTCAGAGGCAGAGCAACTTAATATGTTTTGATGAAAGATTATGAAAACAAACCTCTTCCTTTAGAATCACGTGCACTAATGAATGTTGCTCAATGAGACCGAAAGTGTGCATTAAAGTAGTAAATGGAGCTAATTTGACTTAAATGTGCACTATAATAGAATGAATGGATATTTCCTCTTTGGCATTCAAACGATACAGTTTTTTCTCTCTGAATGGGAATACTGCTTTACAAAAAAGTAAACAACTAAAGGCTTCAAACCATTTCTAGGCAAACAGATGCAGTCCACCCCATCAACATAACACAAATTAGCACAGAGATGAATAAAAGCATTTATTTATGGTAGAGCCCAGCTGGAATTAATAAATCTATTTCTAGAATGTGATGAAAACAGACATTGTGCCACCAGCGAGAATCTACACGTTCTTAAAGCGCAAACATGCAAGCCTTAATTAAAAGCTATCAGCGCCGCACAGAGAGCTGAACATACAGCCATCCATCCCCAGTTCAGACGCTGGAAAAAAACCCTTATCGAAGTGAAGGATTACAAATACTCTCTCCTCAAGCCTTAAATAGAAATGCACATGTGAGACGAAGCATTTATAGCGGCATTGTGTGGAAGGAAAGGCTGCTGTTTGTTTCTCACAAACATTCATCAGGCAATATTTCATGTGGGAGTGAGTCTGAACTGAAGGTAGTATCAGTTATAGTGAGATCCAGAAGTGCAATAAAATCTCTCAACACGCCTACTCTTTAACGCCTTAACACTTTAACACTCACTGCGCCGTCTTATCTCTCTCAACACTCTGAGTTCAGAACTTCCAATTATGTTTCACAGATGCTATTTAAGTGCATTTGGTGAATGTCAGATGCACAAGTCATTTTATAAACACTTGAGAATGTTTCCAGGGAAACCTTTTTGTGTTAAAATCCGCATTCTTGGAAATGGACACCAAAAACCTTCAATTTTAAAACACTGGAATCTTGGAAACCAACCTGCAGCTATTCAGCTGAAATCAATTTTAATAAAGCTAATGGTCACAGAGCCTTCTAGTCTGGTCTTTTAAAAAAAAAGTGATTCATCTGTGCACATTATTCCAAGTTAAAAAATGCTTGTTTTTGCAATTCTTAATCAAAATATACCTTGCTTCATCTCTTTTTCAGATGATGTCAGCAAGGCTGCAAACACATTTCATGTTGAGTCGTTCTCCGTTTGCATTTTGCATCTCAACAGATTTGTTTTGCAAAAAAAAAAAAAAAAAAGGACAGATATAAATAAAGAGGTTTGCAGCCCATTTTGCATCACCTAGCTTAATAGGATCTCCTCCACAAAATCATAAGCCGGTTTTACTCAAATCATTAACTGAATCCTGACCAAAGCCATTTCATCTGTCCGCACAACTAGCTGAAGCTTCTCCACAGAGAGAGAGGCAGCGATGTCAAACGACTTCAATCTACGATATGGCAGTATTCCCAATTCTACACCCACCGGTACAATGTCTTTGTCTGAGCAGAGTAATACTGCACGAGCTGGACTGGGAAAGATGCTCGTTAATTGAAAGCCCCCCTCCAGTCCTCTCTCTTTACAATGGCCCTGTCTGCTTCGATTCATCTGTGCAGAATGAGATTGTGATTGGAACTGACTAAAGAAAATTACACTAGGTGAGACAAAAGGTGCCGGTCTGCCAGAGTGAATCCCAGAAAACAGGACTGGAAGGACTTTTGTCCCTTGGAGAGTACAGAGTAAAAGCTAATCATACTGAAACACACATTTATTTTGCCAGGAATGGGAAAATGTGGCATGAGCATCCTTCACCTTTAAAAAATAAAATGTGGATTTAATAAAAAACAGGGGTTTTCATCATAATGCCATATACAGGTGAAGTCAAACGTTTACATACACCTTGCAGAACGTTAATTATTCTACCAAAATAAGAGGGATCATACAAAATGCATGTTATTTTTTTATTTAGTACTGACCTCAATAAGATATACACTACCAGTCAAAAGTTAGGACACACCCTCTCATTTAATGTTTTTTTAAATAAGTCTCTTATGCTCATCAAGGCTGCATTTATTTGATCCAAAAAAACAAAACAAAACACAAAAGCAGTAATATTGCAAAATGTTATTAGAATATAAAATTGTTTTAATGGTTAATAATGTTTTTTCAATATAATTTATTTATGTGATGAAAAGCTGAATTTTCATCAGCAGTCTTAAGTGTCACGTTATCCTTCAGAAATCATTCTAATATGCTGATTTATTATTAGAATTATCAATGTTGAAAATAGTTGTGCTGCCAAATATTTTTTTTGCAACCTGTGATTCTTTTTTCAGGATTCTGTGATGAATAACAAGAAAAAAAAAAATAAAAAACTGCATTTATTCAAAATATAAATCTTTTCTAACAATGTAAATCTATGCTATCACTTTTTATTAATTTAATCCTTGGTGAATAAAAGAATTAATTTATTTCAAAAAAATTTTGAACAGTAGTGTATATTGTTAGAAAACCTTTCTATTTGAAATAAATGCTGTTTTTAACCTTTTATTGATCAAAAAATCCTGAAAAAAAAAGCACAACCGTTTCTAGCACTGATAATAATTCAGCATATTAGTATGATTTTTGAAGGATCATGTGACACTGAAGACTGGAGTGAAAACTTTTGAAATAGAATAAAGATGTGCACATTTAGCTTATTCTGCCTGAATATATATACATTTTTTTTTCCATTTAGTACTACCATTTAGAAGCTACAGTAGATACATGTTTCTCTGAAGCTCAGGGTAAATTTAACTTATTTTGTCTTCTAATTCAAAAAGTTTTCACCCCCCAGCTCTTAATGCATTGGGTTTCCTTTCGTTTGAACATTCTGTAATAGTTGTTAATGAGCAAGAGTGTAACTTTGGCTTGAGAAGTTGTATTAAGTGCAAACAATAAATGATCAAAAAAAGTAAAAATAAAAAAAACTGAAAAGCCATAATCAAAGTAGGCTAGTTCAAAGTGCAAATAGAGACCGAATTTTTCAAGCATGATACAGAGCTATAGACAACTACACAACCTAGATATGTGATGTAGCCACATTTTTGCACATTTGGGAGTCGCTCTCTTAACACAGGGTATTAAAATTGCTTTTGAATGCAATGCTTATTGAATGCTACTTTTGGTTTTGTTTTAACGATCACAAGAATCTCTCTGCGGTGCTGAGTGTGCATTCTACAATACAAGACATCAATTGAATAAATGAATTTGAAAGTAGGGGGGACATGTCCCCCTGTCCCTCAGTTGTCCTCAGTATGAAAAAAATGGATCTCAAAATCATACAGTCATTGTTGAAAAGGGTTCAAACACACAAAAATGCTGAAAAAACAAGAATTTATGGGACCTGAAGGATTTTTTTTCTGAAGAAATAAATGCTTAAAAGTTTGTCTTTGCAATATTTAATCAAAATAGAACACTAAAAAGAACATGTTGTGCAATGGAAACATTCCATGGATGTTAAAGACTCTTCATCGAACCACTGTTGCCAAAGAACTTTTATTTTAAGAATGTAGTAGCCAGAAGCTTTCCTCTTCATAGCACATTCATTATATTGCATTAAAACTCATCTGTGATGTAACTTCCTGTGTTAAACTTTCAGATTCTTAAACCTTGAGTGCAATGTCCCACTTCTGCTACCAACAGCTCTAGGGACTTAATATGGCAACATCATTGAAACTCAGGCTGACAAGAGAGCAGTGCGTCCCGGGCTGTTTCTTCCTCTGGGGGTATTTGAGCACAGTGCTCAAACACACACAAACAAACCCTCAAAGAAACTCTAAGACACTGCCCACAGTCTTTCATCACATATACATGTACTCTCCATATGTATGAAAGCACACATTTACAGTCGCTGCGAGCATCATTAGAGAAGATCAGCTCAAAGCGATGCTCTAGTTTATCCGCTCATCCTCTGGCTAAAGATCAGATGCTGACCTTGCAGTCAATATGGGGGGCTTCTAAGAGCCGGAAGGATCTTTGACTATTGGCATAGTGGGGGGGGGGATCACTCTACAACCTCAATCCCAAGACAACAGAAGGTGCACTGGTATCAAATACTGCTTGCCTCAGAGAATTTAGAACAATGTAAAGAAGGTTCACAAAAGAAGTTCTCATTTAAAGGCACAGTTACACACACAAAATTATTTGTGGCATTTTTACTTACTCTTATGTCATTACTTCTCTCTCTTTGCAGCATTTCTGTTGACAAATTGCTTTTGGAACTTTTAAGTACAATTCCAACCAGTATGACATTTATTTCTGTCAAATATAAACACTTTTGAAGAATAGTTTATTTTATTCAAAATAATCCTGTTTTCAGGATTCTTTGATGAAAAAAACCTAACAATATAAAAGTCTTCTAATCATGTTTGATCATTTTAATGCATCCTTGCTGAATACTGATTAAAAGTATTAATTTATTTCAAAAATAAATCTTTCAAGAATCCACTACTAAAAGATTTGCTGTTGGCAAATTAAAATAAATGTTAAAATGTGAAATTAAAAGTCAGTCAACAATGATTGCAAAGCTTTCAGCTAAAAAATTTACAACACCCACAATCCTGACAAGAGATCCATCAATCAGAGAAATCAATTAAACTAAAACCCTTTGACTAGATATATTTTGCAATAAACCTCCAATTTATGGCATTTTATACTTAAATACTGACAGTACAGTTTGAAAGAGCTGACAACAAGTAATTTATTATGTAATTTTTTTTTTTATCCAATATGCTAAATACAGTGGTGTATGTTTGTCTTTTGCTGATTTTGAAGTACAGTTGAGGTCAAAAGTTGACATACACCTTGCAGAATCTACAAAATGATACAAAATGCATGTTATTTTTTATTTAGTACTGACCTGAATAACATATTTCACATAAAAGACATGATCTAAATGATTAGTCACGATTAATCGTTTCAAAATAAAAGTTTATGTTTGCACTGTGTATATTTATTATGTATATATAAATACATGCATGTATATATTAAGGACAAAATATGTTAGATTTATATATAAAATATATATTTTTGAACAATATAAATTATATACAAGTGTTTACATACAAATATATTTTTTTAAATATATACGTGTGTGTATTTACATATACATAATAAACAAACAGTATGCATATAGTATGCAAACAAACTTATTTTGAATTGATTAATCATGACTAATCGTTTAGCAGCTCTACTTTTCAATCAAAAAATAAAAGTGAAACCAAAAATAAAATGTTGCTGTGCAAAAGCCTTAGTTTGTCTTTAATGTATTCCAACATAATGAGGGTTTCTTTAAAATAAGAAGCTGAAGCTTCAAGACAGTGACATTGCATGAAGTAACTCATAATGAATGCATAAATGAATAAATGAAATTAACAAGGTCTAGCTAACTCTCTTACTTTACAGAAGCGAATATCAAGCTTGACACAAATTGGAGCCTCTGACAACAAAATCATTTCGCAATCCTGATTTCAAATAGGAAGGAAAGATCACACGCCTCCATTAAGAGCTGTTATTAGAATTTTTTTTTCTTTTCGCAAATGAACATGACAGCTGAAAGCAATCTGGCAGTGTTTCTAGCAGTCATTATGTAAATTAACAAATACTTGCAGGTTTGTTGTTAATGAATGCAGAAAATATAACATTTTATTTCGATTTGCTTTGCATCTCATGAAACATAGAAGAATGAGCTCTTAAGAAATGGTATCAAATTACATAATTAAATGATATAATACTATAATATATTACGATTCTGAGAGAGTTCTGCATAACAGCAGTAAATCTAGACAAAAAAGCTTTGGGATTTTCATGGAAAAGCTGATGGCAGCAATGAAAGAATATGAATCTAATTTGCTAAAGGCTCAGTTGGGTTAAAATGATTGAGAAAAAGATTATTCTTCATTATTCTTCAACAGCTAAAGCTGCTGCTAAAGAGTAATAGTCAAATTGACAGGGCTTATTTCATTATATGCAATCAAAGCACTTTGAAATAGTACAAATATATGCTGATTATTATGCTTTTGAACCTGCATCAGAAAAGGTCACAATGATGCAAACGCTACTAAACACTATGCATCGTTATGCATAATCTCACACACTTACTGCAAGTAAAATTTTGCACATTATTGGATATTATCCAACAGGCTTTACGGTAACAAAATAAGCTCTTCTTTTAAAATAATATATATACACACACACACGTTTCCCTACCTATACTTCATGCCAGTTCTCATGCTCTGGTCACTTGAAGAAGGGACGCTCTGGACGGAGAGCTGCCCAAGGCTCCTGGCCACCATGGCCACGGCTTTAAACTTGCTTCGGGTACCGGTGTTTGGACTGTTAGCGTTTTGTCGATTGAGCCTGTCATCCGTGCTACGGCTCATGGACCGGTGGTCCGTGCAAACAAATGACACCTGCATCCTGTCTCAGAGGATGCACTTTTACCACACAGAAAATTCAATGAAAGACTCCAAGAAACAAAGAAGATCCAGATCCTCAGGAGAGCAAACTTAAAAGTTTCTCTGTCCTACTGGACTGTGCAATGCACTAGACTCCAGCTCGCTTCAGCCGGGGGAATATCAGGAGGGCTGATCCAACCGAAGCTTGACTCGCTCAACTAGACTGGCAGAAAGCTTATAAAGATTCAGCGATGCCCGAAAATCTCATTTCACTGCTTCCCCGAGCGGCACGTGAAGTTCACAGCTCGATTCTCACGTAGCCCGCTGCTCAAGACCACCTGCACGACTCCCATCTCACATGAGAGTAAATGTCCATACAAGGGTCTTAATCTTTTTTCCCCCCTTTGCATTCAAATCCTCGTTTCAAGACGCCTCGTGTCCAAACACACTAGCTGGTTTCTTTGTAATCTCAGCTCAGTGCTTTAGATCACTTGAGAGTGCCAGCACATGAAACAGACTTCAAACATAAAGTAACAAATTGTTGCAATGGATAAGATGTCTTCTCATGTCTCCTCCTGTGAGCACTGTATCTGTCAGCTACTGAGATACCTCACATGCACTGGCGCTCCTCCTCCTCCTCCTCCTTAGTGGAGATTAAACTTACAAGTGCATTCAGAGCGCAAGACAGAGGCAGAGCGCGAGTGAACGAGTACGAGGGGGTGGGAGGAGCAAACGGCTGAAAGAGAGTACAGAAACAGAATGTGATGGAGAAAGAGAGAGGGAGTGTGGGAGGGGTTGCGCTGCTATGATATTTCTTCAATGTTTGTACTAATATTTGCACCACTTTGTATTCTTATTTTCGCATTTTTTATTGCACACAGCTAAGATGCAAATGCTTTGCAATAAAAGTCTTTTTTCTGGGAAGATTTTTGTTCTGCATTTATTTGAGCAAAAATATAATAAAAACAGTAATGCAGTGATGTATTTTTGTACGTTTTAAAATTTTATTAATTCCTGTGATGCAGTGCTGTTTTTTTTTTACCATTATTACTAAGTCTTCAGTGTCACACGATCCTTCAGAAATCATTCTAATGTGCTGATTTGATGCTCAAGAAACCGTTTTTATTCATTATCAGTGTAGAAAACAATTGTGCTGCTTCATATTTTATACACTACCAGCCAAAATGTTTTTTTGACAGTAAGATTTAAGAAGTCTCTTCTGCTCACCATCATGCATTTATTTGATCCAAAATACAACAAAAGCAGTAATATTGTGAAATATGTTTACTGTTTAAAACAACTGCTCTCTATTTGTATATATTAAGTGTAAAATGTGATCAAAGCTAAATTTTCAGCATCATTACTCCAGTCTTCAGTGTCACATGAACTTTCAGAAATCATTCTAATATGCTGATTTGCTGTTCAACAAGCATTTATTATTATTTATCATCTTTTTAAAACAGTTCTTTGATGAATAGAAAGATCCAAAGATCACCATTTATCTGAAATAAAAAGGTGTTGTAACATCATACACTATACCATTCAAAAGAGCAGCCACTCCCATAAAGCACTGCAAATGATGTATTCAAGTCACTGTGAATGCATATATTTGCATTCACAGTGCAGTACTGTAAATTTTTTTTTGATCAAATATGCTAAACACACAGTGTACCTTTGTCTTTTGCTGAGTTTGAAGTACTTGGTTTTTATTTAAAAATCGATTTGAGAAAATGAATAGCACAAATACTTACAGAACCAAATCTCTTAAAGTGAGTGTTCACTGTTGCATACTATATGTACACTTCTTGCTGTGTCAGTAGAGCTCTATAAATTGAAACTATAGATAGACAATTGAGAGCAAGAGCAGGTTTATTTGTACAGCTTGCAGCTGATGCCATCGTATCGGCTAGTGCATTATTAGGTGTTCACTCTGACTTCAAGCTGTTGACTATTATAAAGAGAATAAAAGAGCAGAGTGCTGGTGCAGACAAAAAACAATTTCGTCCAGAACGGCAGGATCTTTCATACATGCATGCAGTGCAGGCATGTGTAAAATATTCATTATGCAACTTGATCTGTCTGAATGTGTATCAAAGCCATGGGAGGCTGGAGCACACTACAATGCAACCGCTAAATCGTTAGCGTTCACCTGCCTGCCTTTCTGTCAGCCGTTAGATGCACACGAGGGAATATGTTAGCCGAACTATTAGCTTCGATTCATGACAGCTCTCTTAACCCCTTAAAATGTGCTGAAGATTTCACACATCACGAAACTTAGAAAAAAATGTGGCTCAGCTGACCAATTATGTCAGAGTATGTGGTGTGGTAAAGACAGGAAGCAACCAATTAGCTGTGTTATGGAAATCAATGCGGACGGGAACGACATGGGGATGCTGGAAAATAATATTGGCAGACCAAGGAAATTTAGTGGTAATTGGGAGTGGGCACAGGACTAGATACAGAGCATGCTGATGGTGCAAACTCTCCCAGAAATAAATTAATAAAGTAAGTCTGACCAAGACCTGCTTACTTTCCGCCAACACCAAGTGAAAAAAATCCCAGCCAAAAAGCCATATATAGTTATAATCAACCATGAAACTTGATACTTTGCATTGTTTATTTCAAGAAATGTACCAATTTGTTTAAAACAACCATGACGCATGACAACCAGGTCATTCTTTCTCTCTTAGCATCATACATGAGATGTGCCAGTCTCAAGGCTTTCGAAAGAAACTGTATGTTACAAAAACAGCCTCATATTTCCATTTTGATGGCTTAGTGCCAAGTATTGTGTATCACCATATGGAGTGATTGTTCCCGCAAAAATGAAAAATCTTCCATCATTTACTCACCCTCAATGTTGTTTTCCAAACCTGTAGAACTTAAGACATTCTGAAGGAATAGGAATGTTTTTGCTCATTCAAGTAAGTGAAAGTAAATAGGGTCCAAAAATGAAACATCACTGACAACAACTTTGTGTTCCAGAACAAATACTTTTATTTTTGGGTGAACTATGCCTTTAAAAATACTTTATTGTAAGTTTGTCTAATTCCTAATAAAGCTTCCACACACTTCCATACACAAAAGTGTAAGCCTTTTAAAATGTATGCAATTTAAAAGTAAAAATGTATCAAATTGAATTAAATAATCCTTACATATTTAATTAAATAATTGAGCAATCCTAAATCAATTATTCAATTAAAATAAATAAGGATTATACAATTCAACTTTAATGGAATTAAATCTAAAAAACGGCTTAAAATATCAAATTAAATTAAGTATTTTTAAATATTTTTGCGTCTATCTATCCATTATAAAAATTAATAGAATAATATAAAAGCAAGGATGCTCTAAATTGATCAAAATTGAGGCATTTATAATGTTACAAACGATTCCCATTTTAGATAAATGCTCTCTCTATTCAAAGAAACAGGAAGAAAAAAAAAAATTCTACTGTTTTCAACATAATAATAATAAATGTTTTTGAGAAGCAAATCAGAATATTAGAGCTTGTTTTTTTTCTATTCAAACAGAAAAGTTATTTTAAAGTAGTACAATATTTCAAAATTGTACTGTTTTTGCTGTACCTTGGATCAAATAAATATAGGCTTGGTGAGCAGTAGAGACTTCTTTAAAAAAAACTTCTGATTTAAACGGACATTTCACACAAAACTGAAAATCCTGTTATCTATACGCACCCTTGTGCCCTAAACTGTTCAACGTACTTTCTTCTGTGAAACAAAGAAACTGATATTTTTTTTATAAATGTGTCAGTGTTGTTGAAAAGTGATGGGGTCCAATGGTGTTTGGTTCTTTCTCCAAAATATTTTGTGTTCTACAGAACTTGAAGTTTACAAGAGAAAGACACTGGCCAGCATGGTAAGTACTTCCTACTTGGGCAAATTTTAATTACAGACCCTGCCACTTCTCCTCAGTCCATCTACAAGATAATTAAGTACGCAGATGTGCAAGCAATGGACTGGTATGTCTCCATCAGTAGACCGATGAACCGTCCATCTTTGTCTGCTACAATCATTCCAGGCTCTTGACTGAAATCAAAAGGCAAAATGCAAACATCTATACTGCTTAGAGGGAGGCTTCCCTGTATCCACAGCTTTTTTGTCTTCAGTTAAATGGTGAAAGGATGGGGCGAGTGGGCAGTGGGAGGCTCAAATGCCACACTTGCTCAAACTCAGTCGCCAATTCCGTCACCCATACGCAACCCTGGATGATGTAGAACTCGTCAAGTGGAGCGAGAGGCTTTGTCTATGTCAGCTCCTTTTACGATCAAACAGCAGGGTCACCAAACTCGTGGAGACAAAATGCACAACAGGATTTTTAAACTCATGATGATGATTTAAAAATGGCTTATACAGTGTGGCCAAAAATATCAGCACCCCTGCAATTCTGTCAGAAAATGCAACACTTCTCTCAGAAAATTGTTCCATTTGCAATTGTTTTAGTATTCACATGCTTATTGATCTTGTTTGCACTGAAACACACACACAAAAAAATATATATATTTTTTTATCTTTCAAGAATGTACTACAAGATCTGCTGTTGTTATGTAATTACACATTCTTCTGTAAAAGTCATTGAACAAAAAAAAAAGTTATAAAAAGTCAGCCACTCCCATAAAGAATTGCAAATGATGTATTCAAATCACTGTGAATGCATATATTTTGCAATAAACTTCTAACATATGGTACTTTATACTTACAACAAACTGTAACAGTACCGTAATTGTTTTTTTTTTTTAATCAAATATGCTAAACACACAGTGTTGTACCTTTGTCTTTTGCAGAGTTTGAACTACTTTGTATTTAGTATTTAGAGGGCAGTATTTATTTAGTATTTAGTATTTAGAGGGCAGCCGTGGCCTAATGGTTAGGGAGTCGGACTTGTAACCAAAAGGTTGCAGGTTCGAGTCCCAGGTCCGGCAGGGGTTGTCGGTGGGGTGAGTGATTAATCAGCGCTCTCTCCACCTTCAATACCACGACTGAGGTGAGACCCTTGAGCAAGGCACCGAACCCCCAAACTGCTCCCCGGGTGTGTGTTCACCTGGGACAAAAAAAAAAAAAAAAGTGTATGTCGCTTTGGATAAAAGCGTCTGCCAAATGCCTAAATGTAAATGTAAATGTAAAATGTAAATGTAGACACACCTGTGGCAAGCAATCACATTTGCAACCAGTTAAAATGAAGAAAAGATGACTCAACCTTTGTGTTGTGTGGCACACTGAGCATAAAAATGCTCTATGGATTTGAGAGAAAAAAATGTGGAAAAACATGAACAATCTCAAGGCTACAAGTCCATCTCCAGAGATCTTAATGTTCCTGTGTCCACTGTGTGCATTTTCATCAAGAGGTTTACAGCTCATGGCACTATACCTAACCTCCCTGGACGTGGACATTGTCAATCAATCGCCATCTGAATGAAAAGGAACGCTATGGTAGGACACCACTGCTGAAACAAAGGCTTAAAAAAGCAAGACTGGAGTTTGTTAAAACTTAAGTGACAAAACCACAATCCTTCTCGGAGAAAGTACTGTGGACAGATGAGACAAAAGTAGAGCTTTTTGGTAAAGGACATCATTCTGTTTACAGAAAAAAAATGAGGCCTTCAAAGAACGGAACACAGTCCCTACAGTCAAACATGGTGGAGGTTCACAGATGTTTTGGGGTTGCTTTGCTGCTTCTGGCACTGGATGCCTTGACTGTGTGAACGGCATCATAAAATCTGATGATTACCAAAGAATTTTGGGGCGCAATGTAGTGGCCAATGTCAGAAAGCTGCGTTTCCACCAGAGGTCATGAGTCTTCCAGCAATGACTTTTGTTTGAAATACACTTCAAAAAGCACTCAGAAATGGTTACAAAAAACACTGGAGAGTTCTGAAATGGCCAGCAATGAGTCCAGATCTGAATCCCATATATAGAACACTTGTGGAGAGATCTCAAAACAGAACTTGAGAGAAGGCATCCTTCAAATGTGAATGACCTGGAGCAGTTTGCAAAAGAAGTGTGGTCCAAAATTCCAGAAGAGAGGTGTAAGAAACTCATTCATGGTTACAGGAAGTGACTGATTTCAGTTCTTTGTTTCCAAAGAGGGTGCTACCAAACATAACGAACAAAGTTAATGATGGCAATTTTGTTAAGTACATTTTTGGGTTCCGTGTGGAATTGTATCAGATTTGACTTTTCTGTTTTTTTTTTGTGCTGTTCCAACGTAAAAACATTTGCAACTGCAACAATTTTCTGAGAGAAGGGTTGCATTTTCTGACAGAATTGCAAGGGTGCTGATATTTTTGGCCATGGCTGTATCTGAGATACATGCGCGTGAAAGCCGACGCCGGGATCCGGCATGCTTCAGAGCATTAGGAGCCGTGAAACAATGCGACATGTAGCATATCAAGCCAAACAAGTCCAAAGGCCTGCTTTACTCACATTGTGTATCTGCACGTACAGTATCACGGTGAAACCCACACCACTGTCACACAACCCTCCGCAGATGAGCAGAGCCATCTGGGAAGCGGCTCGCTTTAAGTACTTGTATTTTGACCTGTGTGTGTGGGTTCTAGTTGCCAAGTAACAAACGATTCATAACCATCATGCCTCAGTAAGCACATCGATTCATTGGGCTGGCTGATATCGGTCCATGATTTGGTAAAATGTGATAGAGGGAGATCAGTGCAAGCGTGTGACATGCAGGACAGAAGTTGCCAATGAAACGACGCCGAGAGGTTGATCAATACGAGATGGAACTGATGTAAAGTGCCATTTCACCGATTTAGAAACCTATAAGTCTTCTTCCCACACTGACTGGTCACAGTCCTTGTGAATTTGAGAAGGCGGATGTGCAATCTCTATGGCAACTGAAGTTTTCATCCACACAGTGTCCAAGGATGACTTTCTGGGCCAGATTCTCTGGTTATTCTCAATCTAGGTGTGTGAAAAGGACAAAGCTGTGAAACACAACAGTTTGGTCCTTGCCGCAAGGTTAGCTTGGTTTACGGAATATCTTAACATCCTTAAAACAAGACATAGTTAGTGAGAAGGGGGAAGAGAAAATCCTTTTTTTCTCATTTCAAGCATAAAACTCATTGAAAAAAAAAAAAGAATATATTATGTCAAGTTCCTTGAAGTAAATGTTTTAAGATATGTTAAGACATTTAAAATGATTAAGAAAATTATTTTTACCAATATGCCACCAATATGGTTACATTCTACTGAATTGGTGCAAACTGCTGTCCCACAACCAAAGAACACATCTAAAAAGCTTTTAAGTATTCAAATCTTAGATGTTTATTTTCATGTCACTACCACAACATTATGTTTTAGTGCATTGGAGACTGATTTTAACTACAGCCATAAATTTATGATCAGAAAATATTCCTGTGTCCCTCTCCAACATAGCTACAAGGAGTAGATAGGACCCATCATTTTAAGAGTAAATATGTTCAAAATCTGAAAAATCTGTGTGTAACTTTAAGGAACTTCACTACCTACATACCTTTATTCTGCAATTAAGCACACTTCTTTAGGAGTTATTCCATAACATTTAGTTTTTAATACAACTGTGCTAGCTAACCATGTGCTGATTATCTTATTTGAGCCATGTTCAAAAAGTATCTAAAACTGTCACTACAAAAAACGGAACACATAATCCTCTTATTTGGGGGAAATAAACTACATTTTAGTACAGTTATGCAATTTTTTTGTATTTAAGTATGTTTTCGTATGCAAGTTAAAATTCTGTAATGTGATGTGGTTGTTACCAAAGCATTACTATCACTACCGAAAATGTGCTGTCACTACTGAAACATGGGACGTTTTGTCAAAAATAAAGTACACCAAATGATCAACTAAGATGTTATGATGTAGTTTTTGGTTCAATGTATATTCAAACTAATGAATCCCTAACTTTAAAATCAGTATGATCAACCTTTTGCCTTTTACAAAGGAAACTTGGATTCAAAAATACAACAAATCTCATAAATTACACATTGTTAAACATTGTTAAAAATGTAACTGTTATGATTTAACTAAATTTATCTTTTTATAGAAAATCAAATATATATATATATATATATATATATATTATATATTATATATAATATATATATATATATATATATATATATATATATATATATATATATATATATATATATATATATATATATATATACACACACACACACACACACACACACACACACACACACAATCTAACAAAATCTTAATAGGTGAATATAACCCTTCTAATTAAATTATTATTACGGTTTCAATAGTGACAAAATTTGGGGAGAGGACAAATACTTCAAAACTGTCTGTAAAAGCAATATGAGAATTAACTGCACAATTACTAGAAATGTGTACCTTGGATATTATACAATTTGCATACATACACATGTTTTTTTTTTTTTGGGAAAAAGATGTTTCCAACTCTGACTTTGGACCAATTGTGTAGAATGGCCCATGTACACTATATAGACAAAAGTATTGGGACACGCCTCTTAATTACTGAATTCAGGTGCCACAATCATTGCTACAGATGTACAAAGTCAAGCACCTAGGCAAACAGTCTGCATTTGCAAACATGGGTTGTTTTGAGGAACTTCAAGCATGGCGCTGTGATATTATTGCAAAGCTGGCATTCTAAGTAATTTTGTGAAATGTCATCCCTGCTCGATATTCCATGGTCCACTGAAGTGGTGACACAGCAACTATGACAGAACATGTAAAGTCACAGAGTGCTGAGGCACATGGTGCATAAAAGTCGCCAATGCATAGCTGAAGAGCTTTGGACTTCCGCTGGCATTAATATCAACAGAAAAACTGTGTGGCGAGAGCTTCACGGAATGGGTTTCCATGGCCTAGCAGCTGCATGCAAGCCTCACATCAGCAAGTACACTGCCAAGCGCTAGATGGAGTGGTGCAAAGATGGACTCTGAAGCAGTGGAAACCTGTTTTGTGGAGTGAAGAATCACATGTGTTTGTCAGCTTGATGGACAGAGTGTGTTGGTCAGTGCCTGCACCGTGCCAAAAGTAAAGTTTGGTGCAGGAGGGATAATGGTACGGGGCTGTTTTTCAGGGGTTGGGCTAGGCCTCTTACTTCCAGCGAAGGGAAATCTTAAAGCTTAAGCATCCCAAGATATTTCAGACAATGGTATGCTTCAAACTTTGTGTGTAGAGTTTGAGGAAGGCCCTTTTCTGTTCCATGCCCCAGTGCAGAAAGCAAGCTCCATAAAGATATAGTCTGATGAGTTTGCGGTCAAAAAACTTTACTGGACTGCAAAGACCCCTGACCTCAACCCCAGCAAAACACCTGGATAAATGGGCAAAAAAATTCCACTAAACCACTGCAAAATCTGGGAGCCTTCCCAGAAAGATGGAAGCTGTTTAAGCTGCAAATGGTGGACCAACTTCATATTACTAGCTATGCATTTACAATACAATGTCATTAAGTACCTTGCTGGTGTCCCAATACTTTTGTCCATTCATTAATGCATATATAAAGGTAACTGTATACACTACTATTCAAAAAGTATGGGTTAAGTGACAACAAGGACATTTACTGAAGATAAAAAATTATAGTTTTCAAATAAATTATTCAATCAATCAATCAATCAAATATTTTTTTTTTTGAAGAAATAAACAATGATCATGGTTTCCAACATATTGTAATGATTTCTCAAGCATCATGTGGCACTGAAGACTGGAATAATGGCTGATTTACAGTAGTTATGACTCTAGATTTTGGTAGAGATGAACAGCATCCGATAGGATGAACAACAACATTCTTTAATGTCTGGTAAACACTTAAGTGTAAATGTACCACCCAGTCTTACTGCCAATCAATCCTTTTCATATTACCCCTTCCTGGATCAAACAGTATCTAGAGACACGCAATAAAACACCAAGACATCAAGCATGCAAACAATGCTGTGAAGATGAGAGGTTACATTAGATCTTCTGCTTGTGTGGAAGACATTAAAACAGCCCCAGATAATGGCACCAAAGGTTTTTCATTGCCATGGTCGGCTAAACAGTCTCCTGTGAACCTCTGAATGGCAGAAAACAAATTGCTTTCTGATTAGGACCAAAGTGAAACAGCTGAGCAAAACCCAGAAAATGCAAGAAAAATCACAAAGAAAAAAAGATGTGCATCTTGAAATCAAGGATCTGTGTGTCATTTTGTTGAACCTGCCAGTAATTGGATGCTTTGGTGTGACTGCTCTGAAATATTCCCTGATGGAATATTCCAATATCTCACAAACACTTGATTCTCCGGAGAGACCTGGAGATGAAGGCTTGCTAGTTGTTGGCAAGCAATACCACATATCAAAACACACTAACGAACGCACACGCTGACTCTTGTGAACTGAAAGCACCATTATGCAAATCATGCTAATCACGCTTAACTAACAGCTGCTACACGCACAGCTGTGCTACACACCCCTGTGATGGAGAGAACACATTAAAGCAGCTTATCTGTGCTGAAAAAGACCAGAGCTCAACAATAAAGACAGCAACCAGTGTGTGTGTTCCAGAATTTAAAGGCTAGTTGACAGAACAGCATCGCGGTTGAGCTGCTAATAGACAAAGCTTTGTCTAATTTCCAGAAATTATTTGTAACAGAAATAGAATGTAAAATGCTGTAAATAGAAGTAAAAAAATAAACTTACTATTGTATCTTTTTTTTTTTTTTAAGCACATTTCCAGCAAAAGTAAAATTGTACATTATGCCTCTGTAAGTAGACTTTGCTTGACAAAGAGGTATAACAGTAGTGACCAAAATATTACAGGGTTCCCACACCTTGGTTAACTTTAAATTCAAGGACCTTTCAAGGACTTTCCAGGTCCAGTACCCTCAAATTCAAGGACTTAATTTCAAGTTAAAGCAAGGTTATATCGTGTTACCTAAGATACATTGTTACATTTTTCAAACAACTTTGCAACTATGCTATTTTTTGCATTCATTTTTGGCCATATTAAAGAGATCTGATATTCTATTTGTCATATTTTTGTTTTGTATAAAACTGAAGAATATTCGGTACATCCTAGACGGCATTCTAAAATGATTGGATATTAACTTTTGCATGGATTTTACTGAAAAAAGCTTAAGCTCATGTAACCAGAATTTTAAGATATATGAATATGCTTTTAAGTTTTTCTTGCCTCATGGTTTTACATCATCTTAAACAGATTATCAAAATTCAAACACTTTCAAGGACCTGTATCCATGTATGTTAATTTTCAATAACTTTCAAGGGCCTTGAAAATAAAAAAAACATTTTCAGGTTTTGTTTTAGGTTTATTTTTTCCCAAATTCCGTTTTTTCCATTTTAACTTTTCTGGATTCCGTTCCTTTTGTTTTAATTTTTCTGGACTTCTTTTTAATGGTTAAATAAAATCTTATTAACCAAAAAAAAGCATGTCTAATTAAATAAAATCATGAAACTTTTACAATTTAACAAATTTATTAAAGGTTTAACAAAAATGACATGTTCCGGGCCCTATGAAATACTGCATTTTATTGTTACCAAATTCTGGTTTTAGCATGACTAATTATTTGAATGCATAACTTTTATTTATTCTCACAATAGCCTTGTGATTTTTATTCACTCAGAAATTCTGTGTTTGTATTTATATTAACAGAAGGCATAAAAAAATAACTGAATGTATCTTTTAATTAATGAAAATTAAACAAATGTTATTTTTGGCAAGTAAAGGGGATTTACTATTAAAATGAAAACATGAAAGAAATATTGTGTAATTATTTCTTTAAAAAAGAAAGTTTTATTAATTTTATTAATTTCAACAGTAGTAGTAGCAGTAGTATTACGTACATTCTAAATACTAAAAAACTATTTCTGACATCATTAAGTTAAACCAAACTTTTATTTTGGCGGGTTGCCGTGAATACCTGTAACTGACGCTTGTTGTGGCTAGATTAGACACAGCTGCGGCTTGGAAGCTAACAATAAATTTTGCTCAAATGGAATGGTCAAATGCGAATGAAGTGACTCTCAGAGCACTTCTGGAGATGTTGTTCATGTAATTATGTCCTCATCTATGAGACACCAGATGCTGAAAACACTGCGAGCATCATGTATGCGCAAGTATGTGTAGTAAACAAACTTGCACGTCTACGCCATTCATAAACACAGAGACAGGAACATCCAGGACTCATATCCAAGTAGTCTTTTGCGGTTTAATATTTACACATACTAGTTCATATCACAATATAATTTAATTTGATGACATACTTTTGATTAATTCTTTCAAACTTTGACAAATTCCGTGACATTCCGCGTTAAATAATACATTCCAATTTTATGCGTTTTCCGCATCACAGAAATCATAGAGCCCTAGAACCCTGTTGTTATTACACTAGTATTTTCACCAGCTAAAAATGGTTTTAAGTCAGCTATTTCTATATTTTGTGTAGTGTGTCAGTAGGAAATATCACTTAACAGTTTTCAAACATTCATTTTGCCATTAATTGTAAGAATCCAGTGAGATTTTTGTTTGCACAAGAAGTCTGGCATCAGCCAGGGCTCCACACAGAGATTTAGTTTATATTAGTTAATAGTAGTTAATTGATAAAGAAAATATATTCATGACATTATTTTTGACAGCATTTTACAGCATTTTAACACAGGTGCTTAAAACTTTTAACAGTACTGTAGGTTTCTTGAAGCATCTTGGAGATGTTGCCACAGTTCTTCTAGATTTAGTCTGTCTCAGTTTGTTCTGTTTCTTCATGTAATTTCAGACAGACCAAATGATGGTGAGATCAGATCTGTGTGGAGCACTGGCTGTTGTCAGGCTCCTTGTGCAAACAAAAAGCTCACTGCATGATTACAAAATAATGAAAAAAAAAACAAACATATGAAAAAAAATATGTAAACATATTTCCTACTAGTCACTATATCAAAAGACCGAAATAACTGACTTAAAACCATTTTTTAGTTGGACTATTTCTTTACAATCCTTTTCTCCCTAAATCTAACAATAATATACAGCAATAATGAAAACCTTTTGACATAAATATAGCTGCCCTTAAATGCATTAAATAAAAAGCACCATAAAAAGATCCATTGCGGCTTTCCTCAAGCAATAGCTTTCTATTACACACCCGAGCTCCCTTCACAAGCACATCAGTAGGGACAGACTGCAGTTCAGGTCAGACCCGGACACAGTAACATGACAACTGTCACTTCAGATTCACTTCCATGTCTCTGCTTCACATAGGAAAACACCTGATTCCTCAACATATGCATCTGTTACTGTCATGAGCTCAGATAGTCATATACATCATTTAAAGCTTCCTAAAAATAACTAGCTGACACTCAAACTCAAGCAACTCATTTGATTTTACAGAGGCAGGTAAAGTGATGACAGTAATATTCATATCAAGTACCATCACTATACTGTTTTTACAGTATGCACATCATTTGTTTACCTAACTTTTCAGACATTTTCTTTAAAAAAAAAAAAAAGGATTAAAAATGCTAAATAAGTTATTTCAAAGATTTCAAAGTGAATACCACCTGCTGCAATTAACATGCAACATAAAATTACCTATGACAACTAATTTCATATGCCATTTTAAATGTTATTGTTGCAATTGCATATAATTTACTATATCATTTTAAAACAACTGTACACTGCAAAAAAGGCTCATCTTGCTTAGTATTTTTTAGTCAAAATGTAAAATGAGATGCATTTACTAGATAAGCAAAATGACATAAGATATTTAAGTCTTGTTTCCAAAAACTAAAAAACTAAATAAAGTGCAGTTTGCTTAAAACAAGTAAAATTATAAATTATCTGCCAGTGAGGTATATACCCCACTGTCAGACAATTTTACTTGTTTTCAATTTTACTTTTAGATAGTATTTTACATAGTTTTTTGGCTTGTTTCTAAGTAAGATATGCCTTTTTTTGCAGTGTAGGTAGTAAACTGTGTAATATGCATAAGTAGTATGCTTGTATTGCCAACATAAAACTAAAACTAAAGCATTACAAAAAAATGATCATTACTTGAAAAATGTAACATAAAATGACATTAAAGTTGTAAACCACTTAAAAAAAAACTGAAAAAAGTAAAACTATACAGGCATTGAAAAACTGACAAAAAACACAAAACACAAACTAAAATTAAAATGAAAACAGTATATATATATATATATATATATTATATATTATAAAAAAAATCTAAAAAAAAAAAAAAATTAAATGCTAAAATAACAGTGATTCCTAGTATGAAGGACTTACAGAAAAAACCCATTCCCTCTTCTCTCTTTATCACACTCACTTCACTTTAATGTAAAACTGCAAACTTCATTCTCTAATGTCAACGTCTCAGCGGCTTCTTACTTTAATTAAGAGCTCAGCTCCAGCTTATCGCAAAAATCTACTGAGTTTCCTCAAACACTGCGCTGACAACACAATATCCTGGTGTGAAAGAGAGCGTTACGCTATTACTGCTTAGTGAAAATCACATCATAAGAAGCTCATACTCAGAGCGATCCAGACGATATGACTCCCAACCCGCTCCTGAGAAGTGAGGATGGGATTAACGGGGACATTAACAACCTCACGTAAGAAACGACAGCGACAAGCATTAACATCTGCAAATTAAGTGTCATTTTCACAGGTGGCCCATAATGGCTCGCTGACAGACCTGATCCATCATTATTAAACCTGCTGACATTGTTAGACCGACATGTCTGGAAAGTATACAATGATTGAAAGACACCGATGAGGGGCTGAGTCTCCTGCGGAACACTTTTTATGTCCTCTGGAGAGGCAAGGTTTCACAATTTCGCCGGAAGGCTTCACTCAATCACACAAAAACACCTGACAGGTGGAGAGTCTGACAGCAGCCAGCTGAATCCTGCCCACATAACCGGACTCACAGCAGTCAACTCTAAAATCTGTGCTCAGCGAAAACTTCCTAAAGTTCACGCACACACACACAGAGGTCTTGTACTTTCATTCTATCTAAATGGAGAATCGAGCGCTTTGTGAATCAATTGTTTTTGTGTCTTATAACAAGGCACCGAGGGATCACCATAGCGCACAATGCTGCAAGGAGACAATCAGTGCTCAATCTCAAAATCCACTAAAGCACGCAGGAGGAAAATGGGAGATCAGAGGTATAGTTAGAATGAATTCCCTCTGGGTTTGTTCGGGAACACTTAGCCACTGAAACAACGGTACATCATCGAGCTCGCTTTACTCAGAGCAGTGGTTTCTGACTCAATCTTTGAAAACATTAAATCCAAGGAAAGGTAAGCACTATCAGTACTGCATCACTATCAACCATAAGGTTAGGGATTTGAATAAACCAGTGGTTTTCAAACTTTTTTTGAAAAAGAGACCCTATTTTTTCTTTTTTAAATTGCTGTGATATATATATATATATATATATATATATATATATATATATATATATATATATATATATATACATATATATATATATATATATACATATATACATATATACATATATACATACACACACACACAGGAGATCAAAATTAGAGAACAATTTATAAACAATTCTGAAATAATGTCATTTTCACTGCTCAACAGTTGGAGTTTTTGTCCTGTCTATACCATGCTACCAGAACACCTTTTCCACAAAATAACTAAGGCATTTCAACAAAAAACATTATTTTGCAGAAAACACACTGATCAAAATTAGAGAACACTTTCAGATACCTCCCAGTTATTGGTGTTAATCTGGCACCTGGTGCTAATTTCCTTGATTATCTGTCAACCCCTATTTAACTGGCAGCCTAACTTCCAGTTTCACTGACTCTGCAAGATGGTGGGCCATTCTAAAGTGACTGAAAGCCTCTGGCAGCAGGTTGTCCAGATGAAGGCCAAAGGGATGACCCTATCAGTCATAGCAAGACAAGTTGGTTTTACCAAATCTGTGATTTCAAGAATATTGAATCTTTACAACATCACAAACTCATTCAAGTCCCCCAAGAAGGCTGGTCGTCCACGGAAGACAAATACAAGAGAGGACAGGATACTGCAGAGGATCTCAATGGGCAATCGTTTCCACACTGCAGCTGGAATTGCTCACCAGTTCAGCGCTGAACAGGGTAAGGATCTGTCTCGTCATACAGTGTCTCGACGTTTAAGAGCATTTGGACTGAAAGCCCACTCTGTAGTGACCAAACCTCTCATTAGCAGAAAGAATCAAAAGGCTGGACTAAGCTTTGCTGAGGAGCATGTTGTGTGGACAGAGGAGAACTGGTTCAAAGTTCACTTCAGTGATGAAAGCAAGTTTAATTTATTTGGGTCCAAGGGGAAACATTATGTTCGGTGACAAACTGGAGAAAGACTGAACCCAAAGTGTGTAAAGAAGTCAGTGAAAAGTGGAGGAGGAAGTGTCATGGTTTGGGGCATGCTTTCTGCAGCAGGAGTTGGGCCTCTTATACAGCTACATGGCAGAGTGAATGCAAATGTTTGTTAGAACCTTCTTCAACAACATATGGTTCCTTCCCTGCGTTCATCACCCAATCAGCCCGCAGTGTTCATGCAGGACAACGCTCCATGTCACACAGCAAAACGGATAAAGCAGTTCCTTGAAACTGAAAACATTGAAATAAGAGTCCTGATCTCAACCCAATAGAGAACCTCTAGAAAATCCTTGGCGATAAAGTTATGGCCAAGAAACCCACTACAGTCACCGAACTGTGGAGGAGACTGGAAGAAGAGTGGACCAAAATCACACCAGAGCAGTGTGAGAGACTAGTGCTGTCCTGTGGCCGCAGATGTGCTGAAGTCATTCAGAGCAGAGGCCTGTACACTTCCTACTAATTGCTGACTGTTGTAACCTTCAGAATTTTTTTTTGTAATCTTTTTCCATACTACAGTCATTGTTGTTCTCTAATTTTGATCAGTGTGTTTTCTGCAAAATAATGTTTTTTGTTGAAATGCCTTAGTTATTTTGTGGAAAAGGTGTTCTGGTAGCATGGTATAGACAGGACAAAAACTCCAACTGTTGAGCAGTGAAGATGACATTATTTCAGTATTGTTCAATTGTTTATAAATTGTTCTCTAATTTTGATCTCCAGTGTGTGTGTGTATATATATATATATATATATATATATATATATATATATATATATATATATATATATATTTACACACACACACACACACACACACACACACACACACACACACACACACACACACACAGGGGTTGGACAATGAAACTGAAGCAATGGCCAATATAGTGTTGGAGGTTTCATGGCTACATTTGCGCAGCCTGGTGGCCAATCTTCACTTATTGCACATTCCAGCAGTAAGAGCAAAGTGTGAAGGTTGACTATGTGCACCCAATAGTTCAGACATTGTACCCTAAAGGTGGTGCCATGTATAAGGATGATAATGCACTAAAACACACAGCAAGACTGGTGACAGAGAGGTTGGATGAACATGAAAGTAAAGTTGAACATCTCCCATGGCCTGCACAGTCACCAGATCTGAATATTATTGAGGCACTTTGGGATGTTTTGGAGGAGCGAGTCAGGAAACGTTTTCCTACACCAGAATCACATAGTGACCTGGACACTGTTCTAGAAAAGGAATGGCTCAAAACCCCTCTGGCTACTGTGCATGACATGTATTTGTCAATCCCAAAACCAAATGATCCTATATTGGCCAAAAAACTTTATCGCAGTCTCGGTTTATCAGTTCAGTTTATCGCAATCTCAGAAAATTCTGCTATGATCCATGAATCTTGTTACACAGCACAGTGAAATCTCTTATTTATGTTGTCTACACTTGGTTATAAATGTGAGGATCCGCAAGTTTTGAGAGATTTCAGAGATTCTGACTGAAATGCCATTGACTAACTGATTGGCCATTGAGTTTCAGAAACCAAAAGATATGTCTGTGATTGGCTACAGTGTTCAACACTGTAAAACAGAGCGACAGAGAGACAGTTCACTCAGAAATTAAACTACTGTTATCATTTACTCACCCTTCACTTGTTCCAAACCTGTATAAGTTTCTTTCTTTTACTAAAAACAAAAGATATTCTGAAGAATGTTGGTAACCGAACTATTGACAGTAGCCATTCTATAGCTTTTTTTTCCCAATGGCTACCATCAACTGTTTGGTCACCAACGTTCTTCAAAATATCTTCTTTTGTGTTCAACAGAAAGAAATTCACACAGGTTTGAAACAACTTGAGGGTAAATGATAAAAAGAATAGTAAATGATGACCCTGTAAACCCTGCATTTGTGGTTAACCACTTATAACTGTTGTTTTTTTTTTTTTTTGTTTTTTTAAGAAAATGGGCGACTGTAAGATCCTAATTCCTCGGCTGGGATTATGCAGAGGCTTTTGAAGCTTCATTGAACCTATCTGGACCTTCAACCCACTGGCCACCATTGCAGTCCACTATATGGAGAAAAATCTTGAAATGTTATACTAAAAAACAAAACAAACAAACAAACAAAAAAAAAAAACACGAAAGACATGAACATCTTGGATCAGTAAATGATCAGAAAAATATTCTTCTGGATGTAAACTAATCCCTAAAATTAAACAGCTAAAATAGAAATACCTTTAATCGAGCAACAAAATAAAATGAAAAATGGAATATATAAACATTTGGCAAATATGTACTGGGGGCGATTACATAATTATTGCAGATGAAAGACTATGACTCAGGTTGCCACTGTAGTGCCAGGTTACTTCAGGTTTCATTAAAGTACAAACCTACTGTAAGTCAGTTTGGATAAGAAAGCATCTGCCAAACGAGGAATAGTGTAATGTAATCACATTAATGACAAGAATATGAGCGATGTATCGCTCCCTCTAGGCTTCTGTGTGCTCTTCGGTGGAACTCAAAACCTGTCCCACTGATGTTCCCCTCGATAAGCAAGATGTCAGGATATCTCAGGATCATAATAGTGATGAAAGATCTGGGGGAAGCCCTCTTATGTAATGACGCCATATTCATGTGGAGCCAGGATTTGTGATTTGAAGAGCCCTGACACAAGATGCAGTCCTCACATATAAAGGTTGTGTGGAAGCCGGGTTATTTCTCTCAGTACAAATATGTCTGGGTGATCTATTGGATCATGTCTTTGAGAGGCAGAAAAACAAAAAGTAAATAGCTTTAAGGAAAGTCTGTGCTGGCCTCTTTGCATCTACACTAGCACTTCTGATCTCTACCAAGACTACACTGTAAAAAAAACAAATAAAATTGAGGCTGCTGGCTAACTAATTATTTTAAGTTCAGTCCACTCAAAGAAGTTTAGTCAACTTGAAATGTTAAGTTGTACTAAGTGACAACTTAGATATTTGAGTTGATTCAACTTAATTTTAAGGCATCTTTTAAGTTGACTCAAATTATGTTTTTTATTTTTCCAGTGTAGTAGCAGTACAATAGAAATCACTGCATGTGAACGTCATCACAAAACCCTAGAGATGGGTATGTAGTTTGAAGGCACATACTGACTTCATATTCAAATGTATTTATTTTCCCATCCTCAGTAAGAATTTACATGACTGTTAAATAGTTTTGAGGTTGGAAGTTTCTTATGCTCCCCAAGGCTGCATTTCTTTGATCAAAAACACAGTAAAAACTGAAATATTTGTACAGTTTGAAATAATCGTCATCTATTCTAATATATTTTAAGGTGTAATTTATTTCTGTGATCAAAGATGAATTTACTTCAGTCTTCAGTGTCACATGACCCTTCAGAAATCATTCTAATATGCTGATTTGCTGCTCAAGAAAAATATAAATACAATACGAAAAAAATCTCACAATACGATAAATCTCTCAATACGATATTTATTGCAATATTAAAAACAAAACAAAAACAAAAGACAAATAAAAATGTTGTACATTTTTAAGTTAAATTCTTCTATCTAATGCACTTTGAGAGTTTAAAATTAAGCACTGGAACACATGTTCTTAACTAAGAAAATAAGAGAATTAACTTGTACCTGAACTTCAAAAGGGACTTAAACCTCTTTTTATTTGTGGTCTACATTACATTCACACTGATGTTTTAGTAAGCCAAACAAATAATAATAATAATAATAATAATAATAACAATAATAATAATAATAATAATAACAACAAATATTATAACAACAATTTCATATTATTGTTATTCCTATGATAGTAAAAGCCATATATTGTAAAACAATTGCACTGTAAAATAAATGAAAATGAATATTTCAAGGTATATTATTTTTGCTTTACACAACAGTAGGGAAATTACAATACTTTACTAATTTCTACACTTGAAAGAAATATTTTGAATTTGGATGTGAAAGGCTGTTACCATCTGCCACAAGAATACAGCATAACTGGTGGCTGTTGCATTCCCAAACAAGGTTCACAGCATTCATTGTAAACTGAGGTATGGAAAACACCGGATCACAAGCTGATCGCCTGAACAATGTGCATGCTTCACTGCGAAAACAGCCTTGATGAAGGGATTAAGCCATACTGTGCTTTTGTTTGTTTGAAAGATCCTGTGCCAAAGCATAATCGTCCAAAGCACAACTTTTATGTTAGAATAAGAAGTTTAAATATATTTGAAAAACTAGACTTTTTGCCCGGAAGACCTATCGTTTCATATCATCATGTGAACACGATGATATTGTGTTTATTTAATTTTTGCTATAGCAATACCACAATATTGATAATACCCTTTACATCCCTAGTCCTTACTGAAAGAAAAAAAAAATCTTTCAGGAGAATAATGCAAAAAATGATTTAACCATGTATATGCCAAAAACCAGACATACTCAAATGACATCTTCCATGACAAAACACTATGTTACGAGATGGGAATTCAGTGTAACAATCTTTTAAAATAATTCATATTTCATGAAGAGAGTCACTTCAGAAAACAAGCAAGCTAAAAATTACTTAGAAAAGAGACTAACTTAACTACTGAACACAATAATGACCAATGTTTAAAAGAGGAACCAAAGTAGCCATATACACTAGAGAGGCAAGCTACACTAATTAACAAAGAATCAATTCCAGTTTGACTATTTTGTTGGCTCAGATAATACAGATTCATTGACTTCTCAGTAAGAGTAAAAACAAAGCACATGTGCTCATTAAAAACCAGCCAGAGTGCATAATGATCAATAAGGCTACTAATAACAACCACAAACATTTCATACTAACATCCACACAGCAACTGCACAACGGCACAATTATATAAATCTGAAGACATGTGATCCCCACACATCCTTCCCAAGCCTGATTGTGAGTCAAGTCGTCAGCCCTTTACACAGAGCACCATCTGGTGGCCCACAAAAGAAGTGCAAAACAGCTTCACAAACACTATTTTGAATAATAGCACTTCACTCTATTGATAAAACAACAGGCTGTTCCAGTAAGCCATAAACAAGCCTGGCATAACAGGACTAGTTTAAGAGCATGTCATGACTTGATTTATTTCAGAACATGTCAATACTCAATAGTTTCTTTTATTATTCAATCACACTGAGAAATTTGACCTGCTCTCCTTCACGGACGTCACACTAACGCCACATGCCATTCATCATGGTCCTGAACTGATGGATGGGAGAAAGCTGATATTATTGGTCTGAGAGAGTCTGACGTCATGTCTTCAGTCTTCACAAAACTGGATCTCCACCTTGTGTTCAACTCTGGTAATTACAACCACCCAATGCCACAGCCATCACATCAAGACTCATTTCATTTGTAAATTATTCCAGACAGTCATTACTTGGAGTCATAATGGAAGAGTGAATGGCTGGGAAACCATTAAGATGCTGACCACAAGATTGTATCTGGTTACATCTAGTTACTCCTGAAACTCAGAAAATAGTAGTATCAGTGCATTGGAATGGTGTTACATTGCACAAATGGTATAATGTCATGTTGGAAATGTTCATTTTGTGAAGGAAACAGCAAGAAGCGGAATAGTGTTGATAACCTAGGTTTGGCTAGGTTACATCAATGTCATATGATCTTTCCAGTGCAAAGGCAACCATAAATGGTTAAACGGATGTGACAAAGACCAATTATAATATTGCAAAATTTCTAATATTAGAAATACAACATTCTAGAAATGCAAATCCAAATTAGCTTATAAGATGAACATCATCCTAAATTAAAAAAAAAAAAAAAAGAATTAATTTATTAGAAATGAAGAAATAAAAGAGTAAGTCGAAAGCACTAAAACAGATAATAAATGTCTGGCAAGGGACTGGAGTTTGAAACAACAGCTGATAGTTGGAAAATGATTGCATTGGTTTATATTTTTGTGTAAACTACAATTTCTTTTAGGATTCTTTTAGTAATAGGAAGTTCATTAATTTGTAAGGAATAGCATTTATTTGATGATTGAATGCATCCTTATTTGGATGTAACAATATAATCTCTCAATACGATATTTATTGCAATATTAAAAAAAACAAAAGACAAAGAAAAATGTTGATGAAATAAAGTTAATTCTTCTATCTAATGCACTTTGAGAGTTCAAAATTAAGCACGTAAAAAAAAGGTAACCATAAATGGTTAAATCGATGTAACAGGTCAAAGGCAACCATAATGGTTAAACAGATGAAAAAGAAAAAAAAAAAGAAAAAGACCAATTATAATCTATTTTGCAAAACTTCTAATATTAGAAATGCAACATTCTAGAAATGCAAATCCAAATTAGCTTATCTAGGATGAACATCATCCTAAATAAATAAAAAAATGAATTTATTAGAAATGAAGACATAAAAGAATAAGTTGAAAGCACTTAAAACAGATTATGAATGTCTGGTAAGGAATTGGAGTTTGAAACAACAGCTGATAGTTGGTGGTTTTCAGCAGGTGTAAGGAAATCGCTTTTGTAGGTCAAACTTAATTCAACTGAGTGCTGACCTGACGGATACATGTCAAGGAGAGAAGAGTGTGTTCTAACTATCGCCTTAAGCAGCCGGGTTATACACCTTCAAGTCCAACACAACAGACCTGCAATGCTCTTTAATGTGCAGGAAACAATGAAGATCAAATAAACTGACAAAACAGAATTGAAAGGGTTCATCTGAACTTCAAGATTTCTATTTTGCAACATGATTCAATAATAGTTTTTTTAACCATCCGGTTAAAGAAAGTTCTATTCAAAGTGCAGAAACCATTCTAAAACTAGTTCACTTCCAGAATAAAACTTTTCATACAATTTACTTAAAAAAAAAAAAAAACGCAAATACCCATAGCCTGCAAGCTCGAAACGTTACACGCTGTGTGATAGTTTAATGGGGAATATCAATGGTTGAGCATTTGGTTTAAGCCTATGCTTTTATCCATCACCACCTGTAAACTCTTTCAGTAGCTGTGGTCATTGTATCTATGCTGTCCTCACAACTATGTTGCTCTGAAGAAGTTAGACAGCTAACAGTAGGTAATTGCCAATTTTGATACGATGCCTAGAAAAGTATCGATATTCGATACCACGGGGAAAAACTGCCACAACATCAAGGCCTTAATTTTTACTTTTTATTAAAAGATAAATATAACAAGGCTGGAACATGAAAATGAGCCTGAATGAGGTAAATTTTTCACATGAACAAAAACATTGTGCAGGTCACAAGCTATTTCAAGGCAATAAACTGCAAAAATAAATAAATAAATACATACAACATTGTATTTTCCAGAAGAAAAAAAAACAAAAAAACAACAACAACAATTGGCAGCCCTAGATACATGTTAATAGAAACTAAAGATGTTATTTGGAACTATCCATAAAAACCTCGATTAAAAAAAAAAAACTTTTTAAAAGATCCAGTTAAAACAAAATTTGAGTTTTAAAACAAACCAGAGTTGTCATGAACAGCAGCATTTTTATGAACTGATTTCGATTTGGGATTTAATTAACAATCATTTATCAGAGCATAGATCTCTCACTGAAATTACACAAGGGTTAATTATTACATAATTTCATAGTATTCCCTTGTCAGATGTAACTATTGTCTGACATTTCTCACTCTGAGGCAGATTGTATTACAATACAATCACGGGGCAAAACGGTCTCTTACGATAGTTGCTTGTCAGACTGTACGAACATGATGATCATGTCACACTGTGGGATCTCAGTTGTCATTAATGTCAGACTGTATGACAATCAAGACACGTTAAGGCCGGGACACATCCAGCCGACGATCGGTCGCTGGGCTTTGTCGGGCAGTTGGTGGGCGTCGGTTCGGTGTGTTCCTCTCGGCGGCTTTCGTCGGGTTCATGTGGGCAGAAGTTTGCCCGATTCAATATGTTGAATCGGCATCGGGCTTGTTGTGGCTGTTGGCAAAAGAGAGCGCTCTGATTGGCAGTTCAGACATCGAATCAGAGCGCATGGAGGACTTGAATGTGAAGTGACGTAACAAGCAAACGAAGGAGTCAAGAGGGAACCGGCTCGCTGTCATTTCGCACAATTCTCTTTCGGAGAAAATACAGACTACTGCCATCTGCAGGTACGCAAAGGTATATATCCTCACGCACATGCAGAAAGCACCTTCTAGTTTGTAGTCGGGCGTCGTCGGTTCAGTGTGTTTGAGCTCAGTTTTTTTGCCCAGACACCCGCAGACACAGCCGACGAGAGGCGACAACACAGTTGGCTTTCGTCGGCGCTAGTTGTTTGGCGTCGGGTTGGTGTGTCCCGGGCTTTAAAGATGGGTGCGTGCAAGAAAACCTGTCCGGTGTTTTACATTATCAACCCATATGTTCAATGACTGCGAGCAACATTACACACAGGGCTGAAATTTTGGCTATCATTAAGTTTATGAATGGCGGCAATAGCGGCGTATTAAAGAAGATTAGTGTAAGCAGCACTATGCACCCCAATAGAAAAAAGTGGCGCAACCAGTGTTTATCATAGCAATGGTAGTATATCATATGATTTCCGTGCGTGGCAGACGGGAGCGCCGGAGTTTATGCGCTTAGAAGAAATCTGTAGCCGGTCACGAAGACCATCTTTCAATATTTACCATACGCGCGTGAGCGTAGATAAGGGGACTCAGGGCTCTGTTGGCACTTCATTCACGTGCAGTCAGTGTGTCAGCTTCGGAAAGGAGAGAGATAATGCGGAAGCGCGGCTTTTAGATATATCGATACTGTTGGACAGTATTGGAATCGTTTCAGATTTATTAGAATCGATACATAGAAATATCAATATTTTTGACAACACTAAAATGCACACTAAGCAGTTTATTCTTTCCAGAATGTTTACTTCTGTGATTGGCCATATTCTTTTCATTTGTAAAAATGAAATACAAAAAAAAAAAAAAGGAAAAAAAAAAAAAGAAATGACAAATTGTACATTAATTTCTTCGATATACATATGAATATGAACATGTGCAGTCTGCATGTGCATCTACTGTACATGGAACAACTTGCTCTCATTATCATATTATATCACAATCTTCACCTTTAAGAAGTAACATTGTCATTGTAACACACAGATTGATTAAAAATAGTAGGGATGCATCAGTCCAATACTCAGCATCAGTATCGGCTCCGATACTCGCATTTCTGCCGGACCGAGCTTTTCGTATTACAATACTTTTCTGTGCAACGAAAGATTAAAAGTCTTTCTTGTTCTGTCTTATTACATGTTGCTGCCTTCATTACTGTGCTATACATTTAAAAGAAATGTCTTTTAATTTTATACTATATATTTATATATAAATGTATTTACTTGTTATCTAATGTATTTCACAACACCACAAAGAGCAATGTGTAACATTTTACCAGATTTAGTCGTACACTTATTCACTTTTATTTGTAAATAAAACTGTTTCACTAGATTTTATAAAATGATTGTGCACATGTGATTTCTTAGTATCTTTTGCTGCTGAATTATCCACTAAACTAGTTATCCCTTTAAATGGGAACTAATGGGTTGAAGATGAAGATGCAAATTGCAGTTTGAATGCAGCTTAAAAGGGTCTTACGCAGTGAAACAATCCGTCTTTTACTATTAAAAAAGCCAGGTCATGCATAGTCACTTCTTTGTCTGTATAGTCCAGTTTAAAAACAGTAGGGTAGGGTGAAAAAAAAAAAAAAAAATTATTGTCTCACTTTCTAAATTGTCCAGCATCATTGTTTTACCTTTTTTTTGTAAAGGGCTGTTTGACTTTCTTTGCACTTTCTTTTTCGCTTTGTAAAAAGTTTGACCTTTCCAACATGACTACACACTGCAAAAAAAAAAAAAAAAAATCTAATTAATCTAAATCTAAATATAATAATAAAAAAAAGACTAATCTTACTTAGTATTTTTATCTTGTTTCTAGGCAAATATCTCAAAATTGTTAAGTTAAGATGCATTTACTAGATAAGCAGAATGACATAAGATATTTAATCTAATTTTAAGCAAACTGCACTTAATTATCTGCCATTATAATTAAACAAGTACCAGTGGTGCAGATCATTTTAAAACAAGATAATTTTTTACTTATTTTAAGCAAACTTAATTTAAAATCATATTTCCCCCCAGAAACAAACTACATTTCTTATGTCATTTTATCTAGTAAATGCATCTAAATGTAAGATTTTCTAGATTAAAAAAAACTAAGAAAGGCTTTAAGATTTTTCTTCAAAGAAAATGATTAGCAGTTCTTTACAGGTTTTTGCATTATACTGTGCTGCTTTTTAGTGTTTTTTTCTATGTCAAAATGTCAGTCTGTCTCAAAATCAATGTGTCCAAGTATAACATTTAATGTGTTTTTAAATTTAGATTTCCTTAATTAAAAAGACGGCCCTATTTTGGGATGCACAAACCCTAATCATGCACATGTATAAATATAGTTTTGGATGCACAAACCCTACACTATATACATAAAATACAGCCTTTGGCAAGTGCAATAAATAAAGCAGATCTGGGCCCAATGTTTACATGCTGCTGTCAAACGTAAGTGTGCTGCAATCAAAGCGTAGCCTTGTGCACACTGATAAGAGATCTGCCCATGTTAACCTAGTAAGTACTATTGTTACACAAGTACCATATTGTCTGGCTTAAGGAGAGACACAGTAAGGCATGAGCGGCATTCTCTTTCGCAGCTTCAGTGTCTATCTATCCCTCCATCCTTGAATTAGTGATGAGTGTGATCGTTAATGCATGTTTCTGCCTGACCCGGATGCAAGTTGCGTTGAAGAACAGGGGATGACGGAAGGCACTCCATGCTGTTAGTGACAACAGGTCATCTAATAAGATCATTCACACCTTTAGTTTGAAAGGAAGATTTATGGAAGCACAGAACATTCACTATGTTGATGTCTTTCAGTACAGCCAGAAAGATGCTGGCCGCAGAGGTGCAATAAAATAAAAGGATTTTTTATCAATGGCAGGTACTAATTTTCATCACGAGTAGGTGCTCTATGATCCATTGTTGCGATATGATGGGACAACCACCATATGCCTTGTAACGCGAGCCCCTGTTCTCAGAACTGACACCAGATCAGCTGTTAACGCTCGGCTGAGCGAGCGTTACAGCAAAGCACAATAGACACGCTGACCGACTGCTGTCCCTGATACACAACACCAGACAGCTAAACACCAGCACATGACAACAATAACTCAACATAGCATGCCAAAACAACTTTTTTCCACGCCAAACAGGTCCGATACACGCAGCATCGATTATCAATGATTCTGCATGAGTGAAACTCAAAACACTAAAGTGTTTCTGCAACAGGGAGCTGACACAGATCCATATAAATTTCCTAACCCAGAGCAAGGATGCGGAGAATCCATCAGTCCTAAAAATGCAGAAGACGATCTCGCCACATGCTGAGACGCTTCCTCCACCTTGCCTCAGAGATTGATATGCCCTTCCCCTCATTGTTGGGCAAATATGCCAGCGACCTAGTTGATGAAAATAAACCCCGAGCAGCTTGCATGTAGACGAGCAAATGGACCGCAGTCACTGAAGCCACAGTGCTGCAGAGTTCTGCTTTGGATTTATGTTGATCAAGCTAATGCACAAATTTTACCATGCATATATAATGCACCAACAGTTGAACCTATAGTTGTCTACACAAAACTTTTCAAAAATATCGCCATATTATACCGCGGTTGATACTTTCCAGTTGTCGTTCCTCCAAGACCTGTTGCTTGAACACCAAGTGTACATTTAAAACAAACCAAGTGCACTTATGATCCAAAAATGCTGGGCAATATGCACAATGTCCTAAAAGTCCGTTGCAAGCAACCCCCTCGTTTCTTTCTTACCTGTATTTCATGCCTGTCTGATACGATACACACTCCTCCAGCGCCAGGCCGTTCATCTTGAGGAAGTCTTCCATGTTCTTAATCTGGGCAGCGATCCTTTGCTCCCTGAGCCGGTGGAGTTCGGCCTGGTCCGTGTGCCTGGTCGGCTGGTTCAGCCCCTGGTCCGAGTGGTAGCGGCTAATGCCGCTCCGTATGCTCTCGCTGTAGGTCATGGACAGCATCTTGCCTCCGCTGCTGCTGCTACTGCTCTTCCGCACGCTGGCCCCCGCCGGTTTGGGGATCTGCAGGTTTTCGGAGGGGAGAGTGGATTTTCGGCGCCCAACGGTGCCCCCCGCGTACCCTCCCGCAAACATGATTGCGCCCCGTCCCCCACCACCCCGCTTTCACACGCTTTCAAGGACGCCCTCGCACCTGTGTGATTCTGGCACGAGTCATACACACTCACACACGCATCAAGCGCAAGCAGGCTTGGGAAATTGGGACCAGGACTGAGCCGAGAGCTGGGTTGAGGCATCGCCTTAAATAGCACAGGTGAGGAGGGAACAAAACAGGTCCGTGCTATCAGTGGCAGAGAACTCTGGCCATGCGTCTTGTAATCAGAGATGGTCCCGCCCCTTTCCTGACAGATACAATGGCACAGGAGCAAGACTCAGGTGGGTTCAGGCAGGTGCTATGAGCCTCAGGTAAGAAGGAACACCAGAGGGCATACAAAACACACAAAGAGGGCTCATGCATGAAACTCATCTGTGTATAGACATGCATTGAAGGTCGTCTGGGAGGGAAGTGACATTATTCAAATACATCCAGGGAAAAGTGCTAAAACCTATTAAATTCCCTCATTTACTTCGTAACAGGATGCAACAGCAATTATGTTGTTATAGACACTTCTCACAAACTGTGATGCATTTTTGTAGTTAACAATGTCATAAATTTAGCAAATAATGTGTGTTGCATTATCCATGCAAGTCTCAATATCTTTCCTTTTAGTTTTGTAGTCATGTAAAAATTGTGGATGTTTTCTTTTGCTACTGGAGCAAATGGCAACACAAAATATATTTTGTAGTTTCCATTCTCCACTATAGCAGTTTACTCAACTATGACAATGTCTGCTTCTGAGAAACTTAGAAATGTGAATAGTGTCCATTGTGAGAGCGTATCTCAAGGTACACTTCAAAAGTTTTTGAACAGTAAGATTTTAAATATATTTTTTAAAGTCTTTTCTGCTCACCAAGCCTGCATTTGCTTGATCCAAAAGACAGCAAAAGCAGTAATATTGTGAAATATTTTCACCATAAAAAAAAATAAAAATATTTGAATACATTTTAAAATGCAATTTCTGTGATTAAATCTAAAGTTTCAACATCATTACTCCAGTCTTCAGTGTCACATGATCTTTCTGAAATCATTCTAATCTACTCTGATTTGCTGTTCAATAAACATTTTTTATTATTACTATTACTTATTATTACTACACCATTCAAAAGCTCAAGAAGGATCATGTGAGTGGAGTAATGATGCTAAAAAATCTGCTTTGAAGTCAGTTGATGAAGATTAAGTCAGTCTAAGTTGAAGAATTACCTTATACAAAATGTATAATGGTCTCTTCGTTCTTCAGATTTGTTTCTTTCACATTCAATCACAGTGTTACGCTAGCTTTCACTAGTTCTAGTTTGTTCTGCCTCTAGGTATATAGTCCAATCAGCATTGAGTCACGTTCTGTGTAGTACCGCCACTTTTTGGGCAATTTCTCTCAGAATGAGTGAGTGTTCTTATAGACTTTCAAACTTTATTTCATAGATTGTTTTTTATTTTTTTTCAAACTGCAGGCACTGCAATGCAATCCCTAAAAGTTCCAGGAGGGCTAGCACTAACATGCTTTCATCGTCATGCGTTGTGCAGCGATTGGTCAGAATGAACATACCTCTGATAATAAAAAAATATGTCAGGACTAGTCTGTATGGGCTGAATACAGCTAACCAGTATTTTACCACTGAAGTTTTGATGGATGACGAATGTAATGAAGGATCACAGTGACATACAGCACTCATACACCATTAGACGGACAAGTCCATTATTATTAATGTGCAAATAAACAGACCGTGTGTGTGCGCTCTCTGATGGCTCTCTATGAGCACATTTGAGTATGGTCGTGTGTCTTGAAAATGTTTAATAAGGCCATTTACAGTGTTAAATGCGACCCAATTCCGTATTTTTGTTCATATGTGACACAGATCGGATTTGTTGTATGACAGTGTAAACAGGGAAAAAAAAACAAACAAACAAAAAAAACCCACATGCATTTGGATATTTTGAGATCCGTTTCAGGCCTCATTCATATGTGGAAATAAATCAGATATAAATGGGATATGTGCCAATGCGACTGTCGTGTAAACAGGCAGATCGGATTTTCTGAGGCATTGCTTTCTGTACGTCATTAAAATTGCTATAATTTGGTACTTCTCTGCGGTTTAATGAAGTCTTATGTGACCCATGCTGGCACAATGAGT
The DNA here is from genome assembly GCA_033026305.1 of Cirrhinus molitorella. Lineage (NCBI taxonomy): Eukaryota > Metazoa > Chordata > Actinopteri > Cypriniformes > Cyprinidae > Cirrhinus > Cirrhinus molitorella. Next base: position 31,227,899 of record CM065137.1, read on the forward strand.
GTAAATGCACACGGGCTATTTTGAGCTACAGGCAAAAAAAATGTGTCAATTTTAGTTGAATTTGAGGTTTTCACAAAAATGTGTTCATTAAGCCCTCGTCTAGCAATTCAAAATGCCCCAAATAGTAATTGAACATAAATAACATAGATAATAATGACGAATCCAACTGTGCACAATCCCAATAAATACACACATGCACAGAATTACAGTATTTTATTACAGTGTTTTGTCTTAAGTGAATGCTTGGGGAAAAACATCTGATGTGTAACATTATTTGGTTTTATGCAGTATATAAGCTGTCTAACAATAAAAGAAGAGGGAATCACTCACTGCACTTCATTAAACTGCTTTTGTAGTTTTAATAATCTATGTATTTGTAATGAACACATTTGAGGATTTGTTTTTCATACATGAATGCTTTCGCTTAGATGTAAAATGATAATGCATTATTTGTTTCTTTTTAGGCTATTTGTCATACTATTTGTTGCATCTGTTCTTATTTATAATAGCAAGGATAAAATGCAAAATAGCTATACTGAGATTATTTTTAAAGCAATTATTAATAAGAAAAGAACTGAAGGAAAACTTCAAATTCTCATAATCAACTTTGCTGACTCTATTGACATCAAATGGGTGTAGCACAGTAATTTTTTTGTCCGCTTCCAAAAAAAACAAAAAAAGTCATACATACTTTTGAAGGTATTTCAATGGAGAATGTGAAAATAAAAATATCTTTTTTTTTTTTTTAAATTTGCTAATTGTGACTTGTTTGTTCAGCACAGGTCACATTATTCTCAGGAGGAAGCACGTTCAGGGGTGGTAATGACAACAATGCACGCATGATGTTTCAGACAGTATGACAGGTGTAAACACATGAATTGGATATGGCTCACAATTAAAAGAACGTATAAACAGACCGGCAAAAAATAAATCATTAAAAAAAAATAAAAAAATAGATATAGGCAACAAATCAGAATTAGGCATCAAGACCTGCAGTGTAAACGAGGCCTAATGGCCATGGTCATTGGTCATGTTGAGCTGCCTTCAGATCACCACTTTCAACAAATCCAGAATGTTTTTATTTCACTTTTTTTTTTATTTGTGTTTTGCTCTGTTTAATATTTCTGAATAGAGATCCGTATATATTTCTATAATGTTAAGGTGACTGTTCACAGATTTTGCCGTTTCACTGTATACACCAATTTTGAATTTAAAAACAAAATGTTTTCATTTTCTTAAAAAAAAAAAAAAAAAGCTTGTAGGAAATATAGCTTTATGAGAATCATCCTCAATCTTGAATTTGGTAAAAACAATTATAATTATTATCTTAAATTGTTTGAGTCTTAATACTTTTCCTTTTGTCATACTGGGATAAATCATACCGGGATGTATGCTAATGCTATGTGTGCCCCACCTAGAAATTTGCCACCGGCTGCCACTGTTATACAATATATATGATGTATTCAAATAGAAAACATTTTAATTATTTTAAATAGTAAAAATATTTCAAAATTTTACTGTTTTTGCTATATTTTGGATCAAATAAATGCAGGCTTGGTGAGCAGAAGAGACTTTTTTAAAAAACATAAAAAAAAAACTAAAAAAAAACTGGTAATGTACATTTTTACAATTAACCAATTATTGAAAGCAAACAGCTGCAATAAAGGAAAAAAGTCCTGTTGATCAGTATAACTTCTTTAATAATAATAATAATAAAAAAAAATAATAATAATAATTAAATAAACGAGCCATTTATAGGATTTTGGGTTCTTAGTGTTGGCTTTTTCAATTTACAAAGGCACATTTACACTGACAGGTATAATGAGCAACACAAAGTTGTGTAAAGACTTTTATGCAAATAAATATGCAGCAACCCCCAACAGGAATAAAAACAGTCAAGTTCATGTGACCTGTCATTTGATACAGTGTTGTTATTGCCAGCTAAATCTAAAACTCACAAAAAAAAAAAAAGTTATTAATTTTAATATAGCTGAAATATAACGTATGTGAAAAACTGAAATGCTTACTTTTCAACTAAAATAAAATTACTACTAACATTATTAAAATAAAATAAAAAAGAAAAACTAAATAGAAATATAAACAAATACTAAAAATGCCAAAAGCACTTAAGTAAAAAAAAAAAAAAAAAAAGCCAATTCAAAATACTAATAAAGACTATAGAAAGACTAAAACACAGATGCTCCAGTTGAGTAGGAACACTTGATCACAGTCAAAAGTACAGACACTATGTCTTCCAGAGATTTAATCGTTGTCAGTGTGAACACAACTTAACCCAGAATAGGAGAATGCCATTTAATGTAAAAACAAACAAACAAACAAACAGAAAAAAATAAATAAATAAATATAAAAATAAATATACATATAAATTGATGTATTGAAAAAAATAAAAAAAATGCATTACTACATTAGTCCAAAACAAACAAACAAACAAACAAAAAAAACAAGCATATCTCATAAAAGTATATAATTGAGTCAGTCCAAGCTTGGCTCTTTGCAAACTGTCTGCATAGCTCACTTGTGCAGGAGGCTCTTTATCATAAGCCCGTATTGATCCTATGAATCTTGACTGAATGATGTACTGCAAAAACCACTCAACTACTGCAGAGCACTGATCCTCCATATGCCTGCGCTGAAGAGCTTCACTCAAATGAGTGACGACAAAAAAAACATCCCATGAACTAAAACGACTACATTCAAAAAGTACAACAACTTAAATCAACTACAATAACAGGTGTAGCCATTTGAAGAACGTATAATGTGTAAGGGTAAAAGATGATCATTAAAGGGGTATACCCATGCCAGGCCATCATCGTGCAGAATAAAACGGCCTCATGCACACAGGTGGGCACTCGCACCAAAGACAAAATCAGCGCAATAACTCACCCGGGGTCTTGGAGATCGGCTCATGAACAAGACTTATGAAAGTCAATCTGCTCTTATAAACTCAGCAACCACCAGCAATCCAGCGATCCACCCAAACTGGGAGTGTCTTGCATGCCAGTGTCTAAACCAATTAGTGAAGAAGAGAGCATCGCCCTCATCCTCCAACCCCGCCTTTAACTCCAGCCTTCATTTCCCCTCCAGGCTCGACTGCGTGAAGGAAATCCATTTATGTCATTCGAGGGGGGAGCAATTTGTTTCTGCTAACCGCAGCAAATAATATCTGGTCTAAATTATTCACAGAAGCTTTTGCACTAAAAGCTTTTGATTGTTGTTCCACATGAGATAATAGATAAAGGCATTTTAGTGCACTAATAAGGCTTGTGCAAGCATGTGGATCTTCAGAAAAACACACAGCCGTATTAGTAACAAAATCAACACGTTTTAGTAAAAATAAATGTCAAGTACAAATAGTCTACATTGTGTATTACAGAAAAAGAACTCGTAAAATAAAAACATTGGCATCCAAATGTCTCTTGGAATGATGAAATTGGTGTCAAGATATCACATCTCTACAGTATAAAACAGTAGCATGTCCAAAAAGACATGCCTTTTTCAAAAAGGAAATGACCATCAAACCGCAATCATCTGCGTTCACACATGACAGCCTTTAGCCACTTCAACTCTGACCCCCACACATGAAACGATACTTGCACATCCATCTTTAATGTGCTAAATGAAAGTGAAGACATCAGAAAGAGAAGTTCAACAGCCAATGTTAAAAAATTCATCCTTTAAATCAATGAACCTTCCTTAGCGGAAATCACCGGATTCACTACTCATAAAGAGCTAGAATATATATTGACTCATTAACTAAATGCGTTTTCCACGGTATATGCCAACGTTTACTAGAACTAATGTTGGAAAGGTTACAAATGAATTATTCTTGTAAAAAGTAACATTTAAAAAACCTGTTTATAGTCATAGCTTCTATTCATTAACATTTATCATGTATTTCATGCAATTTAACATAGGCCAATTTATTTCAGTTAAAGTTTTAGTAAATTTATTGTGTTTGTCATTTTTATTCGTTTTTTATATATGTCTATATAATTTGGATTCATTTTAATTTCAGTTTTAGTTATTTTAGTACAGTTTTATTTAAAAGTGTAACAACTGAAATGGGTACTGAAGTCCCATTTCAAAATAATGAAAATAAAGAGGGTTTCTCCCATCCTTTCTCTGTAGACAACGCTCACGCAGGTTGCCAGATTGAGACTGGAGAATGCAACTGACAATAGAAAGTGTTAAGCCTTACAATGTAAGTTGATAAGATGTTTTAACATTGCTCTGGTCATAGAGATTTTTAAATGGATGCTAAGGGTTTTATGCCAAATGGCAACACAGAATATTAAAATACTATTGGGTAAAATGTCAGTGGGCGAAGTCACACAGACAAAAACAAAAACACATTTTAAAATAGAGTAACTGTCTGTACACTTTTAATATTATGCATATTCTAATGCATTTTTAACATTTCAATTCGTATAAATTAACATCAACTAAACAAGAATGCATACACTACCAGTCAAAAGTTCTTGAAGAGTAAGATTTTTAATGTTTAAAAGTCTCTTCTGCTCACCAAGCCTGCATTTATTTGATCCAAAGTACAGCAAAAACAGGACAATTATTTAAATAAACGGTTTTCTATTTAAACTTATTTAAAATTGTCATTTATTCCTGTGATTTCAAAGCTGAATTTTTAGCATCATTACTCCAGTCATATGATCCTTCAGAAATCATTTTAATATTCAGATTTGCTGCTCAAAAAACATGTTTATTATTATTATGCTGTAATAGAAATCTTTTGTAACATTATAAATATCTTTATCACCACTTTTAATCAATTTAAAGCATCCTTGTTAACTAAAAGCATTAATTTCTATCATTTCTAGCCCCTTTTTGAATGGTATAGTGCATGTTACAAAAGTTTTTTTTTTTTTTCTCCATATAAATGCTGATCTTTGGTTCTTTCTATTCATCAAAGAATGAAAAGAAATTTAATCAACTGTTTTAAATAATAATAATAATAATAATAATAATAATAATAATAATATTGTTGTTGTTCTTGTTCTTGTTGTTTCCCAAACAGCAAATCAGCATATTAGAATGACTTCTGAAGGATCATGTGCACTGAAAATGTAAATTTGATCACAGGAATAAATTCAATTTTAAAATGTATTCAAATAGAAAGCAGTTATTTTAAATAGTAAAAATAATTAATAATTGCTGTATTTTGGATCAAATAAATGCAGGCTTGGTGAGCAGAATAGACAGATTAAACAACTTTTGACTGGCAGTGCATTTACAAATAAGTTAATAAACTTCAATAGTTTTTCATTCTTAATTCAAGATATCCTATATCCTATACTGAACCTTACTGTGAATTCGTACCATATTTTATTATTCAAATAGGTATTTTTCAGACCTCAGAACCTCTGCAGTGAGTCGCTGCATTATTCCAGTGTGTGCTGCAGTGAGGGGTGTGTCATTTAAGAGACGACTGCAGCAAGCAGAGGAGAAAATCCCACAGAGCAAACTCTGTATAGTACAACCAGTTTACTTTGAGTCTGTTAAAACAATGCAATCTCAGTTCTCAGAGAAGAACTAATCACAATATTATCTTCATATTATGAGTTTTATATACAAGAGTGCTACACACACACACACACACATAAAAAAATAAGAATAACAAAACATAAGAATGCAAGACAATTAAAACTCACAAAAAACAACCCCTAACCCACTCGAACAGTGATTGAAATGAGGTAATCTTGCTTTCCCATCACTCCATCGGTGTGTTAGGGTGAAACATGGTGATCGATTCCTGTCAAGCGGATCTGGGTGATGCGACGTTAAAAGACTCAGAGCTTAAAAGGACAAAAATGTGCAAGGCTGTGAAATCAAAATTCAATAGAGTGCTCATTAGCCTCAAAGCTACAGAGTCAGGGGTTTTAAAAACCCATCAGCACAACAACTCCTTTTTTCAACCCATAAAAATATGATCCCTCACTAAAACAGGAAGAAAAGTGCACTGCAGATGAGGGTAAAAGGGATGCGTTCAATCTGATCGCTAAAAGCAGCTGCTGCATAAACCAGTTGTTTTAGGGTGAGGGGAGGATGCTGCAAATGTAACTGCAAAGAAATCTACTCCATTATATTGTTCGGACAGCTTGTTCAGATTTCAAGGCTTGACAGTTTTAGGCATACATACAACTCCTTAACTGAAGAGTTTTGCAATAGCGTGCAAACTACTGCAAAGCTATCCTCTTATTAACCATCAAAATATTTATCAAAATATTTAGCACGCAAACTAATTCAAGTGAATGACCGTGTGGTAATCTTAAATGATACAAATCAAATTATGGACACAAATTAATTTAGTAAAAAAAAATACCATTACTGGGCTAAACAAAGAAGGTTCAGCAGTTCTGTCACTGTTTCAGGCCATTTCTGCTCTGTGTCTGAGCATATTTGCCTATCATCTTGATGTGTTTTATGACTTTCTTTGTTAAAATTGCAAGAATTATTAGAAGAATATGTTAAAATTGTTTGAAAAAAAGAAAAGAAAAAGAAAATCAATAACCAAATTGGCATGAAGTATCATTCCAGGAAATAAAGTTAAAGTGTACAAATGAACAGCTGTAATGAATGGGGTCATTCAAAAGTGTACATTTTTTTCTCTTGTGGACTATATGCAAACATCTTTAACGTGAAATATCTTAGGTCAGAATTTAAAAAAAAAAAAGAACAACAACATGCATTTTGTACAATCCCTCTTATTTTGTTAAAATAATTAACATTTTGCAGATACTGCATGTATGTAGTACAGTATAGAATAGTATAGTACAAGTAATTTTTTTTAATTAAGTATGCAGAAGTTTATTGTACCTAGTTGCAAAGGAATTTTAAATTTTCATTTAGTTTAACTTGACATACTAAAATAACTAAAACAGAAATAAAACTAGACATAAAATTATAAACACAAATAACAATCACTAAAACTTATTGTAAAACTGTAATTTAATGTATTAACAAAAACTACACTGGGAAAGCCATGCTTTAAACAGAAAACGCACACCGTTGTAAATACTAACCAAGTGTGAATGTGGAATGAAATCCGATTCCTCATATGAGATTACTAAACATTCACTGCGGCTCTGGGCTCATGTTTGTCATGCTTTGAGTTTCAGAAGTGTTCCACAGCACAGGAAACCTGAACTCCATGACTTACCTGCAACACTGTTTTAATTCTACATGGAGTGAAATGAAATCTAAGTGCATTGTGTTGGCGACTCTATTCTGGGAGCGTTATTCTGGCACACATCAGACCGATATCCAAAGAGCCGTCTCAACATCAACATGCACAGATTACCAGTGAGATTAGATGTTCTTGCTGTACGCTGTCCCTTTTTACAAGTTACACAATAATATTAAGCACCAGCTAGTCTTGATGTATCTCATTGTAATTCTACATGTTGCATTTATTATTTATCAGCTGTCAACAATTACAGGCAAACAACATTGTAATCACATGTACTACCAATATAATTCACTTGCGCTTTCAGTAGTGTAATGACTTAATCACACCGCTATCAGGAGCAGCTAAACTAAGAATGAACCCATGCCTTGAAAGTGCTTTCCAAAACAGATGAAAACAAGTGCAGTATCAGATGGCCATGGCTAATTAATCAGCAAACAAAGAGGTACCTGTAAAACTGCAGCTGCCGTTTTGGGCTCCCGTATCTCGCACTGAGGGCAGCGTGAAGGAGAAAAAGAAAGAGAGAGAGACAGAGAGGAAAGCTTAGTCTTACAGGCGAAAGGGGAAAGAACAGTGAGAGGGCATTAAACAAACACATGCACGTGCGCACAAAATTACGCAAGTACACTATCCGCTTTAGAAGTGACCAGTGAACATGAGCACAGAGAAACAGATTAGACACTGATGAAGGAAATAAGGAAAGATAGAACTGAGAAACTTATAAGAAAAACTGATGATAAAGACAATAAGATGACCGCAATATGGTCAGCAGTGTCATAACTTTCATTTCTTAAAACCTTAAACCTATTGTATTTCAGCCAGTTGCCATTTCTCATTTTTATTTAATGAAACTTTATACACTAAAATAAACTAAAAATGAAAAAGCAAATAAAAATTATACAGACAAAAAAAAAAAAGAAAAAAAAAAAAAAAGAAAACAGAAATTAGAACCCATTCATAATAATTTTAAAACTATAATAGTATCTCAACGATACTAAAATAACACTGATAGCTAGACCACAAAATAACACAACACAGAAAACCAAACACACGATTCTATTTTTGCAATTAAAAAATAAAATAAAAATAAAATATTGAATTACATCAGGATAATTCAGATGGCCTCAAATCTAACACATATATACTAGAAGCCAAATCAATTTTGTGTGGTCAAAAACATTATTTTGAATGAAGAATGATACTAAAATAAAATACAAAACAACACCACATAAAATGTAATTCAGCAAAAAATAAAACAAATAAAATTTGAAAAAATAAAAATAGAAAAATAAAATAAATAATAAAATAGTAGTAGTAGTAGTAGTAGTAGTAGTAATAATAATAGTAATAGTAATAATAATAATAATAATAATAATAATAAGGATTACATTTAGGACAATTCCAGCATCAGATGGCCTCAAAACGAACACATACTAAAAGCCAAATCAGTTGAGTGTAGTCAGAAACAATTTTAAAATTACGAACAATACTAAAATAACAGACCACTAAATAACACCACATTAAAAAAATGCTGTTTTGTAATTCAGCAAAAAAAAAGAAAGAAAAGAAATTAAAATAAATAAAATCAAAATTTAAATAAAATCAAAAATAAAATAAAATAAAATAAAGAAGGGATTACATTTAGGACAATTCAGGCATCAGATGGCCTCAAATCGAAGACATATATACTAAAAGCCAAATGAGTTGTGTGTAGTGAGAAACATGATTTTGAATGAAGAACGATACTAAAATAACACTGATAGCCAGACCGCAAAATAACACCACATAAAAACAACAACAAAAAAACAATGCTAATTTTGTAATTCAGCAATAACATAAGTAATTGAAATAAATAAATAAATAAATAAAAAATACTGAAGGGATTACATTTAGGACAATTCAGGCATCAGAAGGCCTCAAATCTAACACATGATAAAAGCAAAATCAATCTTGTATGATCAAAAAATATTATTTTCAGCTAACAATTATCAAAAAGCAAGCAGCTCTAACGTTGAAATCACACTAGAGCTGGAAACAGACTTGCGCTGCCACCTGCTGTTCAGAACTAGAGCGGCAGGCAAAACCCAAGGGCGATGAAAACACTAGCAGCCACAGAAGATCAGAGCAAAGCACTTGACCACACTGGCCCTTTCCACTGGGAAGCCCTGCAGAACTGCTGCCCAAATCATTCAGTATGCTAGATTAACATTTTTAAATCGCATAGGCCTATACAGAGCCTGCAGCAGGGATAAATACAAACACATATAATTCAACAACAACTAATGTGGCTGGTGACGTAAGCATACCATCAATACAGCAGAATTATGTACAGCAACTTGTTTTTTATATGCATGCAACATTTTTACTACAGTGTGTCTCTTTCAGTCTCTATGCTCTAAGACTAAGCCACATGACACATTTCTGCATGCGTGAGTCTGACTTGCATTTATCCGTGTCACACTTCTCAGAATGTCCCACTCAGTCACACAGAGTTTCTGAGACAGTGTGAGACTCAATGAAGCAATGAGCAATGAACCAAGCATAACTCATCTAATCATATGTATCGAAAGAAACCTGCTTATTTAAATATCACCTAACCCAGGAATACTTGGATATACACAGCTCAGAGGAGACTTTAAAGGATTAGTTCACTTCCAGAACAAACATTTACAGATAATTTAGTTACCCCCTTGTCATCCAAAATGTTTGTTTCTTTCTTCAATTGTAAAGAAATTATGTTTTTTGAGGAAAAACATTTTCTCAATATAGTGGGCTTCACGGTGCCCACGAGTTTGAACATCCAAAATGCAGTTTAAATGCAGCTTCAAAGGGCTCTAAACAATCCCAGCCAAGGAATCAGGGTCTTATCTAGCTAAACGGTTGGCCATTTTTTAATATAAATTAATATTTATACACTTTTTAACCACAAATGGTCATCTCGTCTAGCTCTGCGATGCGCATGCATACTCTGTGCGCTCCAGTTCAATACAGTTAGGGTATGTCGAAAAACTTCCATCTCTTCAAAATCATCCTACATTGCTGCAGAAGTGCCGACCAAGTGTTTACAAAGTGAATGTGCAAAGATGCCCTTTACAAAAAAGGTAAAATAGTGATGTAGGAAAATTTAAAGTTTAAGCAGAAAATGAGATGGGAGTTTTCTGACATACCCTTAACTGTATTGAACCGGAGTACACAAAGTATGCATGTGCTTCGCAGAGCTAGACAAGACAAGCATTTGTGGTTAATACAAACAAACAAACGTGTATAAATATTCATTTTTAAAAAAGTTACAGATCATTTTGCTAGATAAGACCCTTCTTTCTCGACTGGGATTGTTTAGAGTCCTTTGAAGCTGCATTTAAACTGCATTTTGGAAGTTCAAACACACAGGCACCATAGAAGTCCACTATATGGAGAAAATTCCTGTAATATTTTCCTCAAAAAGCAATTACTAAAGACATGAACATCTTGGATGAAAAAGGGGTGAGTGAATTATCTGTTAATTTTTGCTCTGGAAGTGAACTAATCTTTTAAACAATCGCCGGGTAACCAGGTGCCAGTATAAATCTACTAAGTCAATAAATAAATAAAAAGCCTTTGGTCTTTACAACCATGAAATTTGCACTACTGTTGATTTATTACATTTTTATATACAATTTTTATTCAGCAGGGTCAGATCAAATTGATCAAAAATAAAACACAGTGTTACAAAAAGTTTCAAAATTCAAATAATTTTCTAACATTCTATTCATCAAAGAAAGCTGAACAATTGTAGCACAGTTTACATAAAAATATGAAGCGGCACAACTGTTTTCAACACTGATAATAATATGAAGTAATGTTTCTTGAGCAGCAAATCAGTAGATTTATGTGACTGAAAATGTAGTAATTTCATTACACAAATAAATGTTAAAATATTTAAACGGAAAACATTATTTTAGTTATTTTAAACTGTAATAATATTGCTGTTTTACTAAAGCATAAAGAGATTTTACAGATCCCAAACTTCTGAACGGTAGTTTAATTTCACACAAATTTCCTCGTTTGCTAATACATCCGTTTCACATTTTTCTGACCTTAAATTTATGGTGGAGGATGCAGTCAAATGAGCTCAAATGAATGATGCAACAACACAGAGGATCAGAGCAGCTGGTTAGGTGTGAATGTGGGTGCGTTTGTGTGTACAAACCTGTAGACCATGCCTGGGGAGCCTGTCTGTCTGAGAGAGAGGCGGGCGGGAGAGTCGGTGGTCGATTCGGGATACATGGAGAACGGGAGAGTGGGGGGTGTGGCCAGGCTGCCGAGGGGTCTCTCTCTCTCCTGTCAACAGACACGTCTGTCTCTCACCTCACAGGACCTCTGAAACACAAAAATGAAGATGTGGGTTGAACAAACACTACAGTGCAATACATATACAACACAAAATTGGAGCAGCACTGCACTGTATGAATGCATTAAAACCACTAGAGGGCGCTTCTGCACAACAGTAAATAATGATCATCATCATGAGTAGAACCTGGACAATAAAGTGAAATGAAGACATTCATAAAATATTGAATACTGAACATCCAACTCACTTTTTTAATTTAAAGTTATGACTGGTTGTTCATGTTACAATTATAACGTTACACATTCAGAGCAGAGCATCAAATGGCATTTACATAAAAACAAACATTACAAAACAGTGTTGTTTTGTTTAGTATGCATCTGTGTTTTTAAGACTAAAATAAAACAAGAGCTTCTAACATACTGAACACATACACCATGTTTGATGCATGGTTTATAGAAATGTGAAAGACAGGCTGCTGTTTAACACTCCACTTCCTGCCCTTGCTAGGGTGGTACTAAAAGGCACTGTTCCTAATGCATAATGCAAGAGTATGTACCCATAACGCAAGGCAGAACTAAAATGACAGAAGAAAGAAAGAAAATGACAGACAGAAAGGGAATGAAGGCTGTGCATAAGGTCAGAAGAGAGAGAGGAATATCCTGGAGAATAAGGGAACAAAGATGAGTGAAGGCTAAATTTTAAGATTTTTTGTAGTCCACAAAAATGACTGATGTGGAAAAAAAAAACATGCTAAAAGAGTATGCTATACAAGTATGCATGTGTAGTAGTATAAATAAAATCCAGATGTGCAACATCCAGCATGTGACCTACAAAATCAGTCTGTTATGAATTTATGAATATGACAACTCCTCTGCTATGTCCTGATACAATAAACGTCCATCAGACTACATCACTGACTATACTACATCATTCTGGTGTTTTTTTTTTTAACATACTATAAATCGCAGTAGGCATGTTCAGGGGCTATATTTTGCACCCAGATGACTTAAAACATACCAAAATGCCATTAAACACATGCAAGCACTGTTATGCACTCACTACAGGACACAATCGTAACCTGACAGTCAATGAAACCTCACTGAAGAATCATACATGGCATTATTACAAAGACACAAACTTCAGACAGATTTCTGCAATCACAAATGTAAATGGGCACACACAGAATATGCCTTTTCTCCCTCTCTTTCTATGATTACAAATTACACACAGCACATGACTAATCAAAAGCAAAAAACAGCGTCTGTCTGTGCTGACACTGGCTGGCTGCGTTTGACCGTAAGTGTCTAATCACTCACACATAATAGCAAGTGTTTGCTGCTTTAAAATGTGTTATGCATGTTCATTTTTACATGTAGCGTAAATAAAGTGTCCGTTTAATAATTCACAGCAAAAATTCGAGTCATCTCACGTATTCTGAAGCTCTAGTCAACTGCATGACCAGAATGATTAAGGCAGTGCTAGATAACAATGGTGCTAACACAAAATACTGACACTTTGGACAACGTTTTGACAAGTTCACTTAGGGTGTACTCACTTTTGTTTCAGCTATTTTGACATTAATAATAATGTTGAGTTATATTCAGAGGACAGTAAATCTATACTGCTATACAAGCTCCACATTGACTATTTTAAAATATATCCAAGTTTCATTTCTATAGTATTGTCGCTTGAGAAGGTATACTAAAATGGTTGCTGAAATGTGAGGGGTGTACTCACTTTTGTGAGATACTGTATGTATATACACTCATATATACAAGATAAGCTGTTATTACTCATCCATAAAAATGACATGGTAAATGCACAGTACTGAGCTAACAACAGTTCAATATGAACAGTTACCAAAACTTCAGAATTATACAATGATTTTTGTCTTTTATAACCAACATTTTAGCCCAAAAATGTTCTGGAATGTTCCAGAAAGCACAAGAATATTTCAGATATTCCAGAATGTTCCAGAAACTTCTAGAAACGTTCCCATCCTTGCAAAAGCAAAATACCTTTAAAAAGTGCAATATTATTATTAAACCAATATTTCATAATTGTAGAAGTTCTAAAATGTACCTGATATAAATATTTCCCAAAATACTGATGCAATATTTACAAAATATATAAAATAATATTATATATATATATATATATATATATATATATATATACACACACTAATAATATGTCAATGCTTTTTCACTCACTCAGAAAAGTTTTGAATTGCATTCACACAAGAAACTTTGTGTTAGCTCACAAGTAAGTACTTTTGACTGGTTCATCTCTAATGACTGTGCTAATGTAGTTTACAAACAGTGATTTAAGAAAAAATACATTTTCAATTAAATACAATATTTAAAACTGACAGCTGTTTGGGAATTATTTCATGGCATGAAAAATAAAATTTGTGTTTCTGAAATCCACCCTTCTGCTGGGATCAGTATAATCCTGATTTTTATCCCAATTGTACTAAAAAAATAAACAAACTTAGTTTTGACTGATCCAGATCGAAACCAAGATTGGATTTTGTGATCTAATTCAATTTCAGAATCTTTCTTTTCTTTTGAACAACCATTTTCAAGATATGATCCATCCGACAGCCACAATCCAATCAGATTACTTTTGAACAACTGGCCCCACATACCATAAGACTCTCACCTCTAAGATGTTTGGTGAACGCCATTTTGGAGGGTATCCCATGGAAGCAAACAGCGCATGCCGTTTTCTGTCAGCTGCATCATCTATCTGTGTGCTGCGGCTGACAGAGAATGCTGGTTGCGTCCAGGGGATACCCTCCAAAATGCCGCTACAGTAACGCAGAGGAATTGTTGAATAAAAGTAGTATTTTTGTTTTCTTTGCATACAAAAAGTGTTCTCGTAGTTTTGTAAAATGTTCATTTTGGGGTGGAGTAACCCTTTAAGTATCACATTTGCATGTTCACGGTTTCTTTGCAGGAAAATACTAATATTTAATCTTTTTTAGTAAGTGTTTTCTTTTAATTGATATTTTAAACCAAAGACTATAGAAATACCCTTGAAAGGGACTTTGTTTTAATTGACTTTGATTTATTTTACTTTTTTTATGATTTAATTAATTGTTAGCTTTTCATTAAACGCACAAACCCCCTGCAGTTCCTTTACGAACCCTAGTTTGGAAAACATTGATGTAATGTAATGTTGGAACACATTTTCTTACTATTTGCATTTTTTACATCATTATGGTCCTATTTAAATCAATGTGATAAAGAAGTTAGGTCAAAAGTAATCTAAAAGTAATCTGATTATATTACCTAAAATATGTACTGTAACTGATTACAATTTGTCATGTAATCAGTAACAGATTACAATTTGTAAGTACTCCACTCAGCTCTGCTGGTTTTGTGGTCCAGGGTCACATATAAGGAATTGTTTTTGTTTGTTTATTTGTTTGTTTTTACTAAACACCATAGAGCATAATGTCATATTACAACATTTGCAGTGTCTCAAGAAATCTCAAAATCTAATGTGACAGTGGTTTTAAAAAAGTAGCTCTGTTCCAAAACCCGCTTACATAGACAGCTGTCCTCTGAGGTGGACTAACAGATATGTTTTCCAGTATGGCTTTGTCATAAAGATATGAAGGCTTGTCTCAAATTACGGCCTACTTCATTGAAATATTCATAAACAGCAAATACATTTCAGCTTTGTCACATGCAAACTTCTTTCATGTTTCCACTGACCGTTTTAATGCATTAAGCAGCTTCCTCCACACAGGGCCATGTAGGTAGGAGGGTGAAATGCAGAGTTTCCAAACTGGAGGAGTTTATTGGCCCTCATGAGGTTCTAATGAACACCTTTGCATTTAACACACATACACATATACACCCACATATCAGCATCCTTCATGGCCACCTCTCATTTCAACACTCATTACTCTTACATGAAGGACACGGTAAAGAGCACATCATTGTGTGCTTCTGTACTGCTTATCAAGGTGACTTTCCCTCCCATCAATCTCCACATACCATCGGTCTGACACTGGGAATAAGGTCTTTCCATTTCCCAAAGACTCATTTTACGCTGTCTGCCCCCCCTCTTTCCATCATGCTAAGCGGGAAAGGTTGGATGGATGTGTCTCATGAGAGATGGGCACTGTATGCAGTGTAGTAAAAAAAAGGAAAGGGTCACACATCAGTGGAGTAACTGCGATGAGGACTCATCAGGAGAAGCACAAGGTGACCGTAAACATTACTCTATATTAGCCTGGGCTGCCAGAGTACTCATGTTGCAAATATAAATAGACCACCTTCCATACAATGATACTAGGCTTTATGTATACATACATAAAACAGCATAAACTGCTGATACAGCGCAACAAAGACCTAATGATGACCTGACCACACTCAAACCAGGGAAGCAGTTATCATCAGTCATAAGAAATTACTTGAAGATTACTTTGAAGAGTAAGATTTTTAATGTTTTTAAAAGTAGTCTCTTCTGCTCAGCATGTCTGCATTTATTTGATCCAAAACACAGCAAAATCAGAAATATTGTGAAATATTTTTACTATTTAAAATAGCCATTTCTATTTGAATACATTTTAAAATGTAACTTATTCCTAAAATGTAATTTTTAACATAACTCTAGTCTTGTGCGTCACATGATCCTTCAGAAATCATTTCAATATGCTGATTTGCTGTTCATTTATTATTAATAATAATAATAATAATAATAATAATAATATTATTATTATTATTATTATTATTATCATCATCATCATCATCATCATCATCATCATTATCAATATTTAATTTTTTTTTTAGGATTCTTTGATGAATATAAAGATCCAAAGATCAGCATTTATCTAAAGTAAAAAAAACTTTGGTAACGTTATGCACCGTTCTAAAGCTTGGAGTATTTATTAAGAAATCAATAAAAATTGCACTTTTATTTAGCAAGGATGCTTTAAATTGATCAAAATTGATAATAGAGACATTTATAATGTCCAATAAATACTGTTCTTCTGAACTTTCTATTCATCAAAGAAACCTGAACCCCCATAATTATATAATATAATATAATATAATATAATATAACATAATATAATAACCCCCATAATTTTATATTATATACACACACACACACACGTTTTTTTTGAGCAGCAAATATTACTAATATTAAAATGATTTCTGAAGGATCATGAGACTGGAGTAATAATGCTAAACATTCAGCTTTGAAAACAAAGGAATAAATTGCATTTGAAAATATATTCAAATAGAAAACATTTATTTTAAATAGTAAAAAATATTTAAATTGTACTGTTTTTGCTGTACTTTGGATCAAATAAACGCAGGCTTGGTGATCAGAAAAGACTACTTCTTCAAAAAAAATCATTAAAAATAGTGTATAAATAAAGTATATATTAATAAACATTAACTAAAATAAAATGTATAAAAAATAACAAATAGTTACCAAAGCAGCATTTCTCTTGCATTTAATGTAAATTGATACCAAAAAGTAGTACCAAAATAGCTAATATAAGTTAAACTTAAAAAAAGAAAATACTACAAATGACAAATATCTCAAATAAAAACAGAAAATATAAAAGTTAAATGTAATTCACAATATTAATAAAAACTATTATAAAATGCCAATGATATTACAATAACGCTGATCCAAAATTATATATTTTTTTTAGTAAATAAACGTCATGAGATGCAAAACTGTATTGTGACTACAACAAAAGTCTCAATATGCAATGAAAAAAAAAAAAAAAAAAAAAAAAATCAAAGTTCTTGAGTAAATCTCATTCTTGTTTAATATACAGAATGGGTACATTTATATAAAACCCAAACACAAGCATTCATCTTTCCTAAAATCATCCGAAACTGCCAAAAAGCCTTACATCTCCATACAGCATGTTTAAAAACAATGCTGCTTTATTGGACTCCATGGACCACTACTCGTTTACTTCTCCACAAGGGCACATCCATCATACTTGAACACCTAAAAATGATTTTTTTTTTCTTCTCCCCACTATGGAAATCAACTGGCTTCCAGCAACTGTTTGATTACCCACTTTACTTTCTTCAAAATATCTGATATAGGTTAACTGATACAGGTTTAAATCAACTTCAAGATGAGTGATTAATGGGAGAATATATTTTTAGGTGAACTTTAAGGTCTGATGCCCCCCAAAAATGTGTATACTGCTCAAAAATTGCTAGATGTAGGAAAAATGGTAGAGGATAAAAAAGAAATAAACATCATACACTCTGCTCATGGTCTTGTAATTCAAAAGGCATTTAACTGCATTTCAGGAATCAGAAATCCTAGCATAAAGCATTGCTGCGAACATCTATTGTTCTTTGCATCACTACGGCTTTGAAGTCCTGATCAAACCCCATATGCAAGAATGAGAATAAATGCTAGTTTCTCTTGGCAGCTCATTACTGCTAAAGGGATACAGTGAGGCGGCTGCTGGTATCGTGAGAACTGGAATACTGCAGTGCTGCGGAAAGAGAGCAGACTCAGGCTTTGAAAGTTGTAGCATGGCTTGTGTTCAGATTTACTGCTCTAATGGCCAAACCCAAGCAAGGTGCACTCAGCAGATTACAGCAACTGTGTGCTTTACACAGAGGGATCACAAAGTGACTCTCTGCTTCCACATCCAGCTGTATGAGAGAAATGTGGGGAAGTTGCTGGTGTAAGGGAAGCAGTAAGTACTTGACAGAGAACAGACGTACAATGAGGACATGCTAGATTCTGAGTATGAAGGACACTTTTGACTAGGGATGAGGTACAAGGTGTTTTGTGACCTAGTGAGATGATTAGATTGGGATGTATAGTGATTCAGAAGTCAACAGAGTGCTGAAGTAGTGTTTTTTTGCATGCAAACAGAACAACATGACCGCAAAGGTCAGCTGACTCAGCATGCATGCAAAAGCTTGATGGTGGTTCTCCATGTTGAGACACACAAAGGGTGTGCCGGACGAAAGAAAGGTCATCAGAGGAACTCCTGCCTTGATGGAGAAGTGGTCCCAGCTGCATGGATGACACAATCGCCAAAGGGACTCGTTCCGTATTTGCAGGAATAGGAATTGTTAGAGCAAAACAGTGTGACGGCTGTCGCCATAGAAGTGCCAAACAAACTGTATACTACTGTCACCTACATGATAACTTCCCTGCAGGGCTCTGGGAAATGTCCAACAATGCAATGCAGTTATAAGCCAGACACTACAGGTGCAAAATGACAAGTTTATAAAAAGAATTTCCAGCACATAAATAATGAATTGATTTGTAATGGAATTATTTTCATTTAGGGCCCAAATGAAATCCATGTGAACTTTGACCACAAAACATCTTAAGTGGCATGGTTATGTTTGTAGCAATAGGCAAAAATACAATGTACGTATGTATTATTGACGTTTTCTTTTATGCCAAAAATAATTAGGATATTAAGAAAAGATCATGTTCCATGAAGATATTTGTACATTTCTTACCATAAATATACCAGAACAGAATTTAATTAGTAATATGCATTGCTAAGAAGTTCATTTTGACAACTGTTGTATCTTCGCTAAATATCATCTTATGCATATATCAATGAAAAGCTTTTTTTATTCAGCTTTGAGATGAATAAAAATGAAAAAAAAATACCCATATGACTGGTTTTGTGGTCCAGAGTCACATATTTGTTTTTAATTTAAAACAAAGCATGCACATGGAACGTGGATTAAAATTTATTAGTTCCATGTTTTATGTTTTCCCAAATTCAATTTTATTTATTCTATTTTAACCCTTTTTTAAGTTTTGACATGCCCTGACATTTGTGCATTTTCCAGTATCTTAAAAACATATTCATGGCTAAAGTCAGATGATATTGTAATCAGCACAAACTGGGCTACAATAATATGCAAGCAACATGAATGTACATGTTTGTGTTTTTGAGAAAACAACGTTTATGCGTGGTTAGTGAAAAACTAAAAAAATAAAGTCACTTAAAAAAGGCAATGAAACATGGACAGAACATTTGTTCACAAGGCTTTTGAAAACTGGATGTGGTAGGCTAGAGTTTTTTTCTACAAAATGATGTGAAAATCATCTTATTCACTCGTTCAAAGAAAACAGTATATTGATGTAAATTTACCAAAGCATGTTTTGTGATGGAAAGAGAATATGCAAGAGATTGACAATGGTCATGAATATTTAGTGATTCACACCTGAGAGACACAAAGAGCCCACCCTAATGGCCCATCAACCACACTGTGACTCTCAAGTAAAAAACAATGTGAGAAGATTCAAAGAATGGAGTTTTAGATCATTTGTATTTTAACACAGTATAATCATAACATACATAATGAAGGTCAAAAACACATTATTGAGCACCCTGATCTACAGTTATGAACAGACTTTGTGTCATTTCTGAAAACTGATTCTTTTCTGAATTCTGTTCAACAAGTGAAACAAGTAAATCATACCTGACATTTAAGTGCTTGCAAAACTCATCATCAGTAGTCAAGAAACTTGTTTTGCACTAGAATATCAATGTAGTTGAACATCTGAAGTTGCATCAGAGTTTTATATCTGAGGAACTAATTATTGTTTAGCACGTTAAACGTCTATTCGCGATTAGAGTATTACTAATAAACATGGTCTAAACATACACTCAGTATAAACACTCATATGCTATTTTTTATTTTATTTATTATATTTTGCGATAAATAAAAATACATGTACAAATATGATCTTATAGTCATAAACACAAGCATGTTTGTATTGTATAATGCAATGCATGCTGTGTAAACATTCTTAGCTCTATCATTCAGTGTTACAGTATAAACACTTACTTTTATATCGCATCGCTATCTAGAACAATACAAAAACATCCTTGTGTCGTGAGACATTTAGATGCAATGAATTGAAACGTACATCGTAGCGTTTCACTTTATGTAGTCAGCAATTATAGTTTGGAAAAAGTCTAACTAGTAAAACGTATACAGTTTAGTCTGTCACAGTAATGCAGCGAATGCAAGCAGGCTAATAAATGAACGACTTACATTACTTACGAACTAGACTTACGAATTTATTCTCTGTTGAATCTGCTGCACGTCACATCGCGATGTTCTTCTGATGAGGTAAATATAAGATTTATTCCTCTCAGCACGTCTTCTTTCAGAAACGAACAGTAATCCAAATGAATTCCAGACGAATTTGACGTAAAGTCTTATTGCTCTGTTGACGGTGATGTGGGCGTTTACCTCTCCGCGCTTCTCACGTGGCTAATTGTAATATGAAAGCGAAAGTAACTTATGGGCGTCGACAAATTAAAGTTAATGAGGTCCAAGGGGATAAACTGGACATGGCATTGGTTTTATATGGATTACTTTATCACAGAATATTTGTTTTCGACAAAACTTACTTCGTTTAAATATTAAATATCAAGCTTTCTCCAGGTATATGTATAATGTATCGGTATGCTGTTTTCGCCGAGTATTTGATCATTTAATTGACACGTTTCAAAATGAAGATCAGGGAGACCAGCGCGACACAGCACTCCCTGTTTATTTTCTTTATTTGTCAAAAGCTCACCGTTTTATTTTTATTATGTGTCTGTACAAATAAAAGTAGACCCTTTACAGATTCAATTGATGTATTGATCTTACCTGTACTATCAAAACTGACGGAGTAATTTAAGTTTATATAGGGGGCTTAAAAAAAATAAATAAAATGCACCGGCGCGTTCTTCGACCCCAGAAGGTTAAATTTCTAGACAATTTCTCGATTGATTTACATGATTAAGATTTCCTGATAATTTACTCACCCCCCATGTCATCCAAGATGTTCATGTCTTTTTATTTAATTTTTTTAAGAAAACGACAGATCGTTTTGCTAGATATGACCCTTATTCTTTCCCGCTGATCCCCATTGAAGTCCATTAAATGGAGAAAAATCCTGGAATGTTTTTCTCGAAAACCTTAATTTCTTTTCAACTAAATATCTTGGATGACATGGGGAATGTAAATTATCAGAAAATTTTAATTCTGGAGTGAACTAATCCTTTAAACATTTCTTGCATCATATTTGGCCCATAAGATGCACTGTGAAGTGACTAGTTGCTTTTTTTCAAAAGAGCTAATATTCTGTCCTTGTCTGTGTACACCTCCCACACACCATACAAAAGAGAAAAAAAGATTACAAAGTCAAGCACTGGCTTCTGAATACGAGATCCTCTTTGCTGAAATACAGGAGCCCTTGATTATAGGAACAGCACAGGTCTGCAGCACTGCAGCACAGACAACTACCAAGGGAGGACAACGCATAAAAACATTTATGCAGTAGCCTGATTATAATGGAAATATGCCACAAACCACCACTGTCTTTCTTTTGAACAGTATAGCCTTGTTATGGAACAAGAGACTTGCATAAAAAGCTTTTATACAAGTTATATCTAATATTTCAACAACTGATGACTATTTACACGAAACAAACACAAACAGGAATTATCAGAAGTTCATCCACCTAGAACAGGAAAACAATAGCTCACAGCTCAAATAGCAATAAATGATAAAATCATTTATGAAATCATGATAGATGGTAGTGTGATTATTAATTATGTACTCATACTACTGGCCAGAAGCATTATTTTAAAATGAAAATGCCTCAATGAAAAAAAAATTCTTACAAACACGTAGCTTTTTGCTTCACAAGATGTTAATTAATGGAAGTGGTGTGGGTTATTTGTAGATTGTGATGTTTTTAAATCAGTTGTTTGGACTCTCATTCTGATGGCACCCATTCGCTGCCATTGGTATGCAAGTGACGGAATGCTAGACTAAACTGTCGTTTTTGGCTTAACTATTATATAGATCTATTACATCCTTGAACATAAACCATTCTTAATGCACTCTCCAACTCAAGACATGTCCCATAGTGCCCTTGAATCACTTCAGTGAACGGTCCGTGTGACACAAATGTCTAATCTATGTTGATTCCATCCTGCAGCAGACACAGTGACGGCTGGCCTCCAAACAGATGTCCAGATACTGGTCCCTAAAGGCGATGCCGTATAAAGCTCTTCTAATCCATAAATAGCCCTTTTTATGGTCTCAGTCTATCTAATCTGACTCTGCCGGAGACAGGGGTGACCTCGCAATTGGCTCAGACTTCCATCTTGGGACAGAGTGATCGGAGCAAGGTAATGTCTTCATACATCAAAAGCAGGTTGGTGACTGAGAACCAGTTTAAAAAAAACAAACAAACAATTATTTACATTTTTCTGCATGGGGAGACCTTGACCTACTCACAAACAATTATGTTTACATTAAAAGTGCTCTAGGATTACATTTGCCTCTCACATCTTAAAGTGCCCCCATTACGCCATTTTTAAAGGAACACTCAAGGAACATTTTCCATCTCCCCTAGAGTTTTACAGTTATTGAATCCATTCAGCCGATCTCCAGGTCTGACGGTAGCACTTTTAGTACTTTTTTTACCTAGCTGGGAACTATTTTCAGTCGCTGCGTAATATCATTGCGCCTGCTGCACTTATAGTACAGCAGCAAAGTTCCTTGATTATTACACCAGAATGACAGTACAGTTCCCATCTATATCAGCCTAGAAAGTCACAACGTTTCATTTTCTGTCAGTCTTAGTACATGATGTAACTACAAAAGAGTCAAGTTTTAAATAGGAAAAATATCGAAACTCTTTGGTCATTTTTGAGCGAGATGCTAACGGTCTAATCAGATTTAATGATTTATGCTAGGCTATGCTGAAAGTGTTACCGCCAGACCCGGAGATCGGCTGAATGGTTCGAAAATGTTAAAACTCATTTGTTTAACTCTGGGGGAGTTGGAAAATGAGCATTTTCAAAAAAAAGTGGAGTGCTCCTTTAAGGTTGTTTAATATTTTGTTTTATGAGACTCATAAAACATGTTTACATGTATGCAAGGTCAAAAAACACTTTAGTTTTCTCCAAAAATAGCTTTAATTTGACCTCATTTCTAAATGATTTGTAAACAACTTGTGCAAAGCAGTTCGAAGAATCAGTCTCTTTAAACCCCTCCTTTTCCGTGAGCCCTCACTGCTGTGATTGGTCAGATGGTGCAGTCATTTGTGTATAATGCATTACATTGTGTAAACTAAAGTCTGGCGGCATCCTTCATCTTTTGTGTCTTTTGGAAGTAAAAATAAAACAAATTTACTCTCACAGCATAGGATACAGCGTCTTCACGTCATGATGTGAACCACACGTTTGTGGGCGGGCAAGTTGTTTGCGACTTAGAACGTGGGCAGACATTATGCAAATTTGTTACTTTGTGACGTCCGGCCATAACAGAACAAGATTCGAATTCCTGATGACTCGTTTAGGCGATTGTGAAACAACTTTTTTTTCTATCGTGCACAGCTTCACAACTTTGCAGGTAGTTTATGTTCACATACAGCTACATGACACACAACATGTAAGGTAATATTTGTAAAGGCATGATGGGGCACTAAAATACAAATGTTACACAGGGGTGGCAGAAAACGGATTACAGATCAGTACTACTCTAAACAGAATGTTTCTCATTCAGTACTGCAGAGCTGCGGCAGTGAGGTTGGGGAAGCCCTCTCTGGCTCTCACCCTCGGTTTCTTTTCCATCTCACCAAAAACACAGACTCGCGCTGTGCCAGCTTCACTCCCCTGCATTTGGCACAGTCGACTTCAGAGCTGTGCTCAACCCGCTGGCCCTTGCAGAGAACCACAGCGCTAACAGCACTGCTGCAAAGGTGAGGTATTCAGATGAATCTAGGCTACTTCACAAAGTTGACTGCCTTCTTTTGTGGGTTATCTAGGAGATGGTTGAATCAGCCCAGCATGATGTATTGTGTCAGGCTGATTGTCCACTTGAGCGTGCAGCGCTATGAAAGGTCACCGATCTTCAATGTGCTTTGCGGTGCTACATGAAGGGTGAAGGGAAATGCAGATACGCAGGGATCGCTGCTACAAAGGGAAGGCGGGGATTAGGTTCCGCATAGGTGTGCATCTGAGTAGGCGGGGACAGGGTAAAAATAACTCTGTGCACTGTGCTGCACTCGCTAATGTAAAGAATAGCCCTGAGATCAATATCTCCCTGTCTGGAGAAGAGACAGGCATGAGGAGTCAGGTCTGCGAAGGACAGATGGGAAGCAGCAACAGCAGACAAAGGATAATGACACAGTGCAAGCCCCGTTTGAAAACATTCCAAACAATAAAACAAAAGAATTTATGCTTATTGGCAAAATAACCTCTACTTACTATGAATCTGCCTTTGTGGTTTCCTCCAAGAACACTCCAAAAAACACTTAATCGGCATATGCACATACGCTATTCAGATGTTTAGCTGGTATACTGGAAAGCATTTGGTGCAAGATACTAATATGATCAGTAGTGAAAGAAATTTTTTTTCACAGAAAGTGTATGAAATAGGGCTATATCAGTTAAACACTTTTGTGCAATTAATTGTGATGCGATCTAGGAAAACCCAACGCATGGTGAAACTGTACCTTCTGTACCTCATATGAAAGCTGGGCACAGGCCCTTTCCAAAACTGTTCTTATGTTGCCCATAGTATGAACGTAACAGTTATGGCTTCGGTTATTATCTTAAGTTGGCTGTTAGCTATGATTTTCAGTAATGTAACTGAGAAAAACAGGCTTAAAGTGAGATGGGTTTTACTTTCACTTCACAGGTTTAACAAGAGCGTTCTGTCAAGTCAGGAACGCTATACCGCATCATTACACAATCAATGATTTCCATTTTCCGTTGTTTATCATGGGCATAGTCTCTGAACTTTTGATCACCCCTTGTATGTTTAGATAGCACTAATTGTGTACCTTGCAGCTGACACGTCTATATAACAGACTGTCATCGGCCTCCTCCTCTTTAGTAACTTCATCTTCCTTCATCTCTGAATGTGAAATCATCTATTACAGTGGTTCTCAAACTGCGCAAATCTCGTCTTTAAAGTAGATTCGTAGCACTTAATCGCAAAGAACAAATATTGACACAGACTGCACATAAAGATCGATTTAAGAAACTCTTTTCGATACTGAAACATGCCCTGTGCGAGTTATTTTTCATGTTTAAAATACGAACAAGAACACAGTTTTCTCTGAATATCCAGACAATTGCAAATGTTGATTTCATGTTAAACAACAACAACAAAAAAAATAGAATTAAGTGAGTTAAGTTAATACATTTTAAATGTAGCCTACATTTTAAACAATATTGTTTGTTATATTTTCAACAAAACAACAGTTGCAATGAAATCCACAACAGAACTGGTGTGCATCTCCAAGCAAGAGCGGCGTTTCGTTAAAGCCGAAAACTGCAGCTTTGAACGATTTGGACAGTCAGTCAACTATAGCCATTTGCTTCCTAACTGAATGAAATACACGAAGCCTCACTCATTAAGACACTCAGGCTGCCACCTACTGGCGATTTGTTAATATTAATATTGGAGAAAATTGAGAAAAATCACCTTCAAGTTGAAAATGAAGTTCTTAGCAATGAATATTACTAATCAGAAATTATGTTTTGATATATTTATGGTAGGAAATTTACAAAATGTCTTCATAGAACATGATCTTTACTTAATATTTCTTAATATAAGAAAAACTGTAATTTTTACCCATACAATGTATTTTTGGCCACTGCTACAAATATACCCTTGCTTCTTAAGTAGGGTTGGGAATCGAAAATCGATTCCGATTCTGGAATTGGATACTTAAGATTAAGAATCGGATACTTGTTATAAAATAAAAATTGATTCCTCTTATCGATTCCTGTGCGCAGTTTTTTCACCTGGCAATCTGCCAGGACCTTCCGCGAGTCCAATCTGCCAGGACTTTATGGTAACCTAAACATCAGTTTACATACTGGAGGCATTTTTTGTTCGTTAAATACAGGTTTTCTTTCTTTAAAGGACCGAACAGCAGCCAGCGGAAGACTGTTCATAGTCTGTTTGATCAAATTACCTTCTCAAATCATCACGACTTGTCTAAAATAAAACCTATAGATCTAAAACGGTTAAAGTAGCTATAAAACAACGTTAGTTTAAACGTTAAACCTCGATAAATGTGCGCTATTAGGCGCATATCCAACTGTTTTTGCGGAGGGGGAAGCCGAAGCGCGCTTTGCAGAACTTGGAGGCGCCAGCGCGATCATTTGCATTGTTTCAGTGGAAACAATTTTAAATTATCCGTCAGTTAACAAAAGTAAGAGTAAAACATCATTCGAAATGTAAAGGGTCTACTTTTATTTGTGTGCACTCACAATATCAAAAAAACAAAGGCAAGAAAACAAACATAGCTTTCTGGCGTCTTGTACTTGTATAGGAGCGCAACACTAAAATGAACAAACATGATACATATATAAATAGAAAGCTTTAAATTATTACTTAACGAAATAAAACAAATAAATAAACTTTTTCATTATGTAATCTAAAGATGCATTTCTCTCTGTGCGTCCAAAGATAGATTGCAAATCAGGGTCTTTGCAACACGATCTCAGAATACACTAGTTAATTAATGAATCACTCAAATATTTTCTTAATGTTTCCTCCAAAACGTTCATTGTAATTACTATTGCCGGTGCTTTGTGGCAAGATGGTGTTGTGTTGCGTCTTTCAGATATGCTGTTCTTATCGTTATGTTCTGCTTATAATGACATACAGGCTTATGATTTGATTAAACGGTGGCACAGAAAATAAACATGTTTGATATATTAATGTTTGACTTTTGTTATTGTTGTTTACCACATTGGAATCGAAACGCGGAATCGGAATCGATAAAATTCAGATGATACCCAACCCTATTCTTAAGACTGGGGTTTTGTGGTCCAGGGTTACATATTAATTATACACTTAATAGAATATTAAGAATATGACATGAAAGATGCCTCTATAAAATTAAAATGCATCGATTTAAAGGGGTAAAATTTTATTCCTTAAAGGAAAAGGTGTGACTTAAGTCTAAGTGTGGGTACTCAGAAGAATTTTAAATGCCCCAGGGGGCACGCCACTGTAAAACGTTTGAGAACCACTGGTCTATTATAACATCATTTAGGGCACTGACATCACCAAGACTGAGCAGATTGAAATGAGTAAGATTGTTTAAGTGAGCAGCTACAGTACTTCAGACAGTACTTCTCTTGTGCTCCGCTATCTCACAATATTAAAAAAAAAAAGAAATACAACTTTGCATGCTGTAGTTTACAAAGGACGGATTCGGTTAATGTGCATTGATACACCTTTATTAAATGTTATGTGGTATATTTTGATAGGTTAACTGTTTTTGTAGCGTTAGAGAAAGCACCTCCGCAGCGCGTCTTAACATAAAAGACAGCAAATTTATTGCAATAAGCAGAAATTACCATTTTACCTGAAAACCTAATTTTGACCAAAAAAAAACACAACAACAAAAAACCATTCAACCCATTTTTCGAATTTCCTAAAAATGTCCCAGCACGACATCTGACGGGTTTTCCCAGATCGCGTCACAATTATGGAAAAAAACGTTTTAAAATTAACATTTAATGCACCCCATCCCACCTAGACCTGTACATTATCTTACAATGCATGCAGTTGCTTACTGACAAACATAATGCAGGACAACTGACTATGATGTAGCCTTTTAGAAAGTAATTATAGGAACCTAATATTCTAAAATATGAGGGGAAAAAAAGCCACTGTATGAGTTTCGTCTTATCGTATCAGCTTATCATATTGTATTTAGTTTAACTATATCACACGAGAAAAAATGCTTTTTTCCCCCCCAGAATATCTGCACTACAAATGTGATATTGATTGTACACAACAGTTCAATAAATATTAAGCTAATATTGCATTACATTTTAGTCAAAATATTGTGAGTATTGTCTGTTTTTGCTCAATTTCACTAATGAAAATAAAACCAAACAGAGCCACAGCAGAATTGTTGTGCCTTTCCGTGCAACACAGAGCGGTGTTGTGTTGCCAAATGAATCCACGGCAGATGTAACTTATTAATCTAGGTCAATAATTAGTTATAAATGATAAATTAACTAATACATGTTTAGTATGTTAAAGGGGGGCCCAATGAGGTTTCATGCAGGTTAAGTTGTGTTGGATACTCATGCTAAACATGGCCAAAATTTTAAAAAATGATTTGGATGTATAACAATGACCATTTCTGTGCCAAATACACACTTTCGGGTTTCTTTCAAGTTTCGGAATTTTTTTTTTTTTTCCCCGATCATGGCTCTTTATGACGTCCTGAAGGGTGGAACTCCTTCTATGGGCACTTCTCCCACACATCGACCAGAACGAGCGCAAATGCGGTTGGTTTTGGTTGTAAGGCACAAATAACGTTTCTCAGCTTCCTGAAGAACCCAGTGTTACTTGAACAGTGGATGCAGTTTGTTTTTCCAGGGCAGAAACAGAGTTTTGCAAGTATGTTTGTTGATAAACATTTTATAAACGAGGCCAAGTTCAACGCTGGATTTACACATTGTTTGATATTGAAAGATGGAGCGGTCCCAGCCATAAAAGATCCCAGTCATGATTCAGAACTGCAGGTGGTAAGTGAAACGGCATCAAATGTATGCGTTTTTATTGGCAATTGCCGTGCAAGTGCTTGTCAATCTTTAGCTCCACCCACAGCGTGCCTCCAGGAGCTTGGCTATTTTCAGAGAGAATCATGTATCTTTCTTTGGTAAATATTATAAAACTAAAAGACTTTTTGAATATATAAAAGGATGCAGTACTACTCTATAGGTACTCAAGGTTAACATGAGATTAGCTGAAACTTGGGTGGATTGGGTGTTTTATGCCCCCTTTAATATTACTTACTAAATTGGTTTCAATTCAATTATCATTAGAAGCTGGTAATATTTGTCACCTATGGTATCGATTTAGTATCACGTTACATTTTGGTATCGTACCGAAGCCAAAATTATGGTATCGAGCCATCCCTACAACTATGACAACTTCTGCTTATGAGAAACAGAAATGTGAAAAGGGTCCATTTTTTATATATCAATCTACCAGGAAAGCAAGACAGACAGACAAATACAGTCATAAATGTAATTCTCAACTGGCGAGAGAGAAGTCACCTGTACCCTATAGGGAAAGGCCAGT
This sequence comes from Cirrhinus molitorella, assembly GCA_033026305.1. NCBI lineage: Eukaryota > Metazoa > Chordata > Actinopteri > Cypriniformes > Cyprinidae > Cirrhinus > Cirrhinus molitorella. The sequence goes on from CM065137.1 coordinate 31,257,579, forward strand.
GTGTCAGTACAGATGTATGCGTGAGAGAGAACCCATCACTCCTTCTGTGCATCTGTGCATCACACACACACACACACACACACACCTGAAAACACCTCAGGCTGTATCAAAACAACACAGGCTGTCCAAACATTTAGGTCATCAAATCACCAGGAGGATTTACACCGATGCAGGTAAACTGCCGGAACTCCCTCAGAGCACCCACTGACATATCAGCAGTCGTCTATACATCCTCTACACAAGAATACACTTATAAACAGACACATGGAGCGAAGCCAGATGAACGTAGTGATGTTAAGTAACCTTCCGGAACTTACAGAGAGAGGTGGTGGAGAAAGTCAGGGGTGTATTACAATTACATGTCAGCATCTCTCAAATGCAGTGCTGCTAAATAATTCAAAATTGTCCGGTCTTGTTTTGTTTTGTTTTTTTGCTGGTAGCTATTGTGTGAGCAGGAACTGATTGAATCTTCCCCCCAGGATGTTGAAATACCATTCTGATGAATGCCGCTGCTAACTGAGGGGGAAAATGCTGCGAGAATGGTCCAGAATTACTAATGAAACGTGGCGCAAATGCAGCACGCTGTGCTGAGTGCTGTAAGCAGACTGAAAAACCCGCCCCCGGAAAAAGGCTGCCTGCAGCAGCTGCCCTGCACAAACACACACACACACACACACACACACACACACACACACTGAGGAAGAGGAGGGAGGAGAGGAAAGCAAAGCAAAGAAAACTGCAGTTGAAGAGAGATTAGAGCAAAGAGCTGACTAGTAAGAATGCAACAATACAGTTGGTCCATGGTTCAATACGTATCTCGGTTTTTAACCACGGTTTTCGGTTTGTTTCGGTTCTGATAGCTTCCCACATCAGTGTTTTTTTTTTTTGCAGCAAATTAACAACAAAATACTCCTGTAAACCTCTGTACACTGGAAAAAGCATGGATTATCGTATGTCTGCTTTATATTTCTTTTTCCGAATTTATAATTTTTTTTTTTAACGCAAAGATGGGTTTCATTCATACTGGATGCCAGAGGGCACCCTCGTGCAGAAAATCCACATGCATCAAATATAAGTAACACTGATGATGTCCCTTTCCAGCCAAGAAATCTCTAATGTGGATAAAGGCATTGCGATTGCTGTAACATAGAATATGAACGTAGAACATATTGTTTGCCTCATTCTGTGATATGAAGTCACATCAGATCACATAAGGAAGTTATCACTGCATGTCATTAGAAGGGAAGATGATCTGCATGTGTTGCTTTTTCCAAATATAAGCGGGGACGCATTTCCTCATCTTAGCACGTGAAATCCCAGGCACACACGGCAAATTCCAAGAGAAATAAAAACCAAAAAAAAAAAAAACACACAATTCACAAGCACGTATTTAACCGTGGATATCGTACCGAACAGTTCGATATTATATTGAGAACTGTGGCATCCCTACTGACTAGGCACAGCCATTCTAACAATGATGAAGGTAGAAGAGACGTGAGGCAGCTTTACCCTCAGCTGAAGAGCAAAAGACATATGCATGCCACTGGGACAGCCCCTACAAAGAGACATAACACTAAACCAACTCATTATTATTACTGGGGGAAAAAAAATAAATAAATACTGATGCATCACACAATGCAATTATCAATATCACCAGACATTCACAGGTTTATTTTGCAATGCACCCTCTGATACACTGATTTATGTGCTTCATATGACAGCAAAACATGTTTGTTTACATGACCAACGAGCTTCCCAGCAGGACAGTAAAAACCAATATGAACGATAAATTAAAAAAAATAAAAGAGAAGCAAACATTCATTGGCCTACTGATTTAAAAGCAATGCATTTGGTAATATTAATAAATACTTTTATTCAGACTGTATTTATTCAAAATGAGAAGACATGTTGGGCATATACTGTTTACATGATATTTTGCATCTATATGTTATAGATTATATATGGGCCATTCTACAGAATTGGTCTTGAAAAAAAAAAAAAAAAAAAATGTGTTTTTCCAAAAAAATGTGTATGTACGCAAATTGTATAATATCCAAGGTACACATTTCTAGCAATTGTACAGTTAATTCTTCTATTGTATTTTCAGAATTTTGTCCTCTTCCAAATTTCTGTACCGAAAAAGTAATATATAGGGTTTAATTAGAAGAGTTATATATATTTTTTTGTTTTTTGCCATTTTATTCCCCTTTTTTTCAGAGGTAAATCAATAACGGTTACATTTTTAACCTTTTTTTCTTGTGCTTCATTTATAAAATTTTGAATCCAACTTTTTTGTAAAAGGCAAAAAGTTGATCATACTGATTTTAAATTTAATGATTCATTAGTCTGAAAATACATTGTAGGGATGGTTTGATCAATTTTGGCTTCGGCACGATACCAGAATGTAATACCTCGGTATCGATACTAAGTCGATACTGTAGTACTTTTATTCATGAAATGTAGTTTAGAAAAAAGTATGACATTATGCTTTGGAATGGAGTAAAAACTTCCCAAAGAAAAACACTACAGATACTTTTTAAATTAAAAATACTTCACTACTGTCCACTATCATTTGTCAATAAAAGTTATTAAAATCTGAATTTTTGATTGATGAATGATGCACTCACTTGTCAATCTTTAAATTCGTGGAGAAGATCAGGATGAGCAAGTGACTAATGCTTGGTGATTTATAGCAACGCTTGTGTTCAGGTGCAGTAAGTTCAGTTCGTTCACCTTTATCATCTGTTTGTATGCAAAACAATGCCATATTTCACTTCTACTGTTGTATTTATTTGCTAGCTGAGCGCGTTGATGCGGTTTCATCTGTTTGATGATCCATCACATTTTTCTGTTGTTACACGTCTACCGGTTTTGCAGCAATTTGGGAAGCACTGCCACCTACAGGTGAGCATCGGAACAGCAGCATATGAAATACCGAACTGAGCAAAATGATGAAATCGAACAAATCGAAAAATAATATATACCGGTATTTTTCCATTACCGGTATACCGCGCATCCCTAATACATTGAACCAAAAACTAATCATAACATATTAGTTGATAATTCAGTATATGTTATTTCTGACAAAACATCCCATGTGTCAGTAGTGACTGCACTATTTATATGTATGCATGTAATGAGCTCCTGTAAAACCACAACAAATTCCACAACAAACACACTTGGCAAATAAAGCTCATTCTGATTCTAATAAGCAATTCCACAACAACTTCTGAAAGAGAACGGTTGGGTTTTAGTCTAGCATTACATAATGAAATTTTAACATTAGTGTAATCATTTTAACATCAGTTTAGGAACTGAATAATAAAAAGGAAAAATATAGAACTGCTTAGTCTTCACTCTATGAATTCATTATGCACCGATTCTTATTTAAGCAACAAAAGTTATTTAGGCAAGAGCAGGGAGTGATTTTCTCTTTGACTTTTGTTAATTGCCCCAAATATTGCAATCTGTGGTGATATGTACATTTGTGATATTTCAATATATTACACAGCCCTAATATAGTTGCAAGTACACATCAAGCTCTTCTTGCAATTTTGCTGTCTATCATGTGTACATGAGAAGTGCATTTAAATTCAGACATGCAAGTGATTGTTGTGATAAAGAACAAAAATACCTTTACATGCTGATTTGTACTGACTATTTTTTGAGGAATTCTGTTTACAATATTGAATTTGTACTTATTGGTCACTGCCTACTGATTCAGTTGATTTTAAATCAGCAATGTCTATACTAGCTAACGTTAATTAAGTGAACACTTAAGTTTTACATATAATAATCATAATGCAAGGCAAGCACATTGCATGTACTTTGGCTGTGGAAATTACATGGGCTAAATTACAAATAAATACTGCTATCGGAAGATTGTACCACTAAAATCAGTTCCTATTTACAAACTTGAACTGTATTTACTACTTGGTGAATGAACAATCAGATAGCAATAGGCTTACCATTTTTCAAAACCCAAACAAATATTATACTATACATTAGAGCGTGTTACATCCATTACACTCGACCCTAACCGAAGTGACACATTGTGTTGGCCTCTCTGCCTGAAGGACCCAACCAACATCTATATATAACATCCATAAACACATGAACAAAAACACAGGCCATCTGTCTAATTACATACATGTCCACACATGTGACTCAGATCTGCGCTGTTTTCAATGCATCTGCCCGAAGGACATTTGTCTCCTGACTGCTCTTTTCAAAAAAAGCTAATCTTCACACTTAATCAACGTCTTGCAATATGCTTTAGAATTAAAAAACAAAACAAAACAAAAAAAAACACACAAGCAAATGCATTACAGTACAGATACGAAAACAGCACAGAACAGGAGCTTAGGGAGAAGCAAAGCAGCAATTAGGACTGCACGATATTGGAAAAAACTCACATTGCGATATTTTGTTTTTCTGCGATAAATATTGCGATATGAAAAAAAAAAAAATCACCATATTACTTGAATAGCTCTTTGGGAAAAAAATTGAATGATTTTATAGATGAGTAAATCAGCATTGAAAAAAGATAAAGATAATAGAACAAAGATACAAATAAAATAAAACACTGTTTATATTTTTCAGGTAAGTCTAACAGTATAGGTACAGAAATTGAATAATCAAATGTAAAATAGCACTGCATATTCTTCATTGTATAGCCTAAATGTAATCTAATAAATCTGTGTTAAAGCTAAAAAGTGATTTTTCTCTGTGTTTTGCTGTTTGATTAACATTCATCATGACACAGAAAGCCTCAAAACTGCTGTGAACCTGTTACACATCCATTTTCTTTCTCAATTGTTTAACTTCACCTAAGCCATAAGAAACTGTGTTTACACTGATACTTGCAGAGACCTGCATTTTGACATAGTTTCGCGCGTATGTCTCATTTCAAGCACAAAAGAAGTGAACGGAATTCCGTGTTCTCACGCATCTGCGTGGCTCTCACTGTGTCCACAGCAGACGAGAGCGGCACGACGCGCTAAATGCGGTAGACCTCATTATAGCCAGTGATGGCGTCTGCACTGGACGCGAGCGGCGCGACAAAATACTGTAGAAGTCATTATACTAATGCTCCCAGCACTGGATGCGGCGCGGCACGCCACATTCCGTTTATATGTTCAAAGAGTTAAAATGATATGCAACGGTTGCTTTTGTCGCGTTCAGTGTTTAGACAGACTTTCACTTTAGATGTTGCGGCGCAGGCAGCGCGACAAGCCAGCTGTCGCGTCCGGTGTAGACAAGGTGTCTGTGTGTGAGCAAAGAAACGATCCGTATAAATAAATATAACGATCAGTATACTAAACATCGCACATCCTGCGATGTGACTATTGCGGATGAGCAAATCGCGATATCGATGCTGCAACCATGTATCGTGCAGCCCTAGCAGCAATATACAGTTTAACGGTTAACACAAAATTTAAAGTGGCTCAGGTTCGCTGTGCATGCTGGGGTTTTCTACAGAGACACCTATGAGTAATTGTGCAAGCCTTTGAACGGGCGTCAGCTGCAGTTGTACATACGGCAGCAGTGCAGATTGTGTGGGCTGAAGCAAACTAATCTAAAGCTCTGCGTGGTATGAGTGCATACTAATGTCTGAGCAAAATACTATGCTGACATGGGTTCAATTCTGTAATGCAACACACACCATTAAAAAAAAAAAAAAAAAAAAAAAAAGTAGTAGTTGTTGTGTGCACTAGTGGTCAACAATTATTGTTTTTTTTTGTTTTTTTTAATGATCGGTATCTACAAAGCAGGTTGTCTGACTGCCAAAATAATAGATAGATCCGCAAGGCAGAGACACTAATGCTGATAATATCAAAATGACCAAATATCACCCCAACAGATCATCAGTAGCATTTGCTAATTTCAAAGCTCTGAATGAGTTGCAATGCTTCGCACACGACACATAATCTCTAGCATGAATCAGCGTTCTGTCGAACTGATCCCAGTATGATAGTTCTGTCAATAGGCCGCAGCATTTCAGTGTGGGTTGTGATCATGCAGAAGTGCATCATCATAATCTGCTGCAACAAAACCATCAGCACTGACACCTTTAATTTCTCGCTCACCTTTTACACAGGACATACTGGAGCAAAGATGGCCCCACACACACACACACGCCCCAGAACATAAACAGAGGCTGATCCAATTGGTGAGTTCAGTCACGCAGCAAAGCTGCGATTGGTTAGAGACCGACTGCATAGCAGAGAAGCAGCTTTACTCAGCAATAGTCATCCTGCCTTGTGCCTCTCCAGTTCTCCCCTCTGAATACCATTTTTCCTTAGTCTTTATGTGTGTGTGCTATTCTTTTTTCCCCTACCTCCTTCTCAACCTTTTGCATTCTCACTCTTTCCACTTCCCGCCTCAGGCTCACCCTGCAGCCCATACACATGTGATTGTCCAATGAGAGACCTGACTGATGGAATGTGACCTCTTTCTCTTTGACGGATACTGATACAGGACAACATTTAGTCAGCAGAAAAGGCACACTGGAAAGCCTCTGGCTAGAGGTTCATTAGAAAGCATAATGAATATATGACAAATGCTAATCCACATTTGTACAATAAACTATATAAAGGTGCAAAATTATCATTCAGAAAGGTGCACATGAAGTTGAATCCACCTTAATGGATGCCACAAGCAATGAACTGTTATTTCCTGTTAATCCCTGTTATTTATGTGCATGTTCATATGGATTGTGTCAAACATGTGAAGTGAGCATCCCATGATGCTGTGATTAGAGCTGGGCAAAAAATGTGTATTTGTGTATTTGATTTTTCGATTAAGTGTTTTTTTAAATGACGTTGATTCGATATCAATTCTTAAAAGCAGCAAATCAATCTTTTCTGATTTTTATTTCAGCAAATATTTAAAACTGATGTGAATCTCAGAGATGTCACCCTCTTATTTACATTGCACGAATACAACAAAAACATGTCATTCATTAAGTGCTTATGGCGGAGAAACTATTGACAAGAACTAAGAACAAAACAGTATGCTTGATTTGCAATGCTCAGGTGAAATGCTATAGTAATACTATAAAACTGCAGAAGCATTTGACATCACGCGTAAAGGCGCTATATCTGCAATGAATGAATGAATGAACGTCGGATGGTGTTTTGTTTACTACCGTGGACGACGTCGCTGTGTTTTCAGCTTCTGCCATCTATATGACGATATGAACACACAATATCATCTTCAGCTAAGAGTCACTTCGTTAGCATTTCACAGTTTTATTTGAGAAAACTACCGTCATATCACATAGGCCTGCATAGGCCCACAACAGCTGCAAGTTCTTCACAGCAACCCGTCAAAATAAAAGTTTAGTTTAACATTAAAAAGAAACTGTCAGAAATATACTGTTTAGCAGTCTTAAGACTTAATGTAACAACAATGCCGCCACTACTACTGAATATTAATAAATATTTTTAAATGAGTAAATCACATTAGTAATGTTAAACCTTGTTGTGCAGCACTTTGTTTGCCCAAAAATAGTTTATTTTCATTTGATCAGGATAAATTAAATTAATGTTTTATGCCTTCATCTGATTACCAGAAAAATTAAGATGTACATTTTATAGGGCCCTATTATTTAAAAAAAACCCTGTACAAAAAAATAATAGGTTTAAAATACAGGTCTGTGGCTCTTAATTTCTTTTTATTAATTCACCATTTGCAAACGTCTAGGTTACGTAGGTAACCCACGTTCCCTGAAGGAGGGAACGGAGACATTACTATGGGAGCACTGCGACCAATCACCTCTGAGCTACAGAGAAAAGGCCAATGAATATTGGCGAGTGGTTTGCGTCAGCCTCCACTCCCCCGTACATACGGGTATATAAGATGGCGGCGCGCATACACTCATTCAGGTTTCTGCTGAAGAGCCGAGCTTGGCTCAGCCCCCCAGGGGGCAGCCTGGGACAGCCTCCCTCCTTCAGGGAACGTCGGTTACCTACGTAACCTAGACGTTTCCCTTTCAGTCGTTCCACTACGATGTTACTATGGGAACACCCATGGAAAACGCCGCAGACCCAAGCTGCGTTACGTGGGGTCCAATTTGCTGACAGGCAAGCGTGCCAGTGGAAATGGACACCAACACGTAACCTGCCCGACGCCCCGGGAGCCCGTAAGGGAGGGCCCCGCATAGTTGCTAGGAGCAGTCGTCGGGGGGCGGAGACAATGACAAGCTGTATGGTCATGTGGAGAAGGAATAAAAACAACTATCTATTCTAGCTAAAGATATGTAAGGGGAAAACAATCGTAACCGTGAGGATTTATTAACCATGTATTCAAGACAGGATACCACCACCGGCGGGCGAAGGAACTCCCGCCGGAGTACAGCCGCGGACTACTCCGGCCTAGTCCGGACTGCTGGGCCAATAGGACCCAGAGTACAACGATGGAAACAACTGGGAATATAGCGCACGGATCCCGGAAGAATGGCGCAGCAAGCCGACACCAAGCTGATCCTCCCGCCAGAAACCTGATTTTCTTATACCACACGGGAGGACACAAGCTCAATGCGAGATATTTGTCTCTTTTTTTTTTTTTTTTTGAACGTCGCGTACTGGTGTCGTCCGGCCTGCAGCCCTGCACATGTCGCTACAGAGAGATGCCTGGCACGGCTCACCCTGGAAATCCACCAAGGTGATGGCAACTCACCACTGCTTGCAGTGTATTTTGGCACTACACCGGCCGGGTCCCAGGCAAGCGTGGGAGTGGCCGGCCAGAGCTAACGGCACGCTTCGCTGACAGAAAATGTTTGTAGGTTTACCCTCCTTAGAGTGCAAGCGCGGTCAGGAGTGAGGATGACTCAGCTCTACTAGCGCAAAGCTCAAATAAGGGGTCATATCGTAGCTTTTTTAGAAGACTGCGGAAAGCCCCGGGAGGGGAGAGGTGTGGACCGAAGGTTTCACTTGGTCCTCACACCCCTACAGAACCTAATGATTAGGTGAAACTCTCCATTTTGAAAAACCCGCATAACAGCAAGTGCAACTGAGCAACATACTTTCCAAAGTTGAAGGGACAGCCTGCGCTTCAAGAGAGAGCGCACCACCTGAAGGAGTTAACACTCCAGGGGTTTACAGGGAGGCTGCCGCAAGGGGAAAAGGCCAGCAAACCAGGTTCGGGCGGCTAATATGCGTAAATAACAGAACCACCTACTCGACTCCCTGAACTTGCACAAGCCTGTGCAAGGAGGCTCACTGGGGAAGGCATACTTGAGGGAACCCCAAGGCAGCAGAGCGTCAGCGCGTCCCATCCAAAGGAAGGGAGCCAGCAAATGGAGGATTCTGGAGAGGCAGTTTTACCTGAATTTCTCGAGACAACTCCAACTCAGCTACCACCTGGGGGGGAGAAACCGTTCTTAGAGAAAGTGGACTGTCGTGGCTTATACCACACGAGTGAGCTTTCCCAAGTAAGAACAGCACGCAGCCTTTACGCTACGCCTAACTCCAAGGAGGAGATGGTGGCGAGTTGTGACACATGACGGAGACGTAGACCACCCTGACAGATGATGTACGAGACGGTCGTAAAGTAGTCTGTACAGACCAGCACATGCTCGATTGCCACACACTGCGGAGGAGAGGACAGCTTCCGTCAGCATGATTCTGACAGCGGGTCCATTGCCTGCCACGGACCACACCCTCAATAGAGGGGGCTCCGGAGGCTGGGCCGCGGCGTCAACCGCATGTGACAAAAACTATACCTGTCTCAGGCGAGCGGGGCGGAAAGCAGTGCTACAACTCGCGGATGGCACCTAACCTGACACGGAGGCATCTGTGATGACCTCAACATGTTTGGACCACCGACTTTAAGACGAAGCCAGGGTCGACTAAGGGTTGATGCTGGTAGCGACACTCTGGGAAACGCCCAGTCCAGAATGAGCTAAGGTGCCAAGACCATCTCGGGACTCTGTCAGGTAGCCAGTGCTGAAGCGGTCTCATGTGAAACCACCGAATAAGCGGCCGACACATGCCCCAGGAGCCTCTAAATTTAAGAGGGACCGCATGCTTGTGGCTGAATAGTATCAGGCACTCAGCACTGGCTGCGCACTCCTTTTTAGAACTGCACTGCCGTAATTTTGACTGAACCCATCTCCAAGCCGAGAGAAGAGAGCCCTGCCCACGAGGGGGGGGTGCTAGTCTTCTCTCGGTTAACCTGAGGTCCCTGGACCAAGGTGCAGAAGCACCTGGTCCCTGCATAGGCACAAGACTTGCGAGTGAACTATTTTAAGCCAGTCGCTTGTGAAGTGTAGAGGCCCTAACACCAAGAGCGGGTCAGGGCATCCCACGCATTTGAGAAACCACGTAGGGAGCAGGGACAACCAGGAAGAGCTCGTACTGACATGCCTGAACCCCAAGTAGAAAAACCAGGACATGAGAGTACGTAGCTATCGGGTCAAAGGCTGCTAGCTGGTCCTAAACCTCCCTTGAGGAGAGGCTGAACCTAGCTGAGACCCACCGTCTTAGGGGCACGATGAAGTCAGATAGACCTCATTTCGGCTGGAGGGACGGCCTAATTGTGTCCTTCGCCAGGAGGTGCTGATCCCACACAAATAATCCAGCACCCACGGAAAATCATGAAATATTCTCTGTTCATTTTAACCAATAAGAAGTGGATCGTAGTTTGTATGGCTTTATTCTTGTTTTTATAGTTTATTTGAAGCAGAGTGGTTAAGCACTTACCGGCAGAAACATAAATTGGCGCCTACACTCTTAAAAATAAAGATGCTTCACAATGCCATAGAAGAACCTTTTTTGTCTAAATAGTTCCATAAAGAACCTTTAACATCTGAAGGACCTTTCTGTTTCACAAAAGGTTCTTTGTGGCAAAAGAAGGTTCTTCAGATTATAAAAAGTTAGGAAAGAGATGGTTCTTTAAAGTTTTTTTGACTGAATGGTTCTTTGTAGAACCAAAACTACTTCTATAGCATTGCTGTGAAGAATCTTTTAAAGCACCTTTGTTTTTAAGAGTGTACAGTTGTGCGTTATTTTGATTGTTAGTCAAGTGACTTCTAACATTAATCATGTTAAAACATGTAATGGAAAACGCTACAACTAAACTACAGTAAATCACAATTATTTTTGTCAATCAGTGTTTTACAACAAATCATGTTAAAATGTAGAGTGTTTTTCAGCCTGACAGCGATTATAATAAAGACCCTTTTCTTCTCATCTAAAATAAAGTGAACCATTTCGCAATGCTCATTTGAAATTTCATCATGGTCTCAAAAATAGTCTCATGAGTTTAGCACAAGTAACCCTCTCATCTCCTGCTCCACTGATGGCTTAAATTACATAACATTTTATAACAACTGTTTTGTAATTGAGTTAGTAGGAAGAGCAAATACAGAAACACTAAGAATTCCCATCAGACCTCCATCAAATCTATTATACTTTCATAATGCATTTCATAAACACGCTAATACGTTTGAGGAAAACACTTCAATGGAATGACCTTCATTCCCAAGGAAAGATGTTCCATAAAACTCTTAACTTAGACATATGACGGCAACCAAATAGGAAGGCCAGAGGACAACTCAGCCATCTGACAAAAATCTGTGCATGAAATAGAATCAATTCAGTGTTTTATCAGAACCAGAGCTTGTGTTATTAAAAGGTCACTCACAATATATTGGCAACGATGATGCAGTGCTGATTAGCAAACAAAGAAAATTGTCTCGACAGCGCAATCTACATGGTCAAGATGTTTTCCTCTATAGATAGAAAAGGGCAATTGGGTGTGCTCTAGTTAAACACTAATGAGGAGAGAAAGGAGTCGTGCCTAATTAGTACATTCATCTCTTTTGTATTATTCTCTTTTTAGGCAATTATGCAATGTAGGAACAATAATCGAGTCAACCAAAGTTAGCTATCTGCAAGTTTTGATCGTAATAAAACAAGTTACCGTTTCCTTTTTTAAATTAGATGTTAACTCTACTGTGACTTCGGCTGAAATGTGGCTCTGGGCAAATGAGGCTGGACATAATTAACGTGCTAGTGAGGATAGAAATAAACATCCAAATGTAGGTCAGTGAAAAATTTACAAGACCCCAAACGCTAACGCAACTGAGCCATTTGCCATTCATTACAGCAGATAAACCCCATTTATCAGTTGATGCAAGTGCAGTCTTTAATACAGCCAGGGAACAGGTGGAGGGATGGTCTGCATCCTGAACTCCTGGAGAGAAAGGTCTGTCTCACATTCACTCTCACACACGCCTGTCTAAAATTCACCCAACAATAGCAGTGGCAACTGAGAAAATAATGTACCAATCACAAAATAGATTTTGCTGTTTAGAGAACAGGAAGTACTGCTTCCCTAGTTAATAAGGGATGTTCTCAATTCTGGCAAGGCCTGAAAGTGTTTTTCTAGGAATGTAAATAGAATGTTCTTTCAGTCTTTTAAATGTTTTCAAATGTAACACAAATGTTTAAAAATGGTTTATAGAATGTTGTTTCTGAAAGATTTTAGTTGGATGTTCATCTCACATTTTTAAAATGCTACTAGTTTCAGAACGTTCAGAACATTTCAAAGGTAACTTTCAAATAATGTTTACAAAATTGTAAAATGGAATATTCCCTAACGTTCGTATCCACACAAAAAAAAGTTAATGTTTTGAATGTTCAGAAATATTGTTTCATTCAGTCTTTTACATGTTCTCAAATGTAAAAAAAACAACAAAAAGTGTATACCCGATTTATAGAATGTTTTGTCATGATATTCCTCTATCATTTTTTAAATGTTCCTAATTTTAGAACATTCTAAAGGTAACCTTCATATAATGTTTACAAAATTATAAAATGGAATGTTCCCTAAAGTTCACATTCATTAAAAATCTTTTAAAAACATTTTTTTCAAATTTTAAATGTCCAGAAATATTGTTTGTTCAGTCTTTTACATGTTCTCAAATGTTAACACAAAAAAGTTTATACATGACTTATAGAATGTTTTGTTTCTCATTCTTCTAACCTTTTTTAAATGTTACTACTTTCAGAACTTTCTGAACATTACAAAGGTAACTTTCATATAATGTTTATAAAATTATAAAACAGAATGTTCTCATTCAACATTTGCATCCATAAAATTATTTTTAAAACATTTTTAAAAAATGGACATTTTGAATGCTCAGAAATAATGTTTCCATGATTTCATAACAAAATGGGAACACTAGCAAACATTTTTGTTAGTTGGGTCAACACTCATGCCATTGATTGAGCCAATGGTAAAGCAAAAATAGCATGTTACAATGTTTTATCAAATTAAATAAACAATGGTCAATGAAAAATATCTAAACAGTAGTGCTGTTTAGTCCCTGCTGTTAGCTTTGAGGGCATCTATATCCTAACTAAACCTCTAGCAGATATGCTTTACATAATAGTTATTGTACATATCCCAGTCTTTAAGTAAAAGGGGTATACAAATTTTTCTGTATGTCTTGTAATACCAGCAACTGACCATTAAAAGAACATTAGGACAACAGCCAGTTGCAACAAACCCCTTAAGTCAAGAAATATTTATCGCTCACTTATTTATAATTATACCATTAACATTAGTATTCTTAACACACAAGTCCTTCAGTACGTCCTGCCTCAACTTCCTTTTTCTGTAGAAACACTTTCAAGAATTATCAGAATAGGCACAAAAAGTTTACGCTAAAAAAATAAATAAATAAAAACAAAAAAGGTAGAAGACATGCAACAGTGACTGCTTTTTAAACAGGCAGTCTGGATTTCTTTAATCTGTTTATACTGCTTATGTCAGAAAAATGCCTAAAAAAAAAAACTTGGCCACCTGGCCAAGTTTCACTCATATTTGGCACATGGTGAGCGCCAATTTTGGACCTTGTATAGTCCATACTTACAAAATGCTCTGCCAACATTACTGGGTGGTCTAAATGACAAACACATCTACACACATTAACACACACCTGTGATGCAGACAGGTGTGATAAATGCCGCAGGTTACACAGATCTGCAAGTGCACACCTTCTCCCCGGTGGGACTCCCAAACATGACTAATGCGCCAAGACAGCAGCTCTGCGTCCGCACCACAGGATGATTAGAGAGAACTGTTAAGGAGTTTTCTCAGAGGAGAGCCTTAAATCTACATGCAGAGCTTCGTTCACATCTGCTTGAAAGACTGTCCAGCTACTATTAAGGCATATCTGCCAAAAAAAACTGCAGGAAAGTAATATTATCTGACTAGGTAGCACATCTCTGTCTGTCATCCTTCTAGCATTCTCACCCACATCTGTTTTTGGACAATGTCTAAGGATCACAAAACCCACACAGACATCTAGAAAAAGACTTTGGATATCTCCATCCTGCCTTTTTTTTTTTTTTTCCTTCAATTATACTCAATGCTGCGGCTCATTTTAAGCAGTAAAGAGAAAGATACTGAAACATGACATACTATAAGACAAATTTTTAAGGCACTGTATGGTGTTGGAGTCTTAAGATTGCTTTGTCTTCACTTCTCAAGTGAATTAAACTGACCCAGATTTGGTCTCTATAAGACAAACTATATATATTTTAGCACTGCATAAATGACATTCATTATTCTTTACAGTTTTAAAGTTAAACAATTTTTGAATGATATTTACATATTAACAATCAATTGTTACAAATGAAAACCGTGAGTAACTGAATGGACCTAGCACTTTTCAGGATGAAATATCAATTGAGATATTTTAAAGGAACCAGTTCATAAGAGTCACTTGTTCATGAATCAGACTGTACACTATGCTGGCAATTCACTAAAATATGTCATTTGTGACCCTGGAGCATAAATAACTATATTTGTATATTTGTAGCAATAACCAACAATACATTGTAAGGGTCAAAATTATAATTTTTTCCTTTATGCCAAAAATCATTAGGATATTAAGTAAAGATTATTGCATTGCTAAGAATAATCTGAACAACTTTTAAACAACTTCATTTGAACAAAGCCGATTTTTTCAGTATTTAGATTTTTTTGGATTGGATTGCAAATTCTCAAATAGTTATATCTCGGTCAAATATTGTCCAATCCTAACAAACCATACATCCATGGAAAGCTTATTTAAACAGCTTTCATTGTTTATACATTTTTATACAAAAAAAAAAAAAAGGTTTTGTGGTGATTTATCAATATCGATCAATGATGTATATTTGAAAAACTAAAAGACTTATGACTCTCTCTCTCTTCACCTTCTGTGATTATTTTTAAAAAGGCAAACAATTCTAAATAAGAAATTAAGTTTCTATATTTTTTCCAGACTTTAATTAGCCATATTGACTTTAACATGGATAAAAATGAGAATGTAAGGGATAACCTTACATGTCTCTACAATGGCACGCACTGTGTAAAGTCATTTTCACAACTTTCAAACCTATTTTTTGGGGTTCTGTCTACTGAAAGTATTTTTTTCCTCCAGAAAGACTTTATCTGTTAAACAACAGTACAATCCATTGAACACACTGTAATTCTATCACACACAGCCTTGTTTTCATTCAATATGGTGCTAAAGTCTATTGTTTGCTCAAACAGTAATTTATTCATAATCTTAGCATTTACATTCAGTTCTAATTTATGCCATATTGTTTACCCAAACCAAAACCTCAGTAATATAAATTTACCCCGACAAACACTAAATCACAATGCTGAATGGGGTTATTTCTTGAAATTGTATCACTTGTTATTTTGCATATTACAAAGATAATATTATGCCTATAAAATGATGTTCTCTGTGCATCCTACATTTCCATCACTAATGAAGTTTAATACGACAACAGTGCTATCCCTTTCCCTAAATAGGTCTTCTAAACATGGCTGGGAATCACAAAAGTGATGGACATCATTAACAAAAGAACAAGCTCCAGCCTTCAAAGTGAGATCTACTACCACCTTTTCTCCGCTGTAGGTGCTATTAAAAACTTACTGCACCAAATCCCTGCGACTTGCACCTTCCTTGCGTTCACCAGCCTCGGCCCAGTGCCCAGAGGCAGAGCAACACCATCCAAACACAACCTAGCCGTTTCCTCTCTAGCAGACGGTACTTATAATAACACGACAGCTCTGAGAAACCATAACACAGCCTTATCTACTGTAACTAAAGCCGTAATAGACACGCATCATCAATGTCGGACTGCGTAGCGTAAAGCCAGCATTTGTGGGCAACAGATGGGCACTGCAGCAGGTGAGAGCATGATGCTCCTATTCAGCCATCAAATGCTTATTCCTCAATGCATTTCACAAACATCCGCTTCTTTCAATTGTTAAATGTTATTATGACGCCCAAGGCTAATCAAAGCAGACACAGCATGCATTAAATCATTGGGAATCACAGATTTGTGCAATACGGTATGCAGACATGCCTCTCAATGCAGCACGCAGATGCCGAGACGGGAAAGACGAGTAGACGGAGAGACAGGATCCCCTTTCGCTGCACGGTGCATGCACACACATAGACTCACGCTTAGGTGGGGAGCAGGATGAGACGGAGAGGAAAGCAAAGAGCTTGTCTTGTTGCTTGACTACCCACCTCTGCCGATGCCTGCTGCAGTGTTTCCTGCTCGGCGAGGCTGAAGAAGAGTTGGGTGGGTGCAGCCAGATTGCCTCCGCCGAGCGTCAGAAACGACGGCGCGAGAGCGAGAGAGAGAGAGAGGGAGGGGGAGATGAGACGGGAATGGTGAGTGGGTTTATCCTCCACGCTACCCTGTCAATGTGTGTGCCTGTACGGCTGAGTGCATGAGTGTGCGCGCGAGAGGGGGCGGATGGGAAGAAGAGAGAGAGACAGAAGCAGCGTGTATGTGCGAGCGAGCCTCCCGAGACAATGCCAGTGAATAGAGACTGAGGAACACAGTAGATGCGTTAAATGCAGGGTCCCTCCCCCTTACATCACACTAACACAGCACTCTGCACAGTCAGCGCAACATCTCACCATATGGAGGAACAACGGGTGCAAGGAGGAACCGAGAGGAAGGGGAAAGACACAAGAAAGAGACACAACAAATTTGAGCTAGAGTGTTTAAGAGGTCTTCAGAAAACCCACTGCAAAGATCTGATTTCACAGGTTTGGCATTCTGGAAATGGCTCTATATGCATTTCTTCAGCATTATGTTGGGTGGTATATCTGCTGAGTCAAAGGACACATTGCAGGTGTGTGGCTGGTGAAATAGACTGGGCCTCTCATACAGGACAAAAATCAAACAGCATTTGCAATGCATTCACCTTCCATAATTGGATATACATGTTTTATGTCATCAGGATTAGATTAGTTTATAAAGAATATTATATTATTGGTTAATATTGATTACAGATTTATTTATTTGAGCCAAATAGTTGTTACAATTACAATACATTTGAGAACAAAAAGAAGTCATATTTCAAAATTGCCACTGCCCTAAAACTTTGCCTGCTGATAGAGTAGTAAATAATGTATAAAGAAATCTAAAATAAATTTGCTATAATAAATATATATATATATTTTTAATATATTTTTACCTTTTATATGTTCATTTTAATAGTTTTAATAATAATAATAATAATAATAATAATAATATTTAATTTGGTTTTAGCAATTTTGTTTTAGTAATTTTTAGTGGGTTTTTTTGTCTATATAGTTTTTTTTTATAATAACCTATTTCAGTTTTATATCAACAAACTAATGAGCTAAAAACTTGATGAAACTTGACTTCATCATTTCAGCTTCTACACTACAGATCATCATCATCTCATTTTCCACACAGATTGTATTAGCACCCCCATGAGAATGAAATATTTGGCCATAGCTTTGGGGACTGCAGCAATTCTAGCATTGCATTACTACTGTGTCGCTGGTCCTTGGCTCACGTCCAGCCATACTACAGCAGATCTGTTTGCACCCTCTTAATTTCCATCTTTGTAGCATAGAGACCATAAGAAAACACCTTTACATTTAGCCTAAGTACTGCCCTAAGTGATGCATTTACTTTGAGTGCTAAATAGAATACAGAACAGTGTAACAATAAATGCTTAAAAGACCACAATAGCCTATTAAACATTTACAAATTCATCTGCGTATATAATGTATAAGTGGGATGAGCAAAAACAAACAGGAATAGAATGCTATAAAGTGAAATGCAAAATTTATTTGAAGATAATGCAGCTGAGTGTTTGACGCTCAAGTAATAACGTTAAGAAAAAAATCAGTGAAGGTTCCATTTAAATAGAAATCCAACAGACACCATGGGCAAAACAGCTAAGAGGTTATCTTTAATGTTTTCAGTTCTTTACAAATAATATTTAAAATGTTTTATTCAGCATAATTTTACCCTGAGAAGTATATTATCAATGTAATTGAAACATCATTTGCCCAAGTATGTCACCAAAAAACAAACAAACAATATAGCGCTGCATCTCAAGCTGAAATTACTACATGGGATAAAAATAAAGCTTACACATGAAAATGCCCTGAAGCGTTTGTCAATACATCCCTCATACAATAGCATGTTCAACACCTTACACAATTTTTTTCTTACTCCAAGATCAAGGAGCACTTAAAAAGACAATAAATTGTCACAGAACCAAGCAACATCCACAGCTTTTCAACTGGAGCATGCGTTTGCAATCTCATGAGTAGGGATGCAACGATTAACGTTAATTAATCGTAAAGGCTTCGCAACACCGTTGTTCTGTTGCACGAAACGGAACTGTTGCAACTTGCGCAAAATGAAAACAAAGTTATGCCAGCTGTGCGCCAGATTAAAGTTCCAATTTTATCAGAGACACGGACGCTATTATGCACGCACACTGGATTAACTATGGCAGAGACAACTAGCAACTAGACTCTGTTCCCTCCACAGAATTTATTTTGAGTACACAAAGAATGACCAGGGCGTCACTTAAGATGACGGATCACCTTTTTCCGTGCCGTAAAAAGGCTGCTGCTAAAGAACTGAATACACAAAATTTGATGGAGCACCTGCGGGATCACCACCCAGCTTTGCACGCTCAAATAAAGGTAATAAACAACTAAGTTAAATTACTTAATGAAATATGTTGGTAGGGAATTAAATATAAATGTGCCAGTTACAATCAATGCCGTGGCGGTGAGAGTCGTGCGCTTTCAGTGCAACGCAAACAAAGCCGCATGTAATGTTTGTCACGTGTAAAGACACAAGGTCTATTCTGCCTCAATCTGCTCAATCCTGGTGATGTCAGTGCCCTAAACTGTGTTATAATGGACTACTTCACATCCAGAGATGAAGGATCGGATGATGAAGTTACTAAAGAGGAGGAGTCTATATAAACAGTGCGCAAACAGTTGTGCTGCTCTCGTGTTTCTACATGTAAAAACACCTACAAGGTACATTATTCATGCCATTTAAACATACAAGGGGTGATCAAAAGTTCGGAGAATATACCCATGATGAACAACGGAAAACAGACATTAGTCTGCTTGTGTAATAATGCAGTATAGCGCCCATGACAGCTCTTAAACCTGTAAAGTGAAAGTAAAACACGTCTCACTTTAAACCCGTTTTTCTCAAAATTCCATTCCTGAAAATTATAGCGAACAGCCAACTTCAGATAACTTTTGTTACGTTATAAAAACCCAGCTTTCATATGGTATCAAAACCTAAAAAAGATCAAATTTCACCATGTGTTGGGTTTTCCCAGATCGCATTACATATGTAGCTATAGCTAGCTCATATTCATTTGAGATGTGGACCTTGTTTCTTTTTATTTATTTTTACTATATTATTTTTTAAAAGGCAGCTATTGTTCAAGTCAAAAGCCAGCTACAGGTTTTTTTTTCACTATGTTTCTACTCTGGTCCAAAATGATGTGCGAAAAAAAAAAAATACACAAAATGAAAATACACAACAATTTTGTAATATAGTTGATCAAAAGAGCCTTTCACACAGAGGTCCAGCAGCCTTTGACTACATTTGTTTTCTTTAAAAGGGAAATACTTAGCTAACATGCAGATTATATTTAATTCCAAATAGACAAAGACAATTTTTTTATTTTGATTGTTAGCCTATTTATTATGAGTGTTAAAGTATTATTTATGTTTAAGTCAAAAACCCTTTTTCACTTTTCTTTAATTCCTAAGAGAGAAATGGAATTTTGTTGTTTTTATTATTTTGTGCTGTATTATTTGGTTACTGAGTCAATGTCTGTTTCAAAAGGCAGCAATAAATAACACTTTAAAATATAAGTATTCATGTGATTTTTTTGAACTAATAGTGTTGTGAAATTAATGAATGCATAATAATCGTGAGTGAGTATAACAATCATCAGAATCATTAAACAATAATAGCATGAGAAAAGATGAGAGCAGGTGACCTTACTTTCAGCCAACTGCTGAAAATGAGGAAAGATATTCAACATATCCTTGACCTTGAAGATCTATAGCAATGAAGAATGTCCTGAAGGGAATTCATTCAAGCAAAGTCATTTTGCCCATTATGGGCAGTCCCTCTACTTTGCAATAAAAATGTAGGAATTACATTTGCACAGCTATCTGCGCAAGGACAAACTACACAAGAACTTAATTGTTATAATGATGAGCATCACACCATCTGACAGGTTTCTAATTAACCCCTGCAATTAAAAATGTCAGAGACAAAATATGACAGATTACAGCAATCAACTATCCATAATATTTCAGAAAATACTGCAGGATCACGTTAATCCAGTAAGCTCCAAGGACATTAAGATAATACCAAGGACTGCTGAGAGACTCTCAAGGTCACTTAGACTAAATTAACAACAACAACAACAACAACAACAACACCACCACTCATTTTAAAACAGTGCAAAGTTGATATACTGGATAAATGTTTCCTATTCACCATTCCATTGCTCAAAAGAAGGTTTTATGTTTCTGGGAAAGAACAGTAAAACTATTAAGCTGAAAACTGAAACCTGAAGTTTTCATTCCATTCGGTATTCTAACTTCATTAGAAGACTTCATTCTAACCAACGGATATGGTTAAAAGGAAAGATCCAATCAGGGAAGTCACTGAAGAGTCTCATAATTGCATCATTTAACCAATGACTCAGTCTGGCTAATAGTGCCACTCCTTGCCAGAGTCCAGCCGCCAGCTCTCTACTGTACAGCTACTCAAGCAAGAAAATGTGCTGCAAAATACGCTAATATTCTAGAAATGTCTTTGAGCAAAGTTGAAAGCATCACTGAAATAGATTCAGTGTTATAAGACCAGCATTTTCTAATAATATGAAGACTAAAACAAATGCATTCTAATACAAGGTGTAGCTGCTCAACATTTATATATACAGTCAATGTGAAAACGTTAGGACACCCTACTGAATTCCATGGTTTTCTGTGTCAGGACATAACACAAAACATCTGTTCCTTGGCAGATCTAAACCTCTGATGAACAACAATACATGAATACATGAATTCACCTATTTATTTAATAAAAATAAAGCCAAAATGGACAAGCTATGTGTGACAAAGTTAGGACACCCTTACTCTTAACATAGGATTGAAGAGGGTAAATAGCAGTTAGGCGCTGCTAATCAAATGCCTTTGATTAACTGATCATCAGCAATTGAGTTAGCATTTCTATAAAAGCAGACATTTTGGCAGTTTGCTGATCTGGAGCTTTCAGGTGTGTGTTAACACAATGCCAAAGAGAAAAGACATCAGCAATGATCTTGGAGAAGCAATTGTTGCTGCCATTTATCTGGGAAGAGTAAAACAGCCATTTCCAAACAATTTGAAGTCCATCTTTCTACAGTGAGAAAGATTACTCACAAGTGGAAGATATTCAAGACAGACACCAATCTTCCCAGATGTGCACATCACTGGAAGTTCACCCCAAGCTCAGACCATGTAATACTCAAATAATTGGCACAGTTAACATTTTAAATGAAAAAGTTCATTATAGTACAATTAGAAAAATATGGGACAAGTATGGCATTTTCGAAAGGCTTGCTAGAAGAAAACCTTAAAATCTTAAAAAAAAAAAGAAAAAGAAAAAAAAAACCATGGCAGCATGGTTTAGGTTTGCAAAGTTGCATCTGAACAAACCATGAGCCTTCTAGAACAATGTTCTTTGAACAGAGGAGACCAGAGTGGAGATGTCTGGCCATAATGCACAGCGCCAAGTTTGGTGAAAACCTGTAGAGCATATCAGCACAAACACCTCATATCAAAAGTCACACATGCAGGTGGAGGGCTGATGATTTTGGGCTTGATTTGTAGCCACAGAACCTGGAGACCTCACAGACGATCATGAACTCCTCTGTATACCAAAGTATCCAAAGTCAAATGTGAGGTCATCCGTCCTCACAAAATTGGGTCATGCAACAGGACAATGGTCCCAAGCACACCAGCATATCTACAACAGAATGGCTGAAAAGAATCAAGGTGCTGCAGTGGCCTAGTCAAAGTCCAGACCTCATCCTGACTCAAATGCTGTGGTGAGAGCTGTTCATAAACAAATGCCCATGAACCTAAAAAAACTACAGCAACGTTGTAAAGAAGAGTGGGCCAAAATTCCCCCAGAACGATGTGAGAGACTGATAAAGTCATACAGGAAATTATTACTTCAAGTTATTACTGCTAAAAATGGATCTACAAGCAATTGAATCATAAGGTGTTTTCCACCTTAGCTCTATTTTTGTTAAATAAATAATGACACAGTGTGATTTGTCATGTAATGTTTATCTGAGGATTTATGTTTCCAAATGTTAAGACCTGCCAAGGACCAGATAACGTTTTATTATGTCCTGATATAGAAAACCATGAAATTCCATAGGGTGTCCTAACTTTTTCATATGTAAATGGAACATTCTACAGAATTGGTGCAAACTGCTGTCCCACAATCAAAACACACATTTAAAAGCATTTAAGTACTAAGATTCTTCTATTATCTATTGAACCCCACAATAATATTTAAAATATCAGTAAGCTTAATATATAAAAACATCATTTATTGAGTACTTTCAATTGGGAGGTGGCTGTCCTTAACCCTACATTTCCACTTATGAAAATAATATTGAAATCATTTTTGTATTTTTTTCTATTAAAACAGTGGAGTCCTGCTGTTTTCGTGTCACTAACGAAACAGTGTATGTTTTAATCCATTGGCCGAGACTGACTTTAACTACACCCCTACATTTATGATAAGGAAATACTCCTGTGTCCCTCATTCTCATAGCTATAAGGTGTGAGCAGATCATTTTGAGGTAAATGTGTTCAAAAGTCTGAAAAATCTGTGTGTAACTTTAAGGAACATCACTACCGAACACCTTTTTTTCTGCAATTAAGCACTTTTTTGGAAGTCATTTCATAACGTTTAATTTTAACGTTTAATTATACCACTGTTCAGAACTGAGCTAGCTAACCATGTTCTGTTTAGCATCTTCGAGCTAGGTTCAAAAGTATCAAATTTTCACTACGAAACATTTGGCGGCATTTTGGTAATGTCATCATTGTTTTGGTAGTGACAAAATAGAAATCCTTTATTTGGTGAATATAAACTAATTTTAGTAGTTAAGCTATTTTTTTGTATTGTAGTATGTTTTAGTAGTGTTTTAGTTTGTGGGTTAAAATTCTGTATGCAGGGTTCCCACTCTAAGCCAAATGTCAAATTCCCTGACTTTTAATGACTAAAAAGCTGAATTTCCATGATCTATAATGAATCGATCCATCCACATGCAAGCTTTATTTACTTGTTTACAGACGTTTTTAGTACAAAACTATGGAAGCCCGTTTCTGCCACTAAATAAAAAAAAGATAAAGATAAAACTCACAATTTTTACTTTTTTTTCTCAGAATTGTAACATATAAATTCATTTCTGAGGAGAAAAAATACTGATATGTTCACATAATTGCGAGTTCATATCACACAATTCTGCCTTAACTCTCAATTGCGAGTTTATATCATGCAATTCTGACTTCATAACTCGCAATTGCGAC
Organism: Cirrhinus molitorella; assembly: GCA_033026305.1. Classification (NCBI taxonomy): domain Eukaryota; kingdom Metazoa; phylum Chordata; class Actinopteri; order Cypriniformes; family Cyprinidae; genus Cirrhinus; species Cirrhinus molitorella. The sequence goes on from CM065137.1 coordinate 31,281,526, forward strand.
GCGTTATCTCACAATTCTGACTTTTTTTTGCAACTGCTAGTTTATATCTCACAATTCAGAGAAACAAAAGTAAGAATTGCGAGTTTGTATCACGCTATTGTGAGAAAATAAGTCAGAATTGTGAGATAAGTCGCAATAACCTTCTTTTTTTTATTTTTTATTTAGTGCCGGAAACGTCTCGGTTACGAAGGTAACCCTCGTTCCCCGAAGGAGGGAACGGAGACGTTACGTCAATGACGTAATAATGGGGACCTCTGGAAAACGCCACAATCCTGAACTGCGTTACGCAGCCGAGACCCAATGCCGGCAGGCAAGCGTGTCGGAACAAAGGGCTCAATGCGTAACCGTCCCAACGCCCTGTAGACCACGTGGTGGCCCACCAGGGGTGCCAAGTTTTGAAGCAGCCGTTGGGGGGCGGAGCACAATGACGGTTAAGTCATGTGGAAGCTTTTAGAAATAAGTCTAACTAGACTGGGGAAACACGGAAGGTTCCGTGGAGATACTGAGACATGATGCCACAACCGGAGGGGGGTGAAGGAGGCCTCACTCCGGAGCACAGTATGGACTACTCCGTCTAGTCCAGTACTGCGGGGCATGGAGGACCCAGAGTTCAACCATGGGAACAACTGGGAAAATAGCGCACGGATCCGAGAGGAGTGGCGCAGCAAGCCGACACCTGAGCCGTCCTCCCGCAAATTACCTGATGTTACCCAACACACGGGAGGACACTGGCTCAACACGGAGGTTGTAGAACCGCGCAAAGGTATTGGGTGTGGCCTAGCCCGCAGCTCTACAGATGTCTGCTAGAGAGGCGCCGTGTGCCAGCGCATAGGAGGAGGCAACACTCCGGGTGGAGTGGGCTCTAACTCCTAGGGGGCACGGCTCACCTTGGGCTTCATACGCCAACGTGATGGCATCAGCTACCCAGTGAGCCAACCTCTGTTTGGAGACAGCATTCCCCTTCTGCTGTCCCCCGAAGCAGACAAAGAGCTGCTCGGAGCGTCTGAAGCTCCGGGTGCGGTCCACGTAAACGTGCAGGGCATGGACGGGACACAGCAACTCCAAGGCCGGGTCTGCCTCCTCCTGGGGCAGAGCTTGCAGGTTCACCACCTGATCTCGAAAGGGAGTGGTGGGAACCTTGGGCACGTAGCCGGGCCGGGGTCTCAGGATAACGTGAGAGTTACCTGGCCCGAACTCTAAGCACTCTTCGCTGACCGAAAATGCGTGTAGGTCCCCTACCCTCTTGATGGAGGCCAGCGCAGCCAGGAGCGAAGTCTTGAGCGTCAAGAACTTCAGCTCAACTGAACCGAGCGGCTCGAAGGGAGCTCCCCGAAGGCCCTGGAGGACCACGGAGAGATCCCAAGAGGGTACGAGGTGCGATTTCCGTGGGTCCTCTCGGCGAGAGGAACACCAGTCAACGAACAGACCCCACCTCAGGGCGTAGGCCTGCCTCATAGAGGGGGCTCTAGCCTGAGTGATAGTGTCTATCACGGACTGGGGGAGGCCAGTGAGGTCCTCCGTGTCCCGTCCAGAAGCCACACATGTAGGTTCCATAGATCGGGACGCGGGTGCCAAATCATGCCGTCCCCCTGAGAAAGAAGGTCCTTCCTCAGGGGAATCTTCCAGGGAGGGACTGTCGCGAGGAGCATGAGGTCGGCAAACCAGGTCCGGGTGGGCCAAAACGGCGCAACCAACAGGACCTGCTCCTCGTCCTCCCTGATCTTGCACAGGGTCTGTGCAAGGAGGCTCACTGGGGGAAAGGCGTACTTGCGGAGGCCCCGAGGCCAGCTGTGTGCCAGAGCGTCCCTGCCGAGGGGGGCCTGAGTCAGGGAGAAAAAGAGCTGGCAGTGGGAGGACTCTGGGGAAGCAAACAGGTCCACCTGAGCTTCCCCGAATCGACTCCAAATTAGCTGAACCGTCTGGAGGTGGAGTCGCCATTCTCCAGGAAGGGTGAGCTGTCGTGAGAGCACGTCGGCTGCACGATTCAGCTCTCCTGGAACATGAACGGCCTGCAGCGATTTGAGCCGCGTCTGACTCCAGAGGAGGAGATGGCGGGCGAGTTGCGACAGACGACGGGAGCGCAGACCACCCTGATGGTTGATGTACGCTACGGTCGCTGTGTTGTCTGTGCGGACAAGCACGTGCTTGTGGCGCAGCAGCGGAAGAAACCGCCGGAGCGCCAGAAACACGGCCAGCAGGAGCCCGAGGCTGTCTGCCCGTTGCACACAGCACCCCAGCCCGTCATGGAGGCATCCGTGTTGACCACAACATGCCTCGACACCTGTCCTAGGGGCACTCCTGCCCGGAGGAAAACAGGGTCCGACCACGGGCTGAACAGGAGGCGACATTCCGGAGTAACGCCCACCCGGAACGTGCCGCGGTGCCATGACCATCTCGGGACTCGGTCGTGTAGCCAGCGCTGAAGCGGTCTCATATGAAGCAGTCCGAGCGGCGTAACTGCGGCTGCGGCTGTCATATGCCCCAGGAGCCTCTGAAAATCTTTGAGAGGGACCGCTGTCTTGTGCCTGAAAGACTTCAGGGAGTTCAGCACTGACTGGACGCGCTCGTTGGTGAGGCGTGCTGTCATGGTGACCGAGTCCAGCTCCATACCGAGAAAAGAGATGCTCTGCACAAGGGAGAGCTTGCTCTTCTCCCAGTTGACCCGAAGCCCCAAGTGGCTGAGGTGCTGCAGCACCAGGTCCCTGTGTTCGCACAACACATCTCACGAGTGAGCTAGAATCAGCCAGTCGTCGAGATAGTTGAGGATTCTGATGCCCTTCCGCCAAAGGGGGGATAGGGCACCCTCCGCGACTTTGGTAAAGACGCGGGGAGACAGGGACAGGCCAAATGGGAGGACTTTGTACTGATATGCCCGACCCTCGAAAGCAAACCGAAGAAACGGTCTGCGTCGAGGCAGAATCGAGACATGAAAGTACGCGTCCTTCAGGTCGATGGCTGCAAACCAATCCTGGTGTCGTACGCAAGACAGTATGCGTTTCGAGGTAAGCATCTTGAACGGTAGCCTGTGAAGGGACCGGTTCAACACTCGAAGATCCAGGATCGGTCGTAACCCACCCCCTTTCTTGGGCACGATGAAATAGGGACTGTAGAACCCTGATTTCATCTCGGCTGGAGGGACAGGCTCGATTGCGTCCTTCGCCAGGAGAACCGCAATCTCCGCCCGTAGAACAGAGGCATCCATGTCCGAACAGACGTTAAATGGACGCCTCTGAACTTGGGCGGTCGCCTCACGAACTGAATCGCGTAGCCGAGTCGTACCGTCCTGATCAACCACGGGGACGGGCTGGGAAGCGCTAACCAGGCTCCCAGTCGACGTGCCAGTGGGATCAACGGAGCAGTAACTGACGTGCCGGGGGTGGGGCAGCCGGGGAAGGGGAAGGGGGCTCATCCCAGAAAGCGGGGCGTTCTGGAGAAGAGCTGAGCTGCACGGGGCAGCGCTTACCTTCCCTGGATCCCGCGCTGGCGAATTCAGGCTCCGAGTCCGAGGAGGCAGTGCGTCGCTCAGGAACGAAACTCAGGGCACTAGGCCCAGAGGTGAAGAAAATTGCTCTTTTTGTGAATATGTGGGTACCACTGACCCGGAGGTCAGTGGCAGCAGCGATGGTACCTGGCACCGGCCCTCCCCCGGGGCTGGGGGGACTGATGGTGACGTCCCCCGAAGAGCAATCCTCTCCAACTCCGGGCAGCCCGTGTCAGGGCCGCTTCGCAGACTTGCGGGTGGATTTAGTGGGCCGCTGAGTATCGGGCTGCGCCGCCTTCCTGCGACTGGCTCTACGCCCAGGCCGAGAGGTCTTGGGCTCAGCTGGTGGTGCAGGGGGCGGAGCAGAAGCCGCAGCCGCAGGGGGGCGCCCTCGGCGACGAGCAGCCTGAGGCCTGGCACCCGGCGGCTTGTTGGCACTGCGCCGGGGCAGGATGTGGCTTATGGCCTCAGACTGCTTTTTGCCGAAGAGGCCGGCCTGGGAGACGGGTGCTTCGAGAAAGCGAGCTTTGTCGACGTCAGCCATCTGCGCCAGGTTCAGCCAGAGGTGGCGCTCCTGGACTACCATTGTAGACATCACCTGACCGAGGGCCCGCACCGTTACCTTCGTCGCCCGGAGGGCGAAGTCGGTAGCCGAGCGCAGTTCCTGCATCATCCTACGGTCAGAACTACCCTCGTGCAGTTCTTTTAGTGCTTTGGCCTGATATACCTGCAGGGTGGCCATCGCATGCAGGGCTGAGGCAGCCTGGCCCGCCGCATTATAAGCCCTTGCAGCAAGCGCTGACGAGAGCTTACAAGCTTTGGACGGGAGACGCGGACGGTCCCGCCAGGTGGCGGCGTTTTGCGGGCATAAATGCACCGCAACCGCACGCTCCACCTGAGGGACATCCACGTACCCCCTGGCCGCCCCGCCATCGAGGGTAGTGAGAAGGGAGGAGCCCTGACGTGTACGAGCCGAGTAGGGGGCTTTCCACGTCTTAGTGAGCTCCTCATGCACCTCGGGAAAGAAAGGCACTGGGGCGGAGCGAGGTGAGCTCACGTCGCTACTCGCACCCAGATACCAATCATCGAGCCGCGAGCGCTCGGGAGAAGGCGCTTTAGACACCTCCAGCCCGATGCTCGCGGCTGCCCGACGGAGCATGGCCGCCAGTTCTGCGTCTGCCTCCGACTGAGCAGCCACCGCAGCGGGGGGCTGTCCAGTAGAAGCTTCAGCATCAGCAGGCGTAAGCCCCTCCTCTGATGCAGTGACGGACATTCTATCATCCTCTGGAGCGCCAAAGGTAACACTAGGTCCAGCTGGTGGACGGCCGCTATTGACGACCGTGTAAGACAATTGCTCTTTTAGATCAGCGTGCCCCAGGGAAGGCAACAGCCAGAGATCGCTGGTTGGCACAGATGCCGGCAGCGCCGGTAACACGATCGAGCAGGATGCAGGAACAGGAGCAGGAACAGCAGGATTCCGTTCTTCTCCGTCTTCTATTGTTTTCTCTTCACAGGAACAGCTCTACAGGCGAGGCTCCGAAGCAGAAATCTGAATGAGTGGATGCACGCCGCCATCTTATATAGGGATGTAACGATAACCGGTTTGACGATAAATCATGATAAAATTCTCCACGGTTAGTATTACCGTTTCATCTTTTAATTATCATTAAAACCGTATTTGATTACCACGATTTGAACAACTTATGATACATATATTCTGTCCAGTGTAAAGTAGAGTTTAAATAACAGTATCATGTGCTCAGAGCACACAGAGTAGTTTCGTTTTGAATGAAAGCATAACGGAAAGCTGGGAGGTTTTAAAAGGGTACTGAGGGAATATACAAATGAATATAGAAGTGAATGAATTATATGAATGCACCTTTAATGGTTCTGACTGTCTTCAGAAAAGATTCGATGGCATTGTGTTTTGATCTTCATTCCATGTAATGCCTAATAAAGTGGTGTTCTTAATCGCAATTCTGCTTTGTCCACGGAGTTTATGGAAACAGCTGTAACTTTGCTGTTCCACAAGTGCCGCCTAGTGGCAGAGAGTGGATTTACATTGACTTACAATTATGTTCAGCCTGTTTGCAGTTTGTCTAGCTAAAACGGACCAAATTTTCATGCACTGCTGTCATTTGACATTTTGACTAAAAACAAGCATTCTACAAATTTAAACAATTCACATAATACATCTAGAATTATTTTGATAAAATACATATAACCATTTATTGATTTGACTTAAACACTTTCTTTATTTAAAGGCTGAAATGTGAAGTTTACCATTTTATAAAACTTTTTCAAAGCTTTATTTGAACATTTCAAACATGTCATTAGATAACTATTGAAGAGAACTGTTGTCAGTCATGTTATAATATAAAATCTTATTGGTAATGTTATTGTTTTAGAGTTTGTGCAAACAGAAGTCATTTTATATGTTGTTTGTTGATTTTAAATATAAAACTTGGTGAAACAATTTATGTGTAAGTACTTTTTAAACATTTCCAGCACATTTGAACAATACCGTGATAATATTGATAACCGTGATCATTTTTGTCACTATAATCGTGATAAGAAAATTTCATACCGTTACATCCCTAATCTTATATACCCGTATGTCCGGGGGAGTGGCGCGGCATGCAAATTCCACTCGCCAATTTTCATTGGCTTTTTCTCTTTAGCTCAGAGGTGATAGGGTCTCGTAGCCGATCCCCATTATTACGTCATTGACGTAACGTCGTAGAGAACGACTGAGGGGGAACAGGCTTTTTCTGTAATATTTCTACAGAGATTAATTTATGTTTATAACAATCTGAAGGATTTTTGTAAGGGTTTGGGGTTTGTAAGAGTTTGTAATCAAGTTCATTCAGGTTTTTTTTATTTCTGCACATTTAGTTTTTGCTTTTCTATTATCTACTTTTCATACCCAGTATTTGAAGCCAAAAGCTAGATTTTGTAGCCAAAGCTCTTGAAATAAATTTTTTTCTGGCATGTTTGCCTTAGTTATCTTAGCCTGGTGACTGCATTTGACTTCAGTGATTGCCAGTTGATGGGCGGATAAGGAATAAAATGGCACTGAAAAATAGCCTAACCATAAAAATAGGCAAAATGTGTAAAACAATGCGATATAAAAAAAATAAATTAATAAATAAATAAAATGAATAAATAAAAACGGTACAGAAAAGTTCAGTTTGATAAACAGAAACTAAAATTTAAAGCAACAAACAAAAATCCCTGATATTCCATGACTTGGACCAAAAAAATATTAAATTCCCTGACTTTCAATGACTGGAATAGACCTTTTAAAATTCCATGATATTCCAGAAATTCCATGACCCGTGGGAACCCTGTGTATGTAATGTAGCTGCTAACAAAGCATTACTGTCACTACCGAAAATGTGCAGTTACTACTGAAACACAGGATGTTTTGTCAAGAATTATCAACTAAGATGTTATGATAGTTTTTGGTTCAATGTATATTCACACTAATGAATCTTTTTGCCTTTTACAAAGAAAAATTGGATTCAAAATACAACAAATCTCATAAATTACACTTGATTATATATTATATATATATATATATATATATATATATATATATATATATATATATAAAAATGTAATTGTAATTGATTTACCTCTGAAACAATTTTAATAAAAAAGCAAAAAATATATATTTTACAATCTAGATGCAAGCAAAATCTTAATAGATCAATAAAGCCCTTCTAATTAAATTATTATTACTGTGTTTCGGTAGTGTCAAACTTGGGGAAATGACAAATGTTCAAAACCATCTGAAAATACAATTTGACAACTAACTGCACAATTACTAGAAATGTGTACCTTGGATATTATACAATTTGCATACATACATTTCTTTTTTTTAATGAGATTTATACATAATCTAAATAAACTTTCCATTGATTTATGGCTTGTCCTTGATCTGGAATCTGAGGGTGCAAAAAAAAAAACAAAAAAAAAAAACAAAAAAAAAAACACAAAACAAACATCAGTCAAAATATTGACAAAACTGCCTTTAAAGTAGACCAGATGTTCTTAGCAGTGCATATTACTAAACATCTTCATTGAACATGATCTTTACCCTAATGATTTTTGGCATAAAAGAAAAAATTATAATGTTGACCCATACAAAGCATTTTATACATAAGACTGGTTTTGTGGTCCAGGGTCCCACTTGATTTTTTTAAAAGCTGGATAACAGAAATTATAACACAAAACAAAATGAGTGACATAATAGTTGAAAGCAAAAATCCTAAATATAAATTAATCAGTGTGCAATAATGTTACTCTTTTGTTTGAGTGACTCCTGGCAGTACTCTAATCCCAAATGCAGCTTGTTAAAACATGAGTAAGACAGTGGTTTCTATTTATACACTGGTTTGCAGAGGCCAGGGGAAAAGAAAAAAAAAAAAAAAAAGTCAAGGTGCACTTGCATGCAGCCTGCAAGGAGAACTCTTGCCTTTATACTTTTACCTTCCTGTTCCTGCACTTGAGTAGAACAGCACATTCACACGTGGCTTGAGGGGCGGACCCAAATAACTGCAGCCCATCTGAAGTGTGAAAACAGTGAAAGCCAACTTCAACTATTTCTTGACAAAGCCAGCACACTTCTCAGACGGCCAAAGTCAGTCAGTCAAACATTTCATAGTGACAACTGTACACATTAAACTTTTGTCCATTAAAGAGATGAATACTGAAAACACCTATTCTATCACCTACAGTTGAAACAAAGGTTAAATGATATTGTCCACACTGTTTTGTGAGCTCCTTGAAAGGAGTCTACTCAAATATGACCATATACTAGAACTGTACTCGGCCTCAGGCTATCCAAAATGTAGGTTAGTTTGTTTCTTTTTTTAGACGATATTGGGAGAAATTGATAAATTGATCCTCTTCAGTCAATGGATGCCGTCAGAAAGAGAGTCCAAACACCACAATAAACAAACCCATCATTATATAATTTAACTTTAAACCACTGCTTCTAGCTAAAATATTATTTCTCTACTCATAATACTGTTTTCTCCAGAGGAAAAGTCTTGTCTGAACCAGGAGAGAAATATGCACAGGTCAAGCATTGTTCAAAAGTGAAAAGAGTCCAAAACTAAATGTGTGGGTGGATTTTGATGTGAGAGAACAACAGGGGATGGACTTTTACACTGGAGGAAGCATTATTAAGGATTATGGACTATGTTTTTTTTAGCCAGAATCAGCAGTTTAAAGTTTAATTGATGGACTGAAGTGGTATGAATTACTTGTGGATTATTTTGATGTTTTTTATCAGCTGTTTGGACTCATTCCGACGGCACCCATTCACTGCAAAGGATCCAGTGGTCTTGAATTTTATTTTTTGGTAAATTATAATTTTTGGGTGAACCATTTCTTCACTGCCAGTAACCTGCAGAGACAAAATGACCAGAACTTATTCAATTGCAACCACTGCAAACAGGATGTGGGTGTATTTAGCGACTTAAAGTTAAGAAAGGAAATTTTTATGCAAATGCAGAGCGACTACCAGTGGAAATGAAGATGACTGCTTAACTTAATACTTGCAGTGAGTCATTTCTGAATATTAAACAACTTGTACTGTATCCGACTATGTACAGAGACAATATTCAAAAAATATTTGTAATTAATTTGTTTTCATGTCAAAAAAATTTATAGTGAACGACAAAGTTAATACAGCATTTGAACTCTTCTAGTTGTTATTATTTTGCACAATATTCAGCACCCATTCGACGACATTGTTTCACAGCTCATTTGCATAAAATTAAGCTCTTTTTTTTATGAATGGGACATAATTTCAGGAAAGATGTAATTAAGAACACACCACATACAAACCTTAGCCAAAAAAAAAAAGTTGTAAAGGGGAGAAATAAATTGCTTGCAAGATTCTTTAGTTATTAAACGTACAAAACGTAAGCTTTTATAAATAGACCATATATATTTTTAGACCCTGCTTGACAATTTAAGTTTACAATTGTAGCATACAATGTCAGAACATTTTGATCTGAACTACACCTGCTTAATATCAATGAAAAACAGAGTGCTTGCAAGATTCCTAAAGAAAACAAAAGAATTGTAAAACAATAAAATAAATACAGATATTGGACATTCTGAGAACGTTTTGTTCAGAGAATTTCGTAACTTTTTTAGTTTATATTTATGTTCCGTGTAGAGTCGCTGCAAATTAACTATTCTTTCATCCTCCTTTAACGCTAACATTACTGGCGTGCCCTAATGCTAGTATTTCCTGTCACTGTTAAAGTTCAGAGATAAGACGACTGTGATCTAGCGGTCAGCATATAAACTCAAAACAAAACAACTGTCATGAATCTTGTATGATTTTTTTATTTTAATATCGATATTGCGTTTTTAAGAATCGTTACAGCTGTGTATCGATATTTTCTGACACCCCTAAACTGTACTGAACCGGCGTGCACAGTACACATTCGCATTGCAGCGCTAGACGAGATGAGCATCTGAGGTTATAAAGTATATAAACTGTACATTTGTTTTTAGAAAACAACCAATCGTTTTGCTAGATAAGACCCTTCTTCCTCAGCTGGAATTTTTTAGAGTCCTTTGAAGCTGCATTTAAACTGCATTTTGGAAATCCAAACTCAGGAACCATAGAAGTTCACTATATGGAGAAAATTCCTAAAATGTTTCCTCAAAAAACAATTCCTTTACGACAGAAAGAAAAACATGAGTCAATTATGTACATCTTTGTTGTGGACGTGAACTAATCCTTTAAATGCATTTATGTAATTTAAACTGTAAAATGGCCCTAGCAATGCCAAGGTCATGGGTTTGATTCCCAGGTTTAGCTGCTTTGTATAAAGCTCCTGACAAATGCGCAAATATAAATGTTAAATGTGCGCTACAAGCAGCGTTGGGCAGTAATTAGTTACTAGTAACTTAGTTACTGTAATAATATTACTTTTTGCAGTAACTAGCAGTGTAACTAATAACTAATAAGATTTCAGTAATAATATTACAGTTACTCTCCATAAAACAGCTTAGTTACTTTTGATGCCTCAACCCTGCTGATTAAAAATCAACAATCAAATAATTCCTAGATTTATTTTCATAATTTTCATGACTCGCACACGCATGTGACGTCCCCAGTCCAGCAGGCAAGGTTGGAATATGAAAAGAGCTTAAATTCAGCAGATAGAAATATTGCATTATATTGATTTTGTCAGGAAAAAAGAATATTTGAGCACTGTTGTGCAAGTTGTGGCTTTACTTTACTCTGGCATTACATCTCACCCATAACCCTCTGATCAGCATGTGGTACAATACATTATTCTAATTAAAAATCTTTTTTGTAAAATTAAATAGTTTCTTACAAACTTATGTGATTTGACAAAATATATAATGAAATATAATCATATATGGGTAACGAAGAAATTACAATTAGCTTCAAACTACACATGACAATTAATGAGAGTAATACAAGATACAACACTTCTACATGAATGTCACTATCAATCACTATTGAGTGATTGTAATAACTTCTGACTGCAATGCGATGTAGATTTTGGTCAAATGATTATAACATTCTAGAAGAATTTTATATGGAAGACATTTACAACAGTTACAACTTCTGTGGGGCGTGAAGAAAAAATGATGTAACTAGTAGTGTAACTAATTACTGTTGCACTGAAAGCAAAGTAACAATATTATTTTTGAAAGGAGTAACTAGTAATGAGTAATATAGTACATTCTTTGAGTAACTAGCCCAACACTGGCTACAAGGCAGTTCATTCTACAAGAAAGTAATATGATAACTATCATTTCTACCAAAATATCATATCAGTGGTTGTTATTTGAGTTATTTTATTTGAAGTAACTTGGCAGTAGCAAAGAGTTCAGATGCAAAAGCCTCTAAATCCATCTGACACATTTCTTCAAAAAAAAAATGCATTTTTATCAGGCTCATATGTATAGGTTTCTATGTAAGTACTGGTACTTCTGATTGAGCTGAGGGTGGGATTTTGGCGAGTTTGAAGTAAAAGTATATGATGGATGTATAATGTGTGTCAAGAGCATTCACTCAGTATCATCATTTCATTTTTGACCGAGATGGTTTTTAGAGGGTTTTGCATCGGAACTCTTCAGATAATTTTACACTATTTATGTATGCATGTTTTTTAGTAGGCTAGTAACAGTAACCAATGTTTTTGTGTGTGTGTAAGAGAGAGTGTAAACTGTGGTAACCAAGGGAAATACCGTTAAAGGGTCATGAAAAGGATATCCTGCAAACCCCATCTTTACTTAACAAGTGTAAATTGCCTTTAAATGATGCAGAAGACATCTCTGCCATGAGTTATCATTATTAATACTTCTCTAACGAGAGCAGATGCTGACTCCCTGAGCTTCAGATGCTGTACATCACGAACTGACAGTTTCCTTTCGTCAAGTTCACATTAAAACTGAAAATTGAAGCTCAGAGACGACAAACTAGTTAAAATAGTAGGCGAGTAACGTTAGTAAAGCACAACGGAAATTTGTTTATCGTTTCCGAATTTCACAAGCTGTAAGATACAGTTGTTCGACGTCACCTTATGAAATAACGTTATTCAGCGATTTACCTCAGCATCAAAAGTCTTTAGTTGTGATTGATTTATTGCATAACAAGAGCTAAACAGTGTATAAAATATAAGTTTCTTACCTTACAGCGAGATAACTACTCATCAAACAGGACCGAGCTTCAGCTTTTAAACAGTATTTAGTGTGATGTCGAACGACCCTTCAGTCAGAGGACTATTTGCCAAACCGCATCTGATGACTTTTTTTTGCCGCTTTACGCTCTCGCCACGCGCTACAAAAGACACACTCGCGCTGCGCAGGGACGCTCCTATTGGCTGGTTGAGATACACTGTGACAAGACAACGGCGTTTGATTTGGTTGGCCTTGCTGTACGTCACTGGTAATGTTTCAAGCGTCCAATAGATAGAGCTACACTTTATCATCAAACTATACGGTGCTATAATGTGTACATTCTTTTTTTAACGTGTTTGGAAAGCTTTTTGAAACTATTTATGTGAGGGTTCTCTCTCAGAAGAAAAAACAAATGTTACAATATGTATAAAAACACTATTATATTTGTTATCACAACTGAAATTTAATTTAATGTGAAATTTAAGTCATATGTTGTCTTGGATGGGCATAAAAAACGAAAACTCTTGCATATTTTCCCCCTTTCTAGTGTTTAGTTTTGGTTATTCATTTTATTATTATATGTCGTCTTATTTCCTATTGTTCTGTACTTGTTGATAATTGTATGTACTGTAAGTTGTTTGGTACAAATAAAAAATGCAGTGCATTAAAGAGGAATAATATAAATATACACTACCATGCAAAAGCTTTTTAATGCTTTTAAAGAAGTATCTTCTGCTCACCAAGCCTGTATTGATTTCATCCAAAGTACACCAAAAACAGTACAATTTTGAAATATGTTTATTATTTAAAATAACTGTTTTCTATTTGAATATATTTTAATAGTATGAATAGAAAGTTCAGAAGAACAGCATTTATTGGAAAAAGAAATCTTTTGTAACATCATACATGTCTTTATCATCACTTTTGATTAGTTTAAAGCATCCTTGCTAAATAAAAGCATTAATTTCTATAATTTAATTTATAATCTATCTTAACTTTTGACAGGCAGTGTATATTTAAAAAGTGCTCCTTTTCCTTTCTGTTTATTCCATCAGAGTGCTCTATACTTATGTGTCTATGTGAAATGTATAAGTTATTAAGAGTCTTTATGAGTTTAGTGCACTATTATTTTATTCTGGTACAGAAGTTAATAAGTGCAAAGCCAGAGACTTAGGAATTAACCTTACAGAAAGCCGTAAAAAGCCATTTGGGTTATTGATCGCCAGTCTGCAGCAACTCTCTTCAAATATATATTTAAGCAATTTCATTAAATATTTATGTTTCCTACACATCAGGAAAATTCTAAACCAATTAAATTCAACTCCCTTTCAGACTGGCAGAGCAGTACGATTGTAAATGTGACTTTAAACAGCGCAGATCTTCACAGCTGGATGATCAGTCTTTCAGGATGAGTGGGGCTTTGACTTGGGCAGCAACCTCTGCACCCATGAGATCCTCCACTATAGTCAAGGCAAACTCAAAGCTGGTTCCTGGCCCTCTGCTGGTGATCACGTTACCATCCTTCTGAACTCGAGCCTCTGAATATTTATAGTGATCTGGGGGAAAAATACAAAATAATTCATACGTCTAAAGATATCACCGCAGTCGACAAGTGCAATCTTTATTTTTTGCTCTCCTGCAGCGAAATGAAACACAAGAGTACTCTACTTTAAGAAAGACAATGTATTTTATATGCTTTTGATCAGCAGAAAACATATACGTGATTATGTAAATAATTTAGAAATCCTAAATGACCGACATAATTTCTAGAGATATGCACTATGTACATATCCATTGTTTAATCAAATGAAACACTGTCATTCTAGCTGTGTTTACATGGACCCTAATAATTCAGTTGTTAAGAAGTCACACATAGCCACATCAATCCGAATGAACTGTCCATATCTGATTGAACTGTATTTGTATTTGGGTGGTTTAAAATCTGTTTAATAGGACATGTAAACACTTAATCGGACTGAAAGGTCTGCACATGTTGTAGAAATAGCTTAAAGACATGACGCACGGAACAAGCTGTTGTTGTTAAATCATAAGTTTCATAAACGACTGTCATTCCAAACAACTTCTTCCACTCGGTCTGTGAAATAACAAATGCACCACCAGTCCTTGTTTTGGACTCTCATCCAGAGAGGGCTTGTTTTGGGCAAGGGAAGCAGCATTTTTACTGCTTAATAAATATACAGTTGAGGTCAGAGGTTTACATCCCCCTTTAAGAATCTGCAAAATGTTAATTATTTTACCAAAATAAGAGGGATCAGACAAAATGCACATTATTGTTTATTTAGTACTGACCTGAATAAGATATTTCACATAATAGATGATTACATATAGTCCACAAGAGAAAATAATAGTTGAATTTATAAAAATGACCCCATTCATTGAGGGACTCATAATACAGAAGGGTCAAACACGCACTGATGCCCCAGAAGGAAAAACCATGCATTAAGATCAGGAGGTGAAAACTTTTGAACAGAACAACATTTTTCTTATTTTGCTTAAATATTTTTTTTATTTAGTATTGCCCTTCAGAGGCTATGTTTCCCAGGAGACAAAATAAGTTAAATTTACCTTTAAATTAAAGAGGTTGTCACCCCCGGCTCTTAATGCTCTTTTTTTTTTTTTCTTCTGAAGCATCAGTGAGTGTTTGAACCTCCTGTAATAGTTGCATATGAGTCCTTCAGTTGTACTCAGTGTGGATATCAAAATGGATATCAAGATGGATATCAAAATCATACAGTCATTGTTGGAAAGGGTTCAAATACACAAAAATGCTGGAAAACAAAAGGTAGGTTAACTGTTCAGGACAAACAAGCGATTCATGTACAACTATCACTAAACAAACAAAAAAACAGCTGTGGATCATTCAGGTAACAACACAGTATTAAGAATCAAGGGGGTGTAAACTTTTGAACGGGGTGATTTTTCTAAATTCAACTATTATTTTCTCTTGTAGACTATATGTAAACATCTTTTATGTGAAATTGTCTTATTCAGGTCAGTACTAAATAAACAACAACATGCATTTCGTATGATCCCTCTTATTTCATGTGCTCATCATCTTCCTAATTAGGACTGAAAATAGATAAATATTAAATCTGCTCTTTAAAACAAAGAAAAGATGCAGGAAGAAGGCTAGTATGTGTGTATAAACCCTGTATATTCACGCGGTGTGCGCATGTCAAAAGATCAAATCTAATTTAAAGCTTAATGGATTTTTGAATTCATCAATCGGAATGATTTAATTCCGACTGAAAAAAAAGGTGTCCATGTAAACATAGCTATTGTGCTGTTACCTACAGCACCCTCTGTTGGATGTTTATTGTGTGGTGTTTTCCACGAAATGCCTGTCAAGTATGCAAGTTTTCATCACTGAATTTAAAAGGTTGTGAGAAAGAGACTAGGTATATTTAGATACATTACCACCAGCCATCATCTTGTCCTTGGCACCTGGATGGGTGGTAACTGTGCTGCCATATGCGATACCATGAGCCAAGAGTGCCGTCGGGCCTGCAACAGGTCAGAAAGAAAAAAATAAATAAAATCACATGAAACTAGACAATTTCACCTTTTCCAGTGATTTTTGAACTTGTTGGGTGTCCAAATGTAAACTCCAATCACATTTTCTTTAGCAAAATGTGCAAATCTAGTTGTTAATATAAAGCTCTTGCTGAAGTCAAACTGTGTGTGACTGGAAGTGCCTGGAAAGGGGCAAAGTGACTTTTATATGGTGTAAATCATATCAGGCTATCAGCCAAACATCAATATATCGTTATCTAAAATAAACCAGGTATACAATTTCCATCTAATTCTGCAATCTGCATTGGAAGAAGGAACGGAAGAAAGTAAAAATAGAGGTCTAAAAATAACAGAGGATTTGCTGCATTATCATTGGCAGTGCCCTGGCTGTGCACTGAGCTCATCTGAACATTAATGAAAAGAGAGCTCTTAACTATTGATTGTGCACCCTGGCAGACGCCCAGTGCGGTCTAGTGATTACACTTTCTCTGGCAGGACATTTGCGGACCAATCTAATCCTTGCATCTACTGTTACGGGTCTTGCTCGTGAATAGCTCAGTCCACAAAAGAAAATAAAGAAAGGCAAGTAAAATAGACCTTTAGGCCCCAATCACAGTCTTTTGTTCCAGAACATTGGATGATAAGTTAGACTCTAGGTCAGAGGTCTTCAACCCTGCTCCTGGGGACCCACTTGCCTGGAAAGTTTATTTGCAACCGACTTCAGCACACCTGCCTGCAATTTTCAACCAGTCTTGAGGAGCTTGATTGCCCGCTTCAGGTGTGTTTGATTAGGGTTGTAGCTAAACTCTTCAGGATAGTGGGTCCCCAGGAACAGGGTTGAAGACCTCTGCTCTAGGTAAATATGCCTTTAAAGCTTGCATTGGTTAACAATTCTCATTCCTGTGTTTATGTGTTTACTATTGAAACATGAAGTAAAAAATACTGTGTTCAAATAAAATAAAACAAAACAAACAAACAAACAAACAAAAATTAAACTAAAAATAATTATAGTTGGATGTAGTACTACTATAGTTTTTATTAATATTTTAAATTATTTTTTATTTTATATCACCTGTTTTATTAAAATTAATATTGAAAATTTTATTTTAGTCCGTTTTAGTAGTTTTGGTCAGTGTCTGTCATTTTTATTATTATTTTTTTAAATGTGTATATTAATATTCAATAATTTTTATTCAATATCTAATTCATGGTTTTAGTTAACTAAAATAACCCTTAATGTCAAATGTTTTTTGATTGATTTTAAAAGGCTGCTAAAAGTTTAGTTGATCAATATTTAGTCGTACACTAGCATATACAGTTAAATGTCAAAAGTTCACATCCCTCTTTCAGAATCTGCAAAATAAGAGGGATCACACAAAATGTCCAACAAACCAGCATTTTTGTGCATTTGAACCATGTTCAAGACAAACAAGGGACTCATAAACAATGATCACTAAGCAAAAAACACAGCTGTGGATCAGTCGGGTAACAACACAGTATTAAGAATCAAGGGTATGTAAACTTTTGAACGGGTTAATTTTTATAAATTCAGCTATAATTTTCTCTTGTGGACTACATTCTCTTGTGGTCTTTTATTTGAAATATCTTATTTAGGTCAGTTCTAAATAAAAAATAACATGCAATTTTGTATGATCCCTCTTGTTTTGGTAAAATAATAAATATTTTGCAGCTTCTGGCCTCAACTCTAGCATATAGAAATGGACCTAGATTTCAAGTTCGGCAGTGTAATGATGTGATGCTAATTCATTCTTGACAATCTGATCATGCATTCTGTGTCTACAGACACAGACGTGGTTTTAAAGGTATTCCACGGCACTAAAAGAAGCCATTTCCTGTTCATTAGAGATCCCTATGGGGACATCTGCCGTTTTCTGGGACGCCTTCCGCTCTCCTCTGCTCTCTACGGCCACATGGGCTCACTGTCCTCATTCAGCACGTCCTTCACGAGCCCTTGAACAGCAAAGCTGATAGCACACATCTCTGTGTTCAATACGCCCTCAAATGAAGATGGACGTGCTTAATACTGGCAATTATTACAACTCATTATCCTCATAATTTGTATTTGCAATTTGTAGTTTTACTGATCTGCAGTCATAATTATAATCCATTGAGCCATGAGCATCATATTGACATAGACATGCCTCATATCAGAAAGAAATCTTCCAGAAATGATCCAAATGGTTCAGGTGTACAAACGGGGGCAAAGGCCCGCTGGGAAAAAAAATTACCAAAGGCCCTCTGGGAAATTCATACTGGAGGAAAAAGGTAATATATGACATCTCTTGCTGACATTTTGCCTAATGGAGCAGCGCTGAAAGAGTTGAAATAAATGGTGTTTATCCAGGGAAAGGTTAATGTGTGCGCAGAGGTCACGATATGAAGATTACCTGCACAGATTGCAGCGATCAGACCCTTCCTGCCCTCCTGGTCCTTCAACACCTCTTTCACAGCGGGAGACTACAACACACACACACACACATATACTATGCCATTACTGAAATCACCGTCACACTGGCACAACACCTCTTCAATTTACATAATTATGCAATGTTTGCATTTCACAATATGAGCGCATTTCTAACCTCAGCAGATGACGCAAAGATGTTTTCTGTTTTCTATTCATTTGAGAGACTCTGAATTATGTTATGCAAGATGCACATGGCGTGAGAGCTCTCCTATGGAATCCATTCAACTGTAAAATACGCATAATTAAAGCAAATTCATACCTCGGAAAGGTTTTGAGCTCCGAGCAAACCTCCAGGCAGAAGTACGACATCATATGGACCCTGTCAGGAAAATCACATTCATATGCATTAAGCTGCAAACTAGGGATGACGATGTGCGTCATATGTACGAATCAAGGTTTTGGATGTGATAAACTAAAATTATTTATAGAAGCATAGTTTCAATCGAGTTAAAAGAATTTAAAATGAATTTGAATGGTTTTATTGGCAATGCATTATTTGGCCAGTGGATGGAGACAGCACTCCATTCACCTTTAGTTTTGACTTCATTCTGTTCTAGTCACTTTTAGTAAACTTTGAACTTGTAAGGAGCCAATTACAGCCAAACCTGTTTGCGGGCATCCTCCAGGCTTGAGTCTGGGCAAATCATGACATCACGGCTGCACTGCACTGGCTCTTTACCTGCCAGACCTGCTACTGTAACAGCAATCTATGAATCACAAGAAAAAAATGGTGCATGTCTGCTTAACAATGGTCATTAATTGCTTAACTGGCCAAACTTTTTTGGGCTATTATATATATTAATTAATAATAATTCATTACATTTATATAGCATCTTTCTAGACACTCAAAGTGCTTTTTAAAAGTATACAGGCGCATCTCAATAAATTAAAGCCCCTACTAAGTATTGAGTGCATATACAGTAAACAAACATACTTTCTAGAAGGTCAGCTTATGAAGTATTCCAATTTGTTGAGATAGTGAATTGGTGGGCTTTTGTTAAATGTGAGCCAAAATCATCAATTAAAAGAACCAAAGACTTCAGTCTGTATGCATCTGTATACATTTTATGATGTTTTCCCCTTCTAATCAGCATATGTTTACATTTGAATACATTTTGTGCTTTTATATATGAGGTAATAATAATGCTGAAAATTCATTTTTGCTTCACAGGATAAATTACATTCTGGAAAAGTACCATAGTACTGTCCTTACTGTATTTTTAATCAAATAAATGCACACTTGGACACACCCTCTCATTTAATGTTTTTTAAAGAAGTTTCTTATGCTCATCAAGGCTGTTTTCACTTGATCAAAAAATGTAATATTGTGAAATATTATTACAATGTAAATCAATGTTTTTCTATATTAATATACTTTAAAATTTAATTTATATCCGTAATTAAAGTAGACTTTCCTGAATCATTACTCCAGTCTTCAGTGTCACATGATCCTTCAAAAATCATTCTAATATGCTGATTTATTATCAGTGCTGGAAACAGTTGTGCTGCTTAATATTTTTTTCTTGGAACCTGTGATGCTTTTTTCAGGATTTTTTTGATCAAGAAACAGGTTAAAAAAGAAAAGCATTTATTTAAAATAGAAAGGTTTTCTAACAATATACACTACTGTTCAAAAGTTTGGGGTCAGTAAATTTTTATTCTTACTTTTTTTGAAGAAATAATACTTTTATTCACCAAGGATGTGTTAAATGAATAAAAAGTGATAGCATAGATTTACATTGTTAGAAAAGATTTATATTCTGAATAAATGCTGTTCTTTTTAACTTGTTATTCAT
The DNA here is from genome assembly GCA_033026305.1 of Cirrhinus molitorella. Classification (NCBI taxonomy): domain Eukaryota; kingdom Metazoa; phylum Chordata; class Actinopteri; order Cypriniformes; family Cyprinidae; genus Cirrhinus; species Cirrhinus molitorella. Next base: position 31,301,513 of record CM065137.1, read on the forward strand.
CAAAGAATCCTGAAAACAGAATCACAGGTTGCAAAAAAATATTTGGCAGCACAACTGTTTCCAACATTGACAATTCTAATAAGAAGGATCACGTGACACTTAAGACTATAGTAACAGATGATGGAAATTCAGCAATTATATTGTAAAGTATATTAAAATAAAAAACATTATTTTATATTGTAATAACATTTTGCAATATTACTGTTTTTTTTTCTGTATTTTTGATCAAATAAATGCAGCCTTGATGAGCATAAGAGACTTCTTTAAAAAACATTTAATGAGAGGGTGTGTCCAAACCTTTGACTGTATATATTATATTATATTATTATATTATTAGAGTTTGGTTCCAAAACACTTTAAACGTTCCTGCCAACATCAGTATTGTATCTGCTCGGTATTGAAAAGTCAATTTTTTGCAAAATGCGATACATCCGCTCAACCAATCACAGCGCACCATTCTGTGCATTGTAAACAGTAAAGGTGCCGCTTTGAATATACCCGGCATCCTAGTTTTCCTCATCTACTTTGGGATCAACAAACAAACAAAAAATTAACAATTTACAATTTTGACTGCATTGATGATCCCATGGTGGTTTCTGCAGTGGGGAAGAAAATAAGCCATAACTTTGTGAGATCACAATGAACTAAGATGAGTGACAGCTTTTAATGATTTTTAAGGGAGTTTGTAAATGAGATATTGATTTAATACAACAGTTAAATAAACAAGAAGGTAATATTAAGTTACTTACATTGTCTGACTCTATAACACTATTGCCTGATTTTGCTCTATTTCTTTGTGAAAAATAGTTTGAAAGAAAGTCACAACCGTGCCGCTGTGCATCTCCATTCCAGCGGTGTTTGGTTTATGAATGAACATGCGTTTTTAACAGGGATGGGTACCAAACTCGGTACTTTTATTGGCACCGACCAAATTGCATCGGTACCACCGAGTATCGATTCACATAAAATCAATCGGTGCTCAATTTCGGTACCTGAGAGAACACGTCCGCTCGCCGCACGAGTCTGGTGCGTAGCGAAAGCGTGCGCACGTGAGAGAGACCGTGCCTAAACACAAGTGCTCTAATGTGTGGGTTACATTTCGCAAAGGTTCATGCGGACAACGCTGCCTGCAATATTTGTAATAAGTGCAAGGCAGGCAGTGGTAATACATCCAACCAGAGTCTGTGTCTGGTTCGCTGCGAAATGATTCTCTATCTGTGCGCGTATTGCCACTCATAGACATAGATCATAGTTTAGAGAAAATATGAAATAAGTTCAAGAAATATTATTATAGACTATAAAGGGTTTTAGAATTAAATACATCTGAAAGGACATCTAAAATTACCATTAACTTCCCTGCTTCTTATAAACCTATAGGTCCTATTGAAGGGTAATTTAAATGAGCAGAACAATACCATTGTTGATTTAAATAGGTTATTGTTTTACTTTTCCATAATACATATTTAAAATGTATTACACCAGTGGTGTTCAGTCGCGATCCTCGGTTGGGTCGCGGGATTTTAAAATGGGTCGCCAGGATGATTTAAGGAAGATGTACATGTATGTATGTAACAAAGTTCAAGACTCAGGGAGAAGGATGCGGGAAGCTGCAAACGTAACTTTAATAACAAAAACATTAACAACAAAATGAAAGTAAGCGGCAGCCGCCTTATGCCAGACTCCAGTGCAATATATGTGTTTGCGTTTATCAGTTAGAATCCACTCACCACTCAAAACGCTGGACTTTTTGTTCAGTCCTGAGTAGGGATGGGTACCGAACTCGGTACTTTTATAGGCACCGACCGAATTGCGTCGGTACTACCGAGTATCGATTCAGATCAAATCAATCGGTGCTCCATTTCGGTACCTGAGAGAACATGTCTGTGCGCTGCGTGAGTCTGGTACGTAGCGAAAGCTTGCGCACGAGGGAGACCGTGCTCAAACACACAGGGAAACGGCTAACAGAAAGCGCTGTAATGTCTGGATTACATTTCACAAAGGTTCATGCGGACAAATGGCTGCAATATTTGTAACAGTAAGTGCAAGGCAGGCAGTGGTAATACCCAACCTTAGGAAGCACTTAGTTAAACACAGCGTGCGTTTAAAAGCGCAGGAGTGCAATTTATTAGATAACCGAACCCAGGGCTGGAAATATTGTGGGACACCGGGGACGTAGTTTGGGGAGTGAATTTCAAGGGAGGACGGCGTTTCAGTTCCAACTGGTTAGTTTTATTTAGAAATGAAAGTTTTTTTCTATATTTTATCCATTCAAAACACTATGAAAGCGATCTCAGTTCTGCACATAAGCATAGCGCAAGTAGACTAAAAACGTAGCAGACTATGTGTCTATGATTCACACGGCTCACGCCAGACTCACGCTAATTAATCATCTCTTTATAACAACGCCTGCAGACTCGCCTGTAGAATGAACGTTAAGTGCCGCCAAGAGTTTCATGCGATTATTAAAACGAAACCCAAAGTTTAACGCGCACACGCATTCAAAAGCAATTTTAATACCCCGCGTAATTTGCGCGTATTGGGTAGTGCAAATTAGTCTATATAACATATTAGGCTGTATAACAGGTCTCTAGCTCTGTATAATATTTCAAAAAATTTGGTCTCTATATGCACTTTGAATATTGAGAGAGTATAGCCTACTTTGATTATGGCTACACTTAATATGACTAAGAAAGAGCTGTGTTGTTTATCATTTATTTTATACTGTTTTTATTTTCATGTTCAGTATATATGTCCCCCCACTTCTAACTAAAGTTAGGTTCACCTCAATTTAAAAATAAAATAATAGGGTCATGCTTAAAGTTTGAAAACCACTGCATTACACTATGCCCTGGATGTTGTAGGGATTTATTTATTGTAAGGATTGTGTGTATTATTGAACATTTCAAAATAAATAACAAAATGTTGAAAATGAGAGGATTGGGCTTATTATATCCACTGAAAATCACTTAAGTCAAAGTAAAGTATCGAAAAAGGTATCGTTGGGTACCGGTATCGAATTTCGGGTACTGGAACCGGTACCGGTAAAAATGTGAACGGTACCCAACCCTAGTTCTGCAAGCTAATTAATCCTCTCATTATAACAAAGCCTGTAGACTCGCCTGTAGAATGCACATTCAGTGCCGCCAAGAGTTTCACGCGATTGTTAAGGGGATAGTTCACTTCGAAATTAAATTTTGATATGTTTTAGCTTACCCCAAGGGCATCCAAGATGTAGGCGTCTTTGTTTCCGCAGTAGTTTCAATTTTGATATTTTTAGGTCCAACCGTTCTTGTCTGTCAGTCATATAATGCATGCCTATGGTCACCTCACAAAAGAAAACGCACAGATTCAAATTAAACAGTCCAAATTAAACAATTCCCCACCGTAAGTACACATTAATGACCCAAGACACTTATTTATATCGTTTTTACCTCTTGTAAACAATCACGTCCAAGGTGAAGGGGGCGCGCTATCTGGTGTGTGACCGCGCGTTCTGGCTTACTGATGCGCCGGCGCTACTCCCGGAAAGCGCCGGATGTGATCCATTGCGCGAGCACAAGTAATTCTTTTCTTTTTTAAACATCCCTAAACATACCTTTTTTAACCATTTCTTGTTTAAACATCCCGGATAAGCGCAAACGAGTACCATTTCTGTTAGCCGTCTTACCTACAATCTCTGTTCTGTGTAAACAATGAGTGACATTCACGCGCGAGAGATCACTTCCGGAGCTTTCCGGGAGTAGCGCCGGCGCGCTCACACACCAGGAAGCGCGCGCACTTCAACTTGGACGTGGTTATTTACAAAAGGTAAAAAACCGATATAAATACTGTTCGTTTTCTCACACAAACCGCTCGTTTCGTGTCTTAGGTCATCAATGTGTACTTATGATGGGGAATTGTTTAATTTGGACTGTTTAATTTGAATCTGTGCATTTTCTTTTGTGAGGTGACCATAGGCATGCATTATATGACTGACAGACAAGAACGGTTGGACCTAAAAATATCAAAATTGAAACTACTGCGGAAACAAAGACACTTACATCTTGGATGCCCTTGGGGTAAGCTAAAACATATCAAAATTTAATTTCAAAGTGAACTATCCCTTTAAAACGAAACCAAAAGTAAAATGCGTACGGGCATTCAAAAGCAATTTTAATACCCCGCGTTTAGACGCGCGCAAATTAGGCTATATAACATATCCACTGAAAGACACTTAAGTCAGAGTGAAGTATCGAAAAAGGTACCGTTGGGTACCGGTATCAAATTTCAGGAACCGGTACTAGAACCGGTAAAAAAGTGAATGGTACTCAACCCTAGTTTTTAAACTAAACTAATCTAGTGAGTCCATTTCCCATTCATAAAGACAGTCACTTGTTTTATTCCTCAATGAATCAGTCGTTTGAACGAATCAAATGAATGATATGATTCAGAAATTAAATAAGTGACTTGACGCCACCTACTGCAGTATCGGTTTTACTTTTAAAGTATATTTTCAGTGATTTAAATCATTTAATATTTCTATATTCAACATTTTATATTTAAAACATTAATCTCAACAAGAATTTATAAATTTGATTGCACTCCTGCCACCTCTGAGCCTCATTAAACACATGAAAATACACCAACAAGCCAGTCTGGGGTTCTTCTGTGCCACCTCTGTAGTACAAATTAATTTTGTTAATCATTTGAGTTCATTTGATTGGTAACTTATTCTTAATCTATTGTTTTAATTAGAAATGTTAATATGCTTATAAAATATATATATTTTTTTAAATGTGACAAAAGATTACATACTTTTAATAAAGTTAGAAAAAATGCAATACAAATGTAAAAACTAAATTCCCATTTAATTCACTTTAAGTGGTCAAATGTCACCTCGTAATGGGAAGGCTAATTTTTGATCAAATTTTGATTATTGAGAAGAAGGTGCTTCTAAAACTTTGACTGTGTGCCTAAATTTGTTTAAACAATTTTTTTTTTTTTTTTTTTTAAGTTTTTAAACAAAAAGTAAGCGTAGAGCCTGGAGCGTAAAAACTGGATTTGAATTTTTAATGCAATTATAACCTAAAGATGCTATCTGAAAGTTTGAAACAGAAAATAGTAGTTTTCATCTTGCCACTTTCTTGGTCAAGAAAACACATTTTTACTCAAATTAATCAAAATAGATTTATAGCACTCTATAGCAACTCTTCATATTATATAATATATATATACACACACACACACAGGTCCTTCTCAAAAAATTAGCATATTGTGATAAAGTTCATTATTTTCTGTAATGTACTGATAAACATTAGACTTTCATATATTTTAGATTCATTACACACAACTCGAAGTAGTTCAAGCCTTTTATTGTTTTAATATTGATGATTTTGGCATACAGCTCATGAAAACCCAAAATTATGTTATGCACTCAATACTTGGTCGGGAATCCTTTTGCAGAAATGACTGCTTCAATGCGGCGTGGCATGGAGGCAATCAGCCTGTGGCACTGCTGAGGTGTTATGGAGGCCCAGGATGCTTCGATAGCGGCCTTAAGCTCATCCAGAGTGTTGGGTCTTGCGTCTCTCAACTTTCTCTTCACAATATCCCACAGATTCTCTATGGGGTTCAGGTCAGGAGAGTTGGCAGGCCAATTGAGCACAGTAATACCATGGTCAGTAAACCATTTACCAGTGGTTTTGGCACTGTGAGCAGGTGCCAGGTCGTGCTGAAAAATGAAATCTTCATCTCCATAAAGCTTTTCAGCAGATAGAAGCATGAAGTGCTCCAAAATCTCCTGATAGCTAGCTGCACTGACCCTGCCCTTGATAAAACACAGTGGACCAACACCAGCAGCTGACATGGCACCCCAGACCATCACTGACTGTGGGTACTTGACACTGGACTTCAGGCATTTTGGCATTTCCCTCTCCCCAGTCTTCCTCCAGCCTCTGGCACCTTGATTTCCGAATGACATGCAAAATTTGCTTTCATCCGAAAAAAGTACTTTGGACCACTGAGCAACAGTCCAGTGCTGCTTCTCTGTAGCCCAGGTCAGGCGCTTCTGCCGCCGTTTCTGGTTCAAAAGTGGCTTGACCTGGGGAATGCGGCACCTGTAGCCCATTTCCTGCACACGCCTGTACACGGTGGCTCTGGATGTTTCTACTCCAGACTCAGTCCACTGCTTCCGCAGGTCCCCCAAGGTCTGGAATCGGTCCTTCTCCACAATCTTCCTCAGGGTCCGGTCACCTCTTCTCGTTGTGCAGCGTTTTCTGCCACACTTTTTCCTTCCCACAGACCTCTTGCTTGAGGGTGTCAATGATGGCCTTCTGGACAGCAGTCAGGTCGGCAGTCTTACCCATGATTGCGGTTTTGAGTAATGAACCAGGCTGGGAGTTTTTAAAAGCCTCAGGAATCTTTTGCAGGTGTTTAGAGTTAATTAGTTGATTCAGATGATTAGGTTAATAGCTCGTTTAGAGAACCTTTTCATGATATGCTAATTTTTTGAGATAGGAATTTTGGGTTTTCATGAGCTGTATGCCAAAATCATCAATATTAAAACAATAAAAGGCTTGAACTACTTCGAGTTGTGTGTAATGAATCTAAAATATATGAAAGTCTAATGTTTATCAGTACATTACAGAAAATAATGAACTTTATCACAATATGCTAATTTTTTGAGAAGGACCTGTATATATATATACATACAAGTCACTTCTGCTCACCAAGCCTGCATTTATTTGATTTAAAAAAAAATTTTTTAAATCTTATTACATATTTTTACATTTAAAATAACTGTTTGTGTTTTCTATTTGAATATTTTTTAATTAAAATTGAATTTATTCCCGTGCTTAAAGCTGGTCTATATATGGTATATTGTTTTTTTTTTTAATGGGTTGGTTGCTTACCAAGGCTGCATTTATTTTATTAAAAATACAGTAAAAACAGCAATATTGTGAAACATTATTATAATTTAAAATAACTTTTTTTCTATTTGAATATATTTTAAAATGTAATTTATTTTGGTAACGTATCATTACTCTAGTCTGTAGTGTCACATGATCCTTTATAAATCATTCTAATATGCTCAAGAAACATTTCCTATTATCATCATCAATGTTGAAAACAGAACAGCATTTGCTTAAAATAAAAATGTGTTGCAGCATTACAAATGTATTTGATGTCACTGTTGATCAATTTAATGCATCCTTGCTGAACACAAGTATAAAGGTCTCCCAAAAAACTACGTATCAAATCTCTGATTATGTAATGTCAGACTCCAGTTGAAACTTTGGCATTTACACACGAGCAGCTCAGAGTCTGGCAGCAGTATGTGACCATATGTTGCTGCACATTAGAAGTATCCACTCAACAGACACTGATCACTGCATTCACTATGCAAAGACAAATGCAGAAATTCAGGTAGAATAATATGCATAATATGCCCCGCGCACACTAAGTTAGTTGCCTAAAGCACTGCATTTGCATTTGCTCCACAGCTGAATGTTAAGAGTGCTGTACAGACCCCCGCTCTGCGCATGACATCCACCGGGATCACCGTCTCCATCTCCTCCGCGCCCTTCGCCAGAATCACCAGAGCTCTTTTACCAGCCATGACTGTGAGTCTGAGGGCCTGTGACTGTCTGCAACGCAATGCAACCCCACGCACATATGACACTTTTATTATAAAACGCGTTTCCGGGTCTGGTTACTTCTGGGGAATTAAAAGGCAAAATAAAAGTCTTCTTTTTCTTCTTGCATTTAATGGCGGCGTATTAATCTTTGAATTATTGAAAATAAAATCATGCGTATTAAAACACAAAAAGAAAGAAATATTTATATTTTTCAATAGAATAATAATTACATAAGATGTACTGACTGTTTAAAACGACAAACTGTATCAATAATCGATTGTAAAAATCTATTTATTATAAACAGTCATCATAAAGAAAATGTAGAGCCTTTAACTCGAAAATACGCTTAAATGCACAGTGTCCACTACAGATTTATTTTCAATATAACTAGAACAAATAAATTAATTATACATGAATAAAAGGGTCTCTTACAACTTATTCCTTTTTATCCGTTTTTCTCTGTCTGGATCTTCTAGAAAAAGATTGCAGAAGTGTATATGTGACCCTGGAGCACAAAACCAGACTTAAGTAGCACGGGTATATTTGTAGCAACAGCCAAAAATACATTGTACAGGTAAAAATGATCGATTTTTCTTTTATGCCAAAATCACTAGGATATTAAGTAAAGCCCAGATATTTAGTAAATTTCCTTTCGTAAATATATTAAAACTTAATTTTTGATTAGTAATATGCATTGCTAAGAACTTCATTTGGACAACTTTAAACTTTCTCTATATTTAGATTTTTTGTACCCTCAGATTTCAGATTTCAGATTTTCAAATAGTTGATCCTAACATCCTAGCAATATACATCAACGGAAAGCTTATTTATAAACTTATTTATTTTCAGCTTTTAGATGATGTATATATATTTAAAAAATATATATATATCCTTATGACTGGTTTTGTGGTCCAGGGTCACATATATGGTTACAAATGGCTTTTAAGTGTTTCACTTGGATTTATTTACTTATTTATAATAAATAAAATAAAAATGTTTAGATTCAATGTGGAAGTTATTGTTTTTAAAACAATAAAACAGGTCCGATATTTTAGGGAAAATGCAGCTCTTCGGTCACTAGAGGACGCTACAGACCATTAAATTGCAGTTTAAGGCACAATATTTTTAACTGGCTTGTTAATGGGTCTAAAATAGCATTCAGTCACATCATCTATAAGGAACAGAAGTGTTGACACTAGAGGCAAATTTCCAATAATTTCTAATTAAATGTAATCATGAATGTGCTTATGAACTTTCACAAATAAAAAAAAATCCAGTCAAGTGCGAAATTATCTAGATACGTCAACAAAGTCTCAAGCTGTTAAGAGAGAAGACACTTTTCTCAAATGTGCATTGAGACCCTGATATTAATGCATTGCAGCAGCGGATGACATACATACACAACGCAGGTCCTGGCAACGGCCTGTTTGTTGCGTGTCTTTGTGCAAATCCAGCAGGCAGCGGTGATTACCAGCATATGCAGCTGGGATCAACTGAGCTCACCCTACATAGCTTATTTTCCTTTTATTTAATTATCCCCCCCCCACCCCCCCACCCAAAAAAAGCTTATGGTATGCCTGTGCTGTAAATACAAAATGGCAATTAAAGTTGTTTGTAAAACAGGTAACCCTGGTAAGACTAAGGGATTAGGCTTGGAAACACTGGCGATGTGGAGTCGTCCGCTCAACCATCTGTGCACAATCCTCAACATACTTGCTGCTGGCAGCCGTTCGCGCTGGTTAAGATGCACTGACACATTCTCAAGACAAAAGAGAACATCCTTGAGTTTGGACTCGCCCATTGTTTTTTCCTGTTGCTTTGTAAATTGGGCCTACCACAGTTGTGCTTATGTTGAGTTTGTTTATTTTCCTGAAAATAGTCACGATTTCTTGTAGCAAAACTGTCATAATTTAGTGTTCATGACTATTTCCATTGATGTATGGTTTGTTAGGATAGGACAGTATTTGGCAGAGATATTATATTATTTGAAAATCTGGAATCTGAGGGTGAGAAAATCACCCTTAAAGTTGTCCAAATTACATTTTTAGCAATGCATATTAATGATTAGAAATTAGGTTTTGATATATTTACAGATCATGAAACGTGATCTTTACTTAATATCCTAATGATTTTTGGCATAAAAGAAAAATTTATACTTTTGCCCCACATAGTGTATTTTTGGCTATTGCTACAAATATACCCATGCTACTTAAAGGATTAGTTCACTTTCAGACCAAAAATGTACAGATAATGTATTCACCCCCTTGTCATTCAAGATGTTCATGTCTTTCTTTCTTTAGTCGTAAAGAAATTATGTTTTTTGAGGAAAACATTTCAGGATTTCTCTCCATATAATGGATATGAATGGTGCCCCAAGTTTGAACTTCCAAAATGCAGCTTCAAAGAGCTCCAAATGATCCCAGCTGACCAAGAAGGGTCTTATCTAGCGAAACAATCTGTTATTTTCTAAACAACTTGACAATTTATTTACTTTAACCGCAATTGCTTGTCTTGTCTCTGCGATGCACATGCGTAGTCTGTGTGATCCGGGTCAATACAGTTAGGGTACGTCCAAAAACGCACATCTCGTTTTCGTCTTCAGCTTTAAAATGAGTCCTACAACGCTATTTTACTTTTTTTTGTAAAGGGAGTTTTATTTACTTTGTATGTTCACTTTGTAAACACTGGGTTGGTACTTCTGCAGTAATGTAGGATGATTTTGAAAATTTGGAAAAAAAAAACAAAATGGGAGTTTTTCAACATACCCTAACTGTATTGACCCAGATCACAGAGACAAGACAAGATGAACATTTGCGGTTAAAAAGTATATAAACTGTCAATTTGCTTTGAAAATAACCGATCGTTTCGCTAGATAAGACTCTTCTTCATCGGCTGGGATCGTTTAAAGCCCTTTGAAGCTGGATTTAAACTGCATTTTGGAAGTTCAAACTTTGGGGCACCATAGAAGTCCACTATATGGAGAGAAATCCTGAAATGTTTTCCTCAAAAAACATAATTTCTTTATGACTGAAGAAAGAAAGACATGAACATCTTGGATGACAAGGGGGTGAGGACATTATCTGTAAATTTTTGTTGTGAAAGTGAACTAATCCTTTTGTGGTCCAGGGTCACGTTTTGTATTTGTCAAATCATTTTAAAATAAATTAATATTTCTATTCAGCAATGATGCGTTAAATTGATCAAAAGTGACAGTAGAGATGTTAATAATATGACAATAAAATATTTAATAAATGTCTTTGAATATATCACTGTTTCTGTAAAAAAAAAAAAAAAAAAAAAAACATATTAAGCAGCATAATTATTTACAACACTGATAATAATCAGAAATGTTTCTTGAGCAGCAAATCAGCATATTAGAATAATTTCTGAAGGATCGGAAGACTGGAGTAATGATGCTGAAAATTCAGCTTTGATCACAGGAATAAAATACATTTTTAGATACATTCAAGCAGAAAACAGTTCTTTTAAATTTGAATAACATGTCACCATTTTTCAGTGTTTTTGATCAAATAAATGCAGAGATTTCTTTCAAATACGTTTATCTAATCCAGAGGGCCCACCCAACTAGGAAACAACCAGGTATCAAAATTATCTCTAAGATTTGTGATTTGAGAAATCTTCCATGTCCAATTTCCAACTAAGAAACTTGTATTTCTAATAATTCCGTTAGCACATGAAGGCAGCACAAGTCCAAGAACATGAAGAAAGTATTGAGATCTACTTAAACAAGTCTGCTTTTCTCTTCTCTGATTTACAACTCAACAAGCATGACATCAGGCTGCAAAGACTCAACACTTCAACAGACGTCTGTCATGGAGCGAAAAGGAAATGTGAGCAGATTGAAACTTCCACATATAGTCTGTTTCCAGTTAACCACGTGTGGACTTAAGGAAGAAGCTCCACTTTCAAAATGGAGCATCGCTGGCACTGTTGGAGGCCTCGTGTCCCACAAACACAGAGCTTAAGAGCAGTAACGCAAAGCAGATTTACGGCAGAAAATCTGCACAGAACAACTGTTTAACAAGGGACGAGAACAAGTGTACAGAGCCTTTCATCCGGTTTTGGCAGCAAATGCTGCTCTTCTTTCTCTTTACTTCTTCCTGACTCTGTCACTCTTTATTTCCTTCTGATTTAGTGATCTGATATGTTCGTACTCATCTGCGACGTGAGCGTCTGACTGATGCGGGAGCCTAAGTGCAATTGAACTACGTGCATTATTATCTGCCGCCCTCCACCGCATGCAGCCGCGCCGCTGCCAGACCCTCTGCAGACTGCAGCTTTATCTAACGCTGCACAGAGGTTCCCTCTCAAACCTGAGGGGCTTCTGGAATGTTACCACTGGGGATTCTTTAATACTGAGGATTTTTTCTTCCTTTAAAGAAGGCAACCAACAGATGCAGGAAGTCAGGGAATTCCACAAATTCTTGTTTGTCACTGAGTAATCCTGTTACCAGCCCTGTGAATATGAAACGGTGTAAACATGAAAATAAACACTTCCTTCTTTTGCTTTATTTATTTATTTTTTTCTGGAGGGGTGAGCATGTATATGAAGGCATTGCTTCTTTGGGTTACAGACCTGTTGTGACATCTACATCAGATAGCAAGATGTTTGCTTTACAAGAACAGCTTCTTATGCTGTACTGCATAAATTGCATGCCACCATAATGCTTTATAATACATTCTAAAGGGTTGCTAGGATGCTTACTTAGTGGCCCAGGTCAAATTAACCAAATCTTAAGTTCTTTGAGAAATAGGTTTACTAAGGGAGTAGAATTTGGTAGAGATGTTCCTAGCAATAATGTTTATCAAACAGTTAAATATATCTGTAACCACTATTGTTGTAATTTCTGCCACATCTGCAATAGGTCATACCATTGATACAGTTGTGCTCAAAAGTTTACATACACCTTGCAGAATCTGCAAAATGTTAATTATTTAACCAAAATAAGAGGGATCATATAAAATGCATGTTATTTTTTATTTAGTACTGACCTGAATACAATATTTTACATAAAAGACGTTTACATACAGTCCACAAAAGAAAACAACAGTTGAATTTTTAAAAATGACCCTGTTCAAAAGTTTACATACCCTTGATTCTTAATACTGTGTTGTTACCTGAATGACCCACAGCTGTTTTTTTTTTTGTTTAGTGATAGTTGTTCATTAAAGTCCCTTGTTTGTCCTGAACAGTTAAACTGTCTGCTATTCATCAGAAAAATCCTTCAGCTCCCACAAATTCTTCACTTTTCCAGCATTTTTGTGTATTTGAACCCTTTCCAACAATGACTGAATGATTTTGAGATTTTGAGATCACGCTGAGGACAACTGAGGGACTCATATGCAACTATTACAGAAGGTTCAAACACTCACTGATGCTCCATAAGGAAAAAACATTCATTAAGAACTTTTGAATGGAAATGTGTACATTTTGCTCATTTTGCCTAAATATCTTTTTTTTTTTCATTTAGCACTGCCCTTCAGAAGCTACAGAAGATACTTGCACGTTTCCAAGAAGACAAAATTTGTTAAATTTACCATGATCTTCAAATTTCTTTAAAATCTTAATGCATGTTTTTTCCTTCTGGAGCACTCAGCACTCAGAAACATAAATCAGCGCATATGACAATGGATGTAATCAGTATTTACATAGCTTAACAGTAGAAAATGTATCTGTCTCACACGTGTCCCATATTGCGTCGCAAAATCACATCTACGTCCCGCAACAGATCCATTGCCAGGTGGTCACCCTACACCAAAGTGAACTCCCGAACTGAAATGATGGTTTGCGAATGAACACGATTACTGAGCGTGGACAGCGAATCATTTGATACCGAAGCGGCTTTCACACCAAATGTGGCAATCAATGTGCTTTGAAACCCATTCATTTCAATGGCTTGTGTGGCAGTCAAAGTTCAAAGTAGCTGAACTTTTGCCACTGCGCTCTGGCTAGCGTAGCGCAAATCGCTTCGTATCTGAAGGGCTCCGCTGAACTCAGCGACCTGTGCAGCACTTGCCGCCTTTGGTGCGAAAGCCGCTAGAGCAGGACTTCGGTGCACAGATCGCGAAGCAGTTTATAACCGTGTTATAAAACCAGCTCCATCTGATACGGATCAGGACTTCGGAGTGGGTTTGTGAATCATTTGATTTAGATCTGAATTTCAAAGCGGGGTCGTGAATCTTTTGATTTAGATCAAAATTTTGGAGCTGATTCTTGAATCAAATGAATGATTTGCGATCTGCGCCAGATCTGAAATGATGGCTCAGAAATCATTATTTAGAGCATTATTTCTAGACTACAGTGCAAATCGCAAAAAATTTGATTCAGAGAGGGGCTTCGGAACGCGGATCGAAAATCATTTGATTTAGATACTTTACAGATTGCGCATATCGTGAATTATTTGATATAGAGAGGGGCTGTGTTCAAAATGCCATACTATGATACTACACTTACTATTTCTGCAGTATCCAGTATGTATACTGTGCATAGTATGCAAATTTTCTGTATGCATGGAATACCAGGATGACCTACTATATTTGCCAGAATCTGCTAAATATAACTCAAGTACACTGAAATCAGTATAGAAGCTGTGTTCAGAATGGCATACTATCATACAACTACTATTTTGCAGTATGCTATGTGTATACTGTGAATACTATATGAATTTTCTTAATACGTGAAATACCTGGATTACCTGATACATTTGTTGAAATTTGATGTATGCATCTGAAGACACTGCATGGGATACTGTTTCCCAGAATGCAATTTGCACCATGTGACATTTCATCTTCAAATGAGTGAACTGGAGGTGGGGAATAGTAATTATAAATGTAGCACTTGTATATGTACATATATTCATATACATGTAAACTATAAACTATCGCTGTTTATCTAAAAACAATATAGTTAGTAGGACCTAAATCTCTGCAGCACGTTTTCTATCAAGTCAAATGGCATCACCTTGATCTCTTACAGTACTGACTGTTTTAAAGATATGAAATAATAATAATATAGCCCTGCTGAAAAAAACCCCAAAACAGCTAAAACCAGCCTAAGCTGGTTCCTTAGCTGATCAGGTTGGTCTTACATGGTCAGGCTGGGAGACCAGCTAAAACCAGCTACTTCCAGCTTAAATCAGCTAAGTCCAGCCAAACAGCCTAGGCTGGTTTTAGCTGTTTTTTTTTTATTTATTTATTTATTTATTTTTTTTAGCAGGGAGTCTATAAATAATATGTATAAATAAAAATAATATTTGAATTATTATTTTGCTGTAAAGCCGCTTAATAAGAAACGGAGTGTGTTTACTCTAAAGACAAATAGACTGATTTGTTGGCAGAGCTCATCAATGTCTGGCTGTGAAAATCAGCACTGCAAAAGTTACACATTTTTCTGTAGTCTCAGTTGAGCAGTGAGTAAAAGACGTGAGGGTTGTGCTTTTGACGCGATCGACTCGCATTCGAATCCGCCTCTTGACAAAGCGTACTTCTCCTTTTCCCATCACATACCAGATCAGAAAGGCATTTATTGTTCAATAAAAACAGAGTAAATATTTGGAAAATAGAAAAAAAAAAACATTATTAATAATAAAGTGTTATTAGGTATGCTTAGCTGTAGAGGTTTTTGTCCCAATAAAGTAGCATTAATCTTATTATATATATATATTAGTGCTGTCAAACGATTAATCGCGATTAATCACATCCAAAATAAAAGTTTATCTTTACATGCTATATGTCTGTGTACTGTGTATATTTATTAAGTATATAAAAATACACACACATGCATGTATATATTAAGGAAAAATATTTTAGATTTATATCTGAAATATTTATATTTATTTATAATCTAAATTGTATACAGGTATAAATATATATACATATACTTTTTTTTTATAAATATATACATGTATGTGTGTGTATTTATATGTACATAATAAATATACAGAGTAAACACACATATAGTATGTAAACATAAACTTTTATTTTGGATGCGATTAATCGCGATTAATCGTTTGACAGCCCTAATATATATATATATATATATATATATATATATATATATACACTGTATGATTTGCAATGTGCTACAGTACTGGTGCATAAATATCTACCACCTAACTACTATTTAGAATAGAAATTTATCATTAGGCTATGTGCACTTGGTGTAACTAATATATTGCTTTTTCCAAGTGTAACTGCCAAAAATATCATTGATCAGTTAAAGACAGTTGATTCAGTTCTGTATAATTTGTAAAGTTCATCAATTATGAAATGAGTTCAATTGGACAATACAGCATTGTTTACTAGTATGAAGCCTTAGTAACAAGCCTTTGTAAAAATAACAATAATAAAAAAACTTAGCACATTAACAACCCTGACAGCTGTGCTGAATTATTGATCAGTGTTTGTCATGTGACGCTTAAGCATACTTATCACTTAAGCATACTATTCTGAAACATTTGCTACTTATTGTATACTGTTTCACACACTATTCTTTAAAAAATAGTAGGCAGTATGCACTGTGTAATGGGCAGTAAGCAGTAAGCAAATATGCCATTTCAAACACGGGCATGGACTTCGGTGTGCGGATCGCGGCTCATTTAATACAAAGCAGGTCTTCGGAGCGGGTTTGTGAATCTTTTGATTCAGATTGAAACTTGCAAATTGAATGATTTGCGATCGGTGCTCCAAAGTCCTGATCTAAAATTATGGCTCGCGAACACTGATCTGTAACAGAGAATTATATAGATCAGTGCTTATTATTCATTATTATATATAGAGCAGGACTACAGAGCACGGATCACGAATCATTTGATTTAGATCGGGACCTCGGTGCTTGGATCATTTGAACTTCAGAGCGGGTTTGTGAATCTTTTGATTCAGACCGAAACTTCTGAGCACGTATCGCGAATCATCTGATTCAGACCAGATCTTCTGAGTGGGTTCACGGATCTTTTTTCTGATTTCTAAAGGCAGTAAAAATATAAAAACAAAACAAAGGAAAAATAAATACAGAAAGAGAGAACATGCAAACACAAATGGTACATAAAAGTGAAAGTGTAGTAAGAATGGTTCTTTTTTCACCTTAAGGGGTCACATATATAATACAGAGATGCAGCTTTCACTGCATAGAATTTCGAATAGTTTCCATGTAGGCTACTTGTCTAGATCAACTATGAATAAAGAATAGAGGTTTAGAGCCAGTTTTTATCTTTCTATATGCACATTAAAGTAGTCTAACAATCCAAAGAAAACATCTCTAAAACAGAAAGAAAAGTCACGTACAAAATTAGATTAGATGAACACTGAAAAAAAAAAAAAAAATCCAACTAAAATGTGGGTACATTGCCAAAACAAGTGAAACAAGTGAATGACATCTTCCTCAAAAGAGTGACAAAAACAGCAACTCTGTGTGTCAATGTCTGCTTCCACAAGCATTTTACTCCATAAATTTGGATTAACTCATTAATCTGTTGTTTGACCTCTTCATATTTAACGAGAGAACTAGCTTACAGTTTCCAAAGTTGGACTTTCCTTGTTATGATTTTCAAGGGTGTAGAATTTAATAGGGACACTATGACATGTCCCTACCAATATCTAGCCACTACTAAATTGTTCCTATAATTTTTTATCAAACAATTAAATCTGTTGTCTGCCATTATGTCTCCACCAATGCCCAAAATCAAACCTACCTACACCCTTGCCTTAAATCAGACCAAACCAGCTCAAAGAAAAAAAGGTGCACTGCATTAAAGTGGTATCAAACATGCAAGTCCGTCACGTGCATTTATTAATATGCCTTTCTCTCTCACACACACATATGACATGATTTCAAATGCATTCACCGCTTCCAGGCCATTCGGGTACATGTAGATACGTGCGCGGCCTGTAGACTGTAATACTCCCGGTGGGATTTAAAGGTTCCACTCTCCTTTTGCTTTCATTAGATCATAATAACACACAGGGCCTATCTTCAAACACAGCATGCTGATGACATGCAGACCTGAAGCAGGGCCCGATGGGGGCCGGCGCTCCGAGGTGGCTGTAACAAATACGGCGGGATTATTAGACTCTCGCGCAGCTGACGGTGGTGCCCACCAGCTGGGCCGATCCTCTCGGCTTATCTTCAGAAACGTGGCCCTTCAGGTTCAGCTGGCTTGAGGTGTAGAATATGCCAGGGCTTTTGCTCGAGCACCTATTTAACTGTTTAATGATTTTCTATTGATTTTTAGGGGCAGTAGTGAGCGGGATAATCCACAGCTACAGGGAGAACATGCTACTAATTGCACAAGAGTACATTTCTATAAGTCGCCAGGAATATTTAGCACTGTATAAATAAAATCCTTATTAAAGCTATATGGGAAAAATCCACAGAGAAGAAAATTGCGAAGGTGTTTAATATCCAGATTATTTCTCCTAGACTTCAGCAATATTAATTAAATGAGTACACTTTCAAAAATAAAGATGCTTCACGATGCCATAGAATAAATTCTTTGTGGCGAAAGAAGGTTTTTCAGATTATAAAAAGGCAAGTAAGAGATTGTCCTTTAAAGAAATTTAACTGAATGATTATTTAGGCAACCAAAAAATTTTTTTTAAAACCTTTTAGAGCATTTTTATTTTTAAGAGTGTATAATGGAGAGTTTTGCTTCAGACTTTTTGAGAGATCTTAATATCTAATTTCTCAATAAAATTAAACGAGCTATTCCATACACATCAATTACAAAAAATGCTGAAAATGTACTTACCCTCATGCCATCCAAGATGTAGATGAGTTTCTTCATCAGATTTGGAGAAATGTAGCATTACATCATTCGCAAACCAATGGATCCTCTACAGTGAATGGGTGCCGTCAGAGTCCAAACCCTGAAATAACATCATAATAATCCACAAGTAACCAACACCACTCCAGTCATCAATTGACAACTTGTGAAGGGAAAAGCTGTGTGTTTGTAAGTAACAAATCCATTTTTAAGACGTTTTTAACTCCAAATTGCTTCTGGCTAAAATATGAATCCCCTATCCATAACATTGCTAAAGGACTTGTATTTAATGACTGAAGTTTTAATTAAATTCAACTTCAAATTTTTAAACATCAACCTGCACTGTTTGTCTACTGACATGCTGTGCTGTGGTGCTCATGTGGGCGATGCAGGTTTGAGTCTGGCGTGTGTTGGTGTCGATCCGCTCTCTAAACAATAAAAGTGGCGTAAGGCCAGAAAGAAAGAGTGTCAGATTTTGATGTGTTTTTGGACGGCGGTTGGAGACAGCTGTGTACGGGATGTGGCAGGTGAGGCGAGCAGCTGCCGCCCCCATTGTCCTAAAACGAAGTGCGTGACAGATCATGACATCAGCCTCCCACACACAGACGCCCATCACACGGTAGCTGTCCTGATCCATGTAACGCGCTGGCTCCTCTTGCTGCATGTTGTGCTAAGACTAATATCATTTACTGTAAAACTCCCAACCTAAACACATATGGTGTGCATCAGCAGCCGCTGGGTCAACATAGTGTTTATTTCTGACTTTAAACTTTTGGTGTTTTCAGTCATTCTAGTACTGATTTGATGGGGCTAGAGATGAGAAGATGGGCAGAAATCATTGTGCTATTATTGTTCATTCACAGGCAAATATATATATATATATAGAGACCATCTAAAGATTAAAAATCAATTAGTGACTCTCAAGTTGTTACAAACCTTTTATTTATTCGGTTAAAGACTGCGGTTAACTAAACAGTTGATGCTAGCCATTGACTTCCATAGTACTTTTTTATTTTTCAACCCTACATAAATCAGCAAAATTCATACAAGTTTGCAACTTGAGGGTAAATGATGACAAAATGTTCATTTTTGGGTGAACTATACCTTTAATATAACTGTTGCTGTGGTTTAAGTGTGTACAAGAACAAATAAATAGCATATGTAAAAACATTAGTGGTGTCATTCGATTAAAATAAATTAATTAATCACACTTTTTTCTTGAAATTAATCGTGAATTAATCCTACCTGACATTAAAGTTTTTAATTAAACTTTTTTATTGCAATAATTTCACATTCATGCTTTAAATTAACGTAGAAACAACATAAAGAATGTATATTTTTAATATTTGTTTAATGCCATCTTTTTTAATGACTAAAGGCAAGTATCACTAATTCCAACTGATGTCTCTATGAATTTCTTCTTAATATTTCACCATTGAATATAACCGTTCAACATTACAGTATAATTAACAGCTATCACTTTAACATTTATTAGACTTTAAAAAATAACTTCTAACTTAAGCAAACTTGAAACAATCTTCACATAAATCCATTATAATAAACGTCATATAGGCTAGCTACATGTGCCCTTCAGCAAGTAAATATAGCCTAAAGTTAACACTAAATGATATAAAATTCTAAATTATATAAAGATAAAGCGTGTCAATTTCCTTTTCATTTTGTTCTTTGATTAACAGACATCGCAGCAATTGGTTATTAGGATATTTTGGCTGTTGTTACTTTAAAAGCTGCTGCTGCTGAAGTTGATGCGCATCTGACACTGCTTTAAATTTGACTCATAAATAATAAATACTTACATGCACTGTTTTAATTCAGCTTTAATCACCTTTCTTTGTAAATTTATGTCTTAACCAATGACATAACTACAACATTGCATACTCGCAGTTTCATTTTTGTTTGAATATGATACAACGCTTTAATATAGGCCTACAGTGCGCGCCAGCACATTTGTGAGTGCATAACGGCTGACAGGACAGGTAAATTCGTTTTTAACCAACATATGGCCTGTCAACATCTCATCTGACTGTAGTTCACTGATGTTCTTGTCACGGTACCGTTTCCGTGCTCATTTGACTCACGTCTGATGCTGAAGTGAAGTTGGAGCGTGTGTCTGAAAAGTCTCCCATTTGATGTGCTTGTAAAGACGGTCTACGCATCTAAATAAACACACTTCTTTAGCAGTTGTGAGTGGGGTGGCCAAACCTAGCCCCGCCCCTGCGTTAATTGCGTTGAATATTTTTAACGTGTTAATATGAAAAAAATAATCACCTGTGTTAATGTGCTAATTTTGACACCACTAAAAAATTACACTTTTTTTCTTTTACATTACCTAGATCACTAGTTTTTAGTTGGCCTCCTGTTGTACAAAATATTCAAAGTTCCCGTCCATATGCACAGATATTTCCAGTATTTCTATTTATGTATTTATGACAAAGCTGATTATTTTGAAACTTTTTAATGATATTGTTACAAACTGCTCAGAGACTTTGGTTGGAGATCCAAATGCAGCTTTATTAGGACAAACCAGAGACGTGATCTAAAATACAGGAAAGAGGTCTAAACACAGACAGGCAATCCAAAACAATAGACAAGGCAGGAAACTCAGGCAAAGGGTTAATCCAAGAAACAGGTAAAAGATCAAAAAACCAAGAGACAAAATCCATCCTCAGCCCATTCAGAAGTACCAGTACTTACATAGAAACCTATGCATCAGAGCCTGATAAAAAATTATTTTTTAAAGCAAGATGTCAGACGGATTAAGAGGCTTTTGCATCTGAACTCTTCATATATATACAGTATATAACTCAAACTCTCTAGCGCCACCATTTGTCCAAAGTTAAACTTTTTTTATGCCAATAACTTTTGAATCGTAAGGCACAAAAGAAAAATTCAAGTCACATGGACCAAAATCGTAAGGTTTCGTTTTTTTCGCTATTTTTAATTGTTCATAAAACCTACTTTTTCAAACTCGTCCTAGACGGTTTGTCTGATTTTCACCAAAATTAGCTCAGGTCTTTTTCAGACCATGCTAGCAAAAAGTTATGGAATTCAAGTCGATTTGTCCAACCGTTCTTGATTAACATGCAAAATTCATAGAGACCAAACTTGGTGTGTGTTATAACCATAGACTGTAAAAAAAAGATGGACGACGCGTCTCCCATTTATTCCACTATAGAAAAGTGAAGCGCAAGCATCTTAATATGGCGACGGCCATACTGGGGGAAATTGCGTCATTTGGAGTCAGAGTCTGCGCAGTAGAGTTTCGTTTGGAGCCCGAGTCTGCGCAGTAGTGTCGTGAGGTGGAGCCACGGTATCAAAGTCCCGCCCAAATTCCTGCAGACCCAATCGCAAGATCACAATCATGACACCACACCCCGTTTTTATAGAATTTAATAACTACCTATAAGCAAACTTATTAGAAAAATGAACACTTGAACATAAATCAGCATTATAAGAACTACCTCAAATGATGGAAATCTCCAGTCCCGTTTGATTGCATGGAGAGGGCCCGTAGCTTCACTTTTCAAGACGTGTATAACAAGCATGACCTGAAGCTACCTGTAGTGTTTCGGCGCATTGTCACCTAGTGGTCAGGAGATGGGAAAATTGGCTAAAATTGCTAACTTCTCAATGCTTTGGCCAAAAATCACAAAACATCACGCTGCATCAGTGCATCACGCTGAGTCAAATGATACCAAATTTTCCCATGTCAGGCATTTTGGGCGTCTGCCATTTTGCACTTTGTTGTAAAATGCTATATTTTACGAACGCATTGATGTATCGTTACGAAAATCGGTATGGGTCATCAGCACAATGCCCTGAAGGAGCCTGACAAGTTTCGAGCCAGCGCCACCTAGTGGAAAAATCAAATATTCACATGCTTATAACTTTGGGTGTGGTCGACTTATTTTCATGGGGGTCACCTTTTCAGACTCCTGAAACCTTGCCGAGTCCAGCGATACCAAACATGCCAGGTTTTACCTTATGGTTTGTGCAACGTTGCCTTTTAGTGCTTAAAAAACATTTGCCAATATCTTAGAAACCGCTACTCCGATCGACAGGAAATCTCCGTAGGAAATTCGGAAACATAGCACGCAGGCTACATGCAAATGCCCAACTGCCAAAATTTTGATAGTAAAGGCCTGTACACACCGGGACAAATAACGTGCGCGTTTTTCGTCAGCGTTATTCGGGACGTTTTTTGCTGTTCACACCCAAGCGATTTTCGCTGACGAAAAGCAGAGTGCCATGCAAATCCACTCCCTGACATTAGATGGCGCTTAATGAAAACACACATACACCGGTAAACGAGGTGGCGCTGCGCAACAGTAATGCTTCGGACACTCGCTAGTCACACAGACGAAGCAACGAGACAGAAGACGCTCTTTTCAAAACTTCTCACATGACTTTTTTTGTGAAGATGGAAATTTCAAGCAGCAGCAGCAGCTCCAGCGATGAAGACATCATTGTTCTTGCTTGAGCGCCACCAAGCCGTGTACTGTAGTTTCTGCAGCTCCAGCTACATCAGCAAATGCGGCAATCTCATTGGCCGGCCAGTTTTTAACGCGGCGTATCAAACAAAAGAAAAAAACGCGACAGAGGTGTTTTTTAAAAAATGACGTTTTTGCGCCTCGCGTTTTACGCGTTGGTGTGCACACTCTCAATGGCCCCATTTGTTTAGTCGCGAGGCGTTAAACGTCTGCGTTAAACGCGCGCGTTATTCGTCCCGGTGTGTACAGGCCTTAAGTGGCAAAATGCAAACAAAGACAGCCATAAGCCATTTTTTCCCTTATCATATGTAAAAATGTCTATAACTCCAAAACAAAATTAGATATTTTCACCAAATTTGATGCACATATGTATGGGGATACTCTAATGACACATACAGAATTTGGTGGGATTGCTCCTCTTGGTGGCGCTATAATTGACTACAATAGAGTATTATGATATAAAATGCTAAATATTTACTAATGCATTGGTTACAAAACTTTGCATGTACCATCGAGACCGTGACCTGAAGTACTCAAAATGTTTTGAGACAGTGCCACCTTGTGGTCAAATGTTGAAATAATGAAATTTCAAATAAATGCTTATAGCTTTCTGTGAATTTAGCCTATTGTAATGAGACTAGTATTAAAAGACTCCTTGGGTCATGCTGAGAACAGTGATCAGCCAAACTTCTTTTTTTCTAATTTGATCTTCTTTAACTCCTAGACCGCTGGTCCGACTTTCACCAAAATCGAATCGTATCTTCTAATCGAATCGTAGCATACCACAGCAACGAATATGAGGCATGATGACAAAATAACACTTGAGGCTATATCTCTGCAATGCTTTGGCATATTGACTCCAAATTTTGTGTGTGCCAATGTCAACTCACACAGAACACACCACATCGATTTGAAAACAGCACCACCTATTGGTCAAACATGATAAGCCAATAAATCATATTACTACAGGGTAATAAAAATCAACAACTCTACTGTACTTAAATAATACTAAAATATCATGCACCATCAGAAAAAAAGGTAAAAAGCTGTCACTGTGGCAGTACCTTTTCAAAAGGTGCACTTTTATACCTTTTAGATTCTAATATGTACACTTCAGGTATTAATATGCACCTTTAAGATACCAGTATGGACTCATATTTATATAGCCTATATATATATATATATATATAACAATAAATGTAATTGTATAATAATTACATCATTTATTTGTTACATCAGTATTATTTATAATATTATCTCAGAATTCTATATATATATATATATTTTTTTTTTTTTTGTATAATTGTTATATATTTCTATATTTCAATGCACTATGTTGCACTATATTTATAAAACTGCACAAATGCACAAAGATGTTCATATTGCTGTCACTACAATAAACATTTAATGAAACCGTACATTATAAAATCCTCAACTTCTAATTCTCCTTATCCTCTACTTCTAATCGGAGTGCTTTTAACTCTGTTTTAATGTATGTAGGTCTATAATTAATGCTTCAGGGCTAAAACTTATCATCCACAGGACAAACTTTAGGCCTGGGGTATTAAATATTCCCTCGATAGCATAAATATGCACACACAATCTTAATTATGTCTTCAAAAGTAGAAAAGAAGAAAGCAAAACTACTCTATATTTGGATTTCCACTTTAAAGACGCAGACGATACAAGCGGCCGATTGGAAATTTTCAATGCGGTGACAGAAGCTGCTCCACTGTCTTGAGCAGATAAGAGACCGACCATCAGAAGGAAAAAATAAACTCAGATGATCAGTGTCCTCCTCAGGCACGCAGTGGGAGTGGATCAGAAACAAATGGAAGTCTTTGAATCGCGCTCGCTTTAATATCTCCCGCACTGTAACATCAGTAAGGTGACATTTCAGCGGCGCCATCAAGATCCAACACCGGCCACAGCGCTTCGCCAATCAATTCTCCATGCATAATAGCCTGCTAGTGTGTACGACATGAATCAGCCACGACCGGCCCTCCTCTCCACCCTCCTTTTTAAGAGGAGGACATTATTTATTCTGGAAAAAAGAAAAGGTCTGATAAGGCAGAACGCAGGGAACTTAAGGTAAAGAAGCGACAGATATCAAAACTCCTTCATTTACATAAAAAAATACTACATATCACTAACAAACAATAACATTCAAAAGTTTGGGGTCATGAGGATTCTGTTTCAAAGAAGTTAATACTTTTGTTCAGGAGAGTTGCAATAAATTGATCAAAGGTGAAAGTAAAGACATTTAGAATGTTACAAAAGATTTATATTTCTAGAAAATACTTTATATTCCTCAAAACTCAATGTATCACAGTTTTTGCAAAATGTTAGGCAGCACAACTGTTTTCAACATTGACAATGATAAGAAATAAGACATTTATTGAGCATATTAGAATGATTTCTGAAAGAACAATGACTGTATGATTTTGAGATCCATCTTTTTTCACATTGAGGACAACTGAGGGACTCATATGCAACTATTACAGAAGGATCAAACGCTCACTGATGCTCCAGAAGAGAAAACATGCATTAAGAGCTTTTTTGAACTTTTTGAATTTGAAGATCAGGGTAAATTTAACTTATTTTGTCTTCTGGGAAACATGTAATTGTCTTCTGTAGCCTCTGAAATGAAGTACTAAATGAAGAAAATATGATATTTAGGCAAAATAAGGAAAATGTACACATTTCCATTCTGTTCAAAAGTTTTCACCCCTCTTATGAATAATTTTTCCTTCTGAAGCATCAGTGAGCATTTGAACCTTCTGTAATAGTTGCATATGAGTCCTTCAGTTGTCCTTAGTGTGAAAAGATGGATTTCAAAATCATACAGTCATTTCTGAAAAGGGTGCTGCTACACAAAAATGCTGGAAAACCAAAGAATTTGTGGGACCTGAAAAATATTTTTTAAGAATAGCAGGATAAACAAGGAACTCACGAACAACTAATAACTAAAACAAAGCTTTTATAACTTTTATAAATTATTTTCTCTTGTGGACTACATGTAAACATCTTTTATGTGAAATATCTTATTCAGGTTAGTACTAAATAAACAATAACGTGCATTTTGTATGATCCCTCTTATTTTGGTAAAAGACAAACATTTAGCAGATTCTGAAGGGGGGATGTAACCCCCCAAAAAACAGATTTTTTTGTTACTTTTAATCAAATACACTGAACTATAGATATTAAAAACCTTTTTGAAACCCTTTATTTCATGTAACTACTAAAGCAACATTTCTCATTTTTATTTATGTCAACTTAATGCACTAAAATAACTAAATGAAAGTCAAGAAAAATATTTACAAATTCATTAAAACTATTTAAAAAACAAATGTTTTACTAAATTTAAAATGGAAAATGAAAATCTAAAATGAAAACTAATTCAAAATAATAAAAACTATGTATAATTGTATTTCAATTATACTAAAATAGCATACACTCTCAGAAAAATAGGTAACTGTGGGGGTAAGCATTTCAAAAGGTGGACTTTTGTACCTTTTAGACAATAATATGTACACTTTAGGTACTAATATGTACCTTTATGGTGCCAATATAGACTTTTTAGTTACAAAAGTCTATCTGAAGAAATACAGCACCAGTGACAGAGTGTTGGAAGGATCATGTGACCCTGAAGACTGGAGGAATGATGCTGAAAATTCAGCTTCACATGACAGGAATAAATTACATATTAAAATACTTTTAAATTGTAATATTATTTCAAAATTTTTAATGTATTTTTGTTAAAAATGCAGCCTTGATGAGCTAAAAAAACATTTTTTTTTTTTAATTGTTTTTCTTTCCTGTAGGGTTGAAAATCAAAATGAATATCAAAAATATCTAAAATAAATCAGATCAGATCCTTTCTAAACGCTTTCTTATATGTTGAGATTTTTACTACTCGTGACCTCCTGGTCAGGTGAATTATGTCAAGGAGCGCCGAATGCCAAGCATCTATCAGCGGCATGTTTAACAAACAGAGGCACTCTTTCACCTTATTTCCATCTGTATACTATCACAGGGCTGTCAGCACACGGATTGGCCTGCGGTTCAGCGGATGAAAGGAGAAAGATCCTGTTGAGTGAATAATCTCGGCAGTTTACAGAGAGAGGAGCTGGTGTCAGCTTGACAGAGTCGGGTTGCACACAGGTTTGAGGATTCACACACAATCCCATCGCCTCTTTAAGTTTGGACGGGTGAATGTGAAATCAATGGTACACCCATGTCAGAGATTGTTTGTGTGGGACTCACTGGCTCAGAAATGGAATAAAACTCACATTTCTCGCCTTAAAGAAAACAGAATGCGATAAAGTGCGGCTGAACTTGCTTTTTTTAGTACAAACTCGCATGGATTGCTGTATTGATTTGACATTTCTCAAGTTGAACAGTTCTTGATGTCAAACAGCTACAAGAATACAGCAAAGAATGCAAAACAATGAATATTAATATTATTTTAAGTGAACTTTCAACACTTTTCAGAAAAAAAATGAAATAAGGCAATTATAATTTAGACTCATTACTACACAAACTAATCAGAGTGAGATTCATTGATTGACCTGCAGGTGGCACAGTAATCTTATCACAGTAATCTAGGTAAGAGAGAATTGCATGGATAACATTTAACTTAAAAAAAGTCACTTTAAGACAATTCGAGTACAATTTGATGTTAATAAATGTAATATAATATTCATAATAATAATAAATTATATCAACCAAAAGTTAAAAATTAAGAATGAAAACCGATACAAAATAAACTATTATAGATAGATAGATAGATAGATAGATAGATAGATAGATAGAAAATGAAAAGTTTAAGTATGTTAAAAATACAAAGACCAAAAAAAAAAAAAAAAAAAAAATAAATAATATGAACTAAAATTAAAATGCAAAAAAATTAAAATATCTAGATGTAAACTAAAATCACATTTCTTTTTGAGATATTTTTTAAATTCATTAATATAATGAGATATATATATATAATAAAAAAGTTCAAGTACAAGTTAAAAATATGAAAATTACAGAACTACAATTTCAATTGTTTATTGTTTTTATCCATTAATATAATTGAGATAATTAATATTATAATTAATATAAAATAACAAATTACTTACATTATTATATAATTACACACACACACACACACACACACACACACACACACACACACACACACACACACACACACATATATGTACATGTTAAAAAATACCAAAATAAAAATAAATAAAAAACTATTATATGAACGAAAATTAAAATGCCAAAAAATAAAAGAAAATGTGTAGATGTAAAATCACACTGCTTTTTTTTATTCATTAATATAATGAGATATAATGAAAACTTCAAGTATGTGTTAAAAAAAAAAAAAAAAAAAATCAATTATATGAACAAAAATGAAAATGCCAAATAATAATAAAAATACAATAAAAATATCTAGATGTAATCTAAAATCAAATTTATTTTTGTTTATTTATTCATTAATATAATTATGAGATAATTTTATAATATTAAAGTAACAGATTACTTTAAAATAACAGCTTTTCAATTTAATATGCTTTCAAATATTACTTAGTTCTGTGATGCAAAGCTGAATTTTCATCAGCCATTACTCCAGTATTCAGTGTCACATGATCCTTCAGAAATCATTCTAATATACTGATTTATTACTTTTATTATCAATGTTGGAAACAGTTGTGCTGCTTAATATTTTTTGGAACCTGTGATACTTTTTCCAGGTTTCTTTGATGAATAACAAGTTAAAAAGAACAGCATTTATTCAAAACAGAAATCCTTTCTAACATTTTTTATCAATTTAACACGTACTTGCTGAATAAAAGTATTAATTTCTTTTAAAAAGAAAAAGAAAGAAAACATGTACTGACCCCAAACAAAGGGGTCAGTAAAGGTGTTTATTATTACAAAAGTTTTCTATTTTAAATAAATGCTGTTCTGTTTAACCTTTATTTATCAAAGAATCCTGAAAAAAAGTATCACAGGTTCCCAAAAAAAAAAAAAAAAAAAAAATTAAGCAGCACAACCATTCCCAACACTGATAATAAATCAGTATATTAGAGTGATTTCTGAAGGATCATGTGACACTGAAGACTGGAGTAATGATTCTGGAAATTCAGTTTTGCATCACAGGAATAAATTATATTTGAAAGTATATTAAAACAGAAAGCCACTAGTTTAAATTGCGTTAACATTTCACAATATGACAGTTATGTATTTTAATCAAATAAACGCAGCCTTGATGAGCAGAAAAGTCTCTTTTCTAATGAAACTTCTCAGTTAGACACGCTTGTCACACGTATTGCACAATGGTCTCTATCTTGCCGGTGTTTTGGTGTGTGTTGTAAGTCTATTGCCACCCCAGCGTGTGAAGGCAAAGTTGCAGAAGAGCTCAGAGCATCTCTGTCTCAGTAGGGTAGCAGTTTAAGCTTGGCTTCTCTCTAGCCTGCCTCCACTTCATATGCAAAAGAGAGAGAAAAGCGCTCCGGTCTTTGGCTAAAGCACTTTCCTCTTCAAATAACCTAAAGTGACAACAGCGGCAGGATCACGGCCAAGTGCGTGGTGCCACTTGGTAATGTATAATGCATTTAGCCTCTTCTGTGGCCTTGATTGTGCGCATTACGGGGGGAAACGAACAGGCGGCAAAACAAATGTTACTTTTCATTCTGTTTTACATACAGGAAAACACACAAGTCTTTCAAGTTGCCTCTCTCTCTTTCCATCTGTATGTCTGTCTATCTCTCTTTCCCCGTTCACAGAGACGTGAATGAACAGAGGAGATTAAACTTGGTAAACACAGACAAACTAAGCTACTTCTGTGGCCCTAAAATACCTTTGGACACTTAAGCAAACTGTTTTGTTAAAGATATATATATATATATATATATATATATATATTTATTGATGAAACACGTGTGTATTAAAAGAACTAATTGCTAATCATAAACACCTAAACTGAACTAAAAGAAAATATAATAATAATAATAATAATAATAAAATTTAAACCTTTTAAAAATATTAATATAAAAAATGTCAAAACCAGTCAAAATATAAAAGCAAATTCAAAACATTAACAAAACCACTAACACATAATTTAATACATACAAAACACTAACATTATAATAAAACCTATTGTATATAGTATAAATAATAGTAAAATGTCACTGACTTACAAAAAAATACTTAATGTCAAAAGCACATTAAAAATGACAAACAATTAATCTAAAAGAAAACCTGAAAATAATTATTTGAACCTAAATAGTAATATTTAAAAATATATATATATCAAAAGCACAGTCAAATCACATCAAATTAATAAAAATTAATTAATTAATAATTAAATTAATAATACTAATTAAAAACATTAATAAAATCTATAATAGTATATAAATACTACTAAAATAACACAAAATTAGGCAAAAAAAAATTAAAAAGCTTTAAAAATGTCAAAAGCACAAAAATAAAATTAAACTGAAGACACAAACTTAAACTAAAAGAAAATATTTACCTAAATAGTATTTTTTTAAAAACATGTCAAAAGCACAGTCAAATCACATAAAATAAATAAAAATGTAACTGAATACATAAAAATAAAAGATAAAAGACATTAATAAAACTGATAGTAGTATATAAATAATACTAAAATAACACTGAAAAGTGCACTGTGCTTAAAAGCACAAAACAATAAATGAAATGAAATGAATGAAATGAAACTTAAAACATGAATTAAAATATGTAGTATATTGTAAAAAAAATATACTAAAATGTCGCTGACTGAAAAAACAGCATACAATTTTTTTTTTTTTTTTACAAAATCACTAAAAATGAAACAGAAAATCTGAAAAAAATTTTTTTTAAATCTAAATAGTAATATTTGAAAAAAAGTCAAAAGCACAGTCAAGCTTCAAATAGATTAAAAAAATGTGAAAAGCACAAAAAATATAAACAAATTAAACTGAAGACACAAAAAATAAAGGCTATTTTAAAACATTAATAAAACCTATAGTACATTGTATAAATAATTCTAAAATATCAAAGCAAAAAAAAAAAAAAAAAAAAAAATCACTGACTTAAGCAAGAAAAAAAAAATGCAAAAAATGTCAAAAGCACATATAATTACTAAAAATCAAACCGAAAGCATAAAAAAAATAAAAGCTAAAACAAATTAAAATTAAAAAAATTAAAATAAAACAAAAAAATAAAACCTAAAACTATTATATACAATTAAAAATTAAAATAACGGTAACTGATGCTAATAAAAAAAAGCTTAAAATTACTACAGTTACTAACAATTAAACCAAAGACATAAAAATATAGTCTAAATTAAAATATTAAAGCTATAATTGTATATATATATATATACACACACACACACACACAGTAATTTAAGCTAAAAAAAATGTCAGAATCATATACAATTGCTAAAAATTATACCAAAGACAGAAAAATGATTTATTTAAAATAATAAATTTAAAATATTCATAAAACCTATAAAGAAGATTCAAAAAAGGTCAAAATCATATCCAAGTACTAAAAATTAAAGACTTAAGATGCACTGAAAAATTGTAAATATTAAATCTAATATCAAATAAACGGTTATATTTTTGTCTTTTGTTTTACCACTTCAAACTTTTTATTGTGGTTTGTTTTCCTAATAAACTTGTGTTGTGCATCCTTTTTACCAGAAATGACATTCAAAATTAAGACACTTTAACCTGTGATTTAAATGTCAAAAATACCTTTTAAGCCACCATATACAAATATATGTTTAAGCTAATGAGATCATTTCTTATGTCATTCCCTCACTGGTGTTCCTCAGGCTCCTGCTTAAATAAGCAGGGCTGAAGGGCCGCAGGTAGCTCCCAGGCCCATGTGAATTTAGGGCCTGTTTGGTTTTGAGTCTTTTTTATTAGAGTGGATCGAGATTTAAGCTCCATAACGGCGCTGTAGCGATTCTCCCAGACAGAGGCCCCAGTCCCCCCACAGGACTGCCTGTATCAAAACACGGGCCCCTTTGAAACCTACAGCAAAGCTCTCTCGCCCCTCTCTATTTCTCTGCCCTCATCCCACAGTAGAAACCTAACATCTTCGAATACAGTCATTTCCTTTATTAATCAGTGTTTTTAGCTATTTTTATGATTGTTGAACCAACTAGATCTTGATGTTTGGAATAAAATGTGGATGTGTTTGTCTATGCAAGGGCATTCTGGGACTGGGTTGGGGTTGGTAAGTCTCTTCTGCTCACAAAGGCTGCATTTACTTGATTAAAAAAGCAGTAAAAGCTGTAAAATTGTGAAATATTATTGTAATTTAAAATAACATTTTTTTTTATTTGAATATATTTTAAAATGTAATTTATTCCTGTGATGCAAAGCTGAATTTTCAGCTTCATTTAGTTTTTAGTCTTCAGTGTCATGATCCTTTAGAAATCACTCTAATATGCTGATTTTCTGCTCAAGAAACGTTTATTATCACACATTTTGAATAGTATTTTGTGGAATCCATGATGCATTTATTCAGGATTCTTTGATAAATAGAAAGTTAAAGTACAGCTTTTATTTAAAGAGATTTTTTTAAATTACATTATTAATGTTTTTTTTTTTTTTTTTTTTTTTTTTGTGAGATAAAGGGGGATTTATTGCCACTTTTTTTTATTACAGAATAGGCTTCCATATTTTATTGTCACTTTTGATCAATTTTATGTGTAATTGTTGAATAAAAAGTTTCATTTATTTCCAAATAATAGTACTATATCACATTAATAGCACAAACATGCTGATTATGAGTAACAATGAGTAATAAACAAACAGTAATGTACAACTTAGCACTATAAATCATTACAGCTGATCATTTGTGACCCTGGACAACAGAACCAGTCAGAAGGGTCAATTTTTAAAAACTGAGTTTTATACATAATCTGAAAGTTGAATAAATAAGCTTTCCACTGATGTATGGTTTGTTAGGATAGGATAATATTGGTCAAGATACAACTATTTGAAAAGCTGGAATCTGAGGGTGCAAAAAAATCGAAATATTGAGAAAATCACCTTTAAAGCTGTCCAAATTAAATTCTTAGCAATGCATACTACTAAACAACAATTACGTTTTGGTATATTTATGGTAGGAAATTTTCTAAATATCTTCATGGAACATGATCTTTACTTAATATCCTAATGATTTTAGCATTAAAGAATCATTTTAAACAATAGTTTTCACCCATACAATGCATGTTTGGCTAATGCTACAAATATACCTGTGCTCCTTAAGACTCACACAGTAAGCTGACCAGACACACACTCACTCGTTTACTCACACACACACACACACACACACACACACACACACACACACACACACACACACACACACACACACAGAGTGAGCTGACCACACTCACTCACAGAGGAATGTGCAATAACATGCCTATGATTCGGGCCACGGGAGCTCATTGGGAACAGGCAGCGTTCCAGAAAGATCCGTGTGGCCACCCACTTGTTACATCACCGTTGCCATTCTCATCGCACTCACTAATGCTCTCAGCTGCCCCTCTATGACATCATTTCCTGCCCCAGCTGGGTCTGTGTGTGACATCAACCTACAGCAGAACTCTCTGATAGCTTTGGATCAGGCTTTTATGGCAGAAACGGAGGGTTGTGGGAAAACACAACATGCTGGCATTGGATGCACAGATAAAGATCCAGATGTTAAAGCATCATGGGAAAACATGAGTTCTCTCTGCTTCTCATGTCAATGTAATTTTACAGATTCTAAATATGAAGTCTACAATAAATTTCAGATTCATATCATCAGCTCCTGTTTATTTATTATAGTTGTGATTAAACAGCCTATGCAGGTTTTATCAGTCGGCACCTGCTGGCAGATGCTGAAACTACAACATTTGGACCCAAAAAGTCAGTTTCTCCAGTATTTATCAGTCAGTGTTTATTCTAATAAAATTGACCTTAAATTGACAGTTGAGGTCAAAAGTTTACATCCTCCTTTCAGAATCTGCAAAATGTTAATTATTTTACTAAAATAAAAGGGATCAGACAAAATGCATGTTGTTGTTTATTACTGACCTGAATAAGATATTTCACATAAAAGATGTTTACATATAGTTCACAAGAAACTTACTTTGCCTAAATATCATATTTTTCACTTAGTACTGCCCTTCAGAAGCTACAAAAGATACTTACATGTTTCCCAGAAGACAAAATAAGTTAAATTTACCTTGATCTTCAAATTCAAAAAGTTTTCACCCCTGGCTCGTAATGCATGTTTTTTCCTTCTGGAGCATCAGTGAGTGTTTGAACCTTCTGTAATAGTTGTATACGAGTCCCTCAGTTGGATCTCAAAATCATACAGTCATTGTTGGAAAGGGTTCAAATACACAAAAACGCAGAAAAAACAACCTAATAGGGACCTAATAGATTTTTCTGAAGAACAGCAGGCAATTTAACTGTTCAGGACAAACAATGGGACTCATTAACAACTATCACTAAGCAAAAAAAACAAACAAAAAAAAAACTGTGGATCATTCAGGTAACAACACAGTATTAAGAATCAAGTGTATATAAACTTTTGAACAGGGTAATTTTTATAAATTTAACTATTATTTTCCCTTGTGGACTATATGTAAACATCTTTTATGTGAAATATCTTATTCAGGTCAGTACTAAATAAAAAAATAACATGAATTTTGTAAGATCCCTCTTATTTTGGTTAAATAATACACTTTTGACCTCAACAAATACATAGCAAAAATTCAAAACACACACACACACACACACACAAAGACAAAATTATGCAAGTATTTCATACTCGGTAAACAAAAAGATCACTGGTAAAATATATTTTTGTGATTTATGCAAATATAAAATGTATTATATATACTACCGTTTAAAAGATTTTTTAAAAAAACATCTCTTACCAAGGCTGCATTTATTTGATTGAAATAGTGTGAAATAGTAGAATTTAAAACAACAGTTTATCATTTGAATATTTTTAAAATGTAATTTATTCCTGTAATGCAACGCTCATTACTCCAGTATTACGATCCTTCAGAAATCATTCTAATACGCTGCTTTGCTGCTCAAGAAACATTTCTGATTATAAATGTTGAAAACAATTGTGCTGCTTCATATTTTTGTGGAAACCATCATACATTTGTTTTCAAGATTCCTTGAAGAAAAACTGCATTTATGTGAAACTTTACTGTCACTTTTGATCAATTTAGTCCATCCTTGAGTACTTTCTTACACAAAATAGTACTGACTGCTCTCTCCAGATTGTATGAGAAAGTTTAAAGAAGGGAATCAGGGTCTGAAGTCTCCCTCTTTCCTTTCAAAACAAATATTTATCTTTCATATTTGGAGTCGCTTTACTTTGAGACGGCATCTATAACACATTCTCATCTCAAGCGTGTTATGCAGCTCAGATAAACTAGTTGCCTCTTGATAGAACACAATTACCATCCAAGGCAGACAAGTCGGCCACTTCTCCCGAAGTTAGTAAACTTCACAATTTCCTTATTGTTCCACGGCATGAAAATAACTCGCTAACAGCCATACGTTTTCATTCTCCTGCCTCTGCGGAGGACTCGAAAATGAGACTTTATGTTTCATACACGCCGCATCTCAGTGGCTTCAATAATCCTGCAAATGAAATCGATTCTCTCTCTCCCTCTCACCAATTCAGATCCCAGCTGGGTTTCCCATATGTGGCCGTAATGAGGAACGGCAAAGTCAATCCCTTATATCGGCATACCTGCTAAAGCTCGGCCTC
This sequence comes from Cirrhinus molitorella, assembly GCA_033026305.1. NCBI lineage: Eukaryota > Metazoa > Chordata > Actinopteri > Cypriniformes > Cyprinidae > Cirrhinus > Cirrhinus molitorella. The sequence goes on from CM065137.1 coordinate 31,337,228, forward strand.
AGCAGAACATCCAATCCTTCTGTAATTACCCATAATGCAAACAGACGCACTGTGTCAGCCCCGTATTTATTTTTTTTTGGAATAACGTTGTCTGTATTTCCATAAATATTGACGCATGGATTTAATGCAGTTCATTATATGCTTCTCAGAGGTGTGCTGCGTTATTCAGAAAAGAAAAGAAGTAGTGAATCCAAACAGTGCAGAAAGTAAACATGTTTGTTGCTCGTATGCGTAAATTATTTGTTTCATCTCAAAATCCTAGGTGTAAATCTCAAGATGCAGCCAATAATGATTCTCCCAGAATACCAACAACACTTCAAATTGTTAATGCTGCTCCATTGCTTTCTGAATTGGAAAAGAAACTGATTTTCTTCACAATTATCTGCGAGGTCTGCCGCGCTTTTCCCAGAAATGGCTCTTTTCATGTGTATTCTGCCAATTGTGAACAACTGTGTCATTTTTTTTGGCCGCTCCGGCCACACAAATTAGATTACGCCTGCCAGCCCACACTATAGGGTTTAAACTCTACATGAAAACCACTTCCTACTGTTTCATGTTCTCATTTCCTGTGTTTTATGCAAGCACATGTGGTCAAACTCTTTGAAACAAAGCTACTGTTTTTTTATATACAGTTGAAGTCAAAAGTTTACATGTACCTTGTAGAATCTTCAAAATGTTCATTATTTTATCAAAAAAAGAGATATCATAAAAATGCATGTTATTTTTTATTTAGTACTAACCTGAATAAGATATTCAACATGTTTACATATAGTCCACAAGAGAAAATAATAGTTACATTTATAAAATCTGTTCCAAAGTTGACATGCACTTGATTCTTAACACTGTGTTGTTACTGTGATGTATGATTTTGGGATCCATCTTTTCACACTGAGGAAAACTGAGGGACAACATGTGCAACTATTACAGAAGGTTTAAACTCTCACTGATGCTTCAGAAGGAAAAAATATGCATTAAGACTTTTGAACAGAATGGAGATGTGTACATTTTTCTTACTTTGCCTAAATATCATATTTTTTTCACTTAGTACTGCCCTTCAGAAGCTGCAAAAGACATGCTTACATGTTTCCCAGAAGCCGGGGGTGAAAACTTTTGAACGGAGTGAGGATGTGTACATTTTTCTTATTTTTCCTAAATTTCATGTTTTTTTTATTTAGTACTGCCTTTCATTTTCAAAATCATACAGTCACTGTTCGCAAGGGTTCAAAATACACAAAAATGCTGAAAAACCAAAGAATTTGTGGGACCTGAATAATTTTTCTGAAGAACGGCAGACAGTTCAACTGTTCAGAACAAACAAGGGACTCATGAACAACTATCACTAAACCAAAAAAAAAAAAAAAAACAGCTGTGGATCATTCAGGTAACAACACAGTATTAAGAATCAAGTGCATGTAAACTTTTAAACTAGGTCATTTTTATAAATTCAACTAGTGGACTATATGTAAACATCTTTTATGTGAAATATCTTATTCAGGTCAGTACTAAATAAAAAACAACATGCATTTTGATATGATGATACCTCTAATTTTGGTAAAATAATTAACATTTTGCAGATTCTGCAAGGTGTATGTAATTATGTTGTATGTATAGTATATATATATATATCTTTTTTTTACAACATGACATTTTAAAATGTATTTAAATAACTATATTATATGCACATTTACATATATTTACACCCTAGAAACTGCATTGCATTATTGTGTTGTCAAACAACACTAACTTTTTTTTTTTTTTTAATTCTGAAAAAAGGTAAAACGCTACAGGCAAAACTTACATTGCATTACTTTTCCAGACTAGTGAAAAGAAGACATCCCACTATACCCTATACCTATACACTATACCCATTTATGTCTCAGGATTTGAATTACAGTTCATATTTGTATACCAGTTGTATTTCTTTCTATATTCTGTAGATTTGTTTGTTCATATCAAATGCCTGATTTTTAATGACATTTTATTCCTATTCCTAAAAACATCATGAAAATGTATTTATTTTTCTGTCTGTTTTCAAAGTGATAAAAAGACATCCAAGATCCCCTCTGTAAAAACCTTTAACTCTAATAACAAGATTTTTGTTCTGGCTTTATCGCATGTTAAGATTTCCATGCTGGAAACGAATGCAACTGAATGCATACTTAATTATATAATGCTTCCTTTGCATATTGAAACATGACAGTTCAGAAAATATGATTTTAAAACTTAATGTAATTAATCACCTAGGAAAGTATGGCGACCTCTGTTTTACCCCATGGTGTCTTATCCATAAATATAATTTGTTTATCAATTGCTTGCGTCAACTAAACTCTTTCTAGTGAAAATGGCATGATGTGAAAGGTGAATAAGGTGTGTTTATTGGCAGTCAGTCACCTCAGAGGTCTCAGGTGTTTGTTATCTCTGTGATCGCCCTCACTAGTCATCCCTTGCAAAATGGCTAAACGGCCGTGTGCTGGATTCTGCATTGTGAGGAAAAATCAATTATTCGACCCCCTGTACATTTCACAGCTCATTTTAAACACGACGGGGTGAATTAAAGACCACTCTATATGCATTTCCCACAATGACCGGCATCGTGCTGCAACACTAACTGCCGCTCTTTCCCTTTCTAGCGCTAAAGACGCGGCTAATGTGCTTCTTGGTGACAGGGTGAACATTCCCTGTCCACTGCAGCCGGCGTCCTGACAGCGAGGATGTGACAGCCCTAATGGAAGCTGATTACCGGGAGGCATCTATTAATTTACCCCTAATCACAACAAAGAGAGAGGCAGCACTTAACAGCTGTGAAATGGCAGGCGCTGTTCGGAAATGAAGCCTGGGGAAAAGGCCGAGGACGCTGATGCCGTTATTACCTGCCGCTATTGTGCTGATCGTCAACCCGGCTTAGCCGTCCGTAACTCTATAGGTTACATTTGCCATCCACTTTACCTAGAAGCTCTCAGCAAGCGGTGGGAAAAAAAGAACATAAAGGCGATTGGTTTGCGTGTGGAGTGCCCGAGAGATTGTGATCCAGGTGAGAATCTGACAGTAACAGGTTTAAGCTCTCCGGCTTTATTTGTGGAGGAGAAGGGATTGTCGCTCTGACCCGATTGCGAGTGGTCGACTTCCTATCTGCTTTGTTTGAGAACAAAGTGTCTAGATGACCTTTGCCTGGCGAGGCTTACGGGAAGAAAATACTGTTAACAAGCACATGCCAAGCCTCTTCTGCTCATGCTCTTTATATGAGTTTTACAGAGAGGACCAACTTAAAGGGATAGCTCGCCTACAAATAAAAATGTGGTCATCATTTACTCACCCTCATGCAGTGTTTGAATTGTGTCAAGCTCTTGGGGGGTCCCCAAAAAAAAAAAGGAAAAAATCAATAAGCAAAGAAATAAATATCTAGGCTGGATGATTTTTACCTTTTATAGGCATTTTTTACCTTTATAAAGCCATTCTTTTCTCTAAAAGTGTGCCTTAACTTTTGCGTCAAATTCTTATATTTAATCAATATAGTCACTTAGAATAATAAGACATTCTAGGCTGTTACCACGCAAATAAAATCATTATCAATAAAATGTATCTTTTCAATTCAGAGGAAACACAGATGCTGCATCTGAATTGGCATTTAGATGTATTTACCCACCGTTTAATGCAGGACATTAATGCATCTAACCTGCAGTTATCTGCGAGTCATAGCGATTGAACCAAATCATTTAAACCGTTTATTCATTCTGGAATGACACAGTACCTATCATGTTGTTCAGAGACGGAAAACAGTACTGTGGCTGTGTTTGGAACCATTTTTGTTGGCGAAATTAAGCAAAAATAGGCATTTTGGTGTCTAAAACGTAAGTCTCTTAATATTAACTTCTGTTGTATTAAATCAATATCACATTTGTGATTTGTAAGAAAAAAAATGGCACTCTTTGTGTGATATTGATTATTTTCTGCCCTCATATCCTGAATTTTGGGAACATGCATTTTATTAGACTGAATCACACAGTGAAAGAACACACTCTAACTGAGCACAGACAGTCTAGCTGGCGTTTAAGCACTATATAATTCCTCTTATAATCAATTAAGCTGTCATACATTGTATGATTAATTAATCTCTTACTTAAATAGTTTGTACATCTGCACTGTTGCTTATGATGAGGAAATTTTAGAGTTTTAGTCTGAACAATACTCCGGGTTTCAGCAATGACTATTCTGAATGCCTCTGATTGGCCACTGCATTCTAAACTCAACAGAGTTGTGTGTGATTGGTTATAATGAGCAAGGCTGTACAAAGGTTTAAAAATAAATTGACAACAAGAGCAGGTCTTAATTTAATACAACAATCAAATCTTTTAATTTAATTTTCATTTTCACTAGTTTTATTGAAAAACCAGGGGACCCCCCAAATACAATGCTTAATGCTTATGGAAGGTCCAGGACAACAGGACTAACATAAGTTATATAAGTAACTATAAGGTATAGGCACTCATAATACTTCTTTTTCCCTCTTAAAGGAGTAGTTCACTTCCAGAACAAAAATTTACAGATAAATTACTCTCCCCCTTGTCATCCAAGATGTTCATGTCTTTCTTTCTTCAGTTGATAAGAAATTATGCTTCTTGAGGAAAACACTTCAGGATTTCTCTCCATATAAGGGACTTCAATGGTGCCCCCAAGTTTGAACTTACAAAACGCAGTTTAAATGCAGCTTCAAATGGCTCTAAATGATCCCAGCCGATGGGTCTTATTTAGCAAAAAGATCAGTCATTTTAGAAACAAACTGAAAATGTATATTCCTTTTAACCTTAAACTTTGTCTTGTCTATGTCTGCATGAACATACCCTCACTGTATTGACCCGGATTACACAGACTACACATGGGCATTACAGACATGAGAATGATATAAATTGTCAATTTGTTTCGAAAATGAACGATCGTTTCGATAGATAAGACCTTTCTTCCTCGACTGGGATCCTTTAGAGCCATCTGAAGCTGCATTTAAACTGCACTTTGGCAGTTTAAACTTGGGGGCACCATTGAAGTCCACTATATGGAGATAATTCCTGAAATGTTTTCCTCAAGAAACAATTTCTTTACGACTGAAGAAAGAAAGACACGAACATCTTGGATGACAAAGGGGTACATTATGTGTAAACTTTGTCCTGGAAGTGAGCTAATCCTTTACAATTCCCTTTCTAAAAAAATTTAATAAAATAAAAATCACAAAACCAAACCATTTCATGCTAATTTTCTGGAGTGAGAAAATGTTGTGGTTGCATGTACGGTTTTCAACTGACAAATGATAAAAACAAACACTAAACAACCTCTACAGAACCTTGAGGACCTGCAAGGAAGCGTTGAGGGACATCAAGCCAAGTTTGAGGTTATTAGCATGGTGTGATGTTTGTCGTGCCAATGTCGCCTGTACTCCAGCCCTTCCCTAAAGGACTCTTACACAATTACGGATCACAGGACATCTCTGCCGCTGTGTTTGTCGCTGTTAGAGTGGCTAATAGGTTTTATGGGGCCTTTGGGAGCCCCCTTGTGCCAGCTATTGTGGAAGTCATGAGTTATGTGATCTTACAATTATACATATACACAAGGCGGATTTCCCTTTCTCCTAATTATCTTCCTATTGTGTGCCGCTTGGCCAAGGAGGGGCACTGATGCCGAAAGCTGGAGAAAGAGACAGAGGCAGAGAGAGAGAGAGAGAGAGAGAGAGACATCCGTAGCCAGATTTGGCTAGTTGGCAGCGGCTTCCAGCCAGAGCACAGTTACCTTTTATTACAGTCATAATTAGAAACTCACGCTGCCAGCATCATGAAAAGAGGCTTTTGAAGTCATGCGCTCACAGGGTGTCGGGTGGAACCAACCAGAGGCCTAGAAAGTGTTCAATTAATGGAGGGAGGCAGAGCTCTGGGCTGCTGTAATATGACAAACAAGCCAGAACATTCCGTTTGGCGTCATATGAATTAATCAGTCAAACAGCGGTGGACATGTTGGGCTTACAGACGTTTGATTCATTCCTGGGGACTGATGAGGCCCGTGATTAAATTAGGGAGCTCTTAAGCAGCACGTCTGAGGGGGGCAACAGAGAGGTTTTTGAAAGAGTCGAATGCAGGCTGACAGGCAGATCGTTTGGAGGGGCTCAGACCCCACTCACCAGAGCACTAATTACCTAATTACTGACACACACACAACAGCTGCATCTGCTTGACCACACACACACACACACACACACACACACATGCAGGAAGGTAAATGCAGAGGTGTTGCCAATCTGTATTTGAATCTTGTTTGGTCGCACATTTAAAGGGCTAGTTCACCCAAAAAGAAAATTCTGTCATCAATTACTCATCCAGTTGTTCCAAATCTGTAATAGTTTTTTGAAAAATGTGGGTAGCCAAACAGTTACTGGTCCCTATTGATTGCATAGTATTTTAACCAAGAGTATAGGCTAAGTGTTGGTCACTCTTTCATTTGCGGAGCAAATTCAATCTGATTCTTTTTAATTAATTGGTTGAAATGATTTGCAAGTAAAATAAACAATAGACAGTGAAGTCTGATTCATAAGCAAATCTTTCATTAGTCAGATTCTTTTCAATGAATCAGTTGAAACGATTCACAAGTAAAATAAAGAAAGATGAGATAGCGATGTCTGATTCATAAGCAAACCATTCGTTATTTTCAATGAACTGGTTGAAATGATTCTCAAGTAAAAAAAAAAAAAGAAAAAAAAAATTCTTAAGATTCTTAAGCGCATCATTCGTTGATCCGATTCTTTTCAATAAACCAATGAAATGACTTGCAAGTAAAATAAATAAAGACGAGATTACAAAACAACAAATTATTTGTTGATCTGATTATTTTCAATAATTCGACTGAAATGATTCACAAGTAAAATAAAGAAAGAAAGCCATAGCAATTTCTGATTAAATACATGAATCTTTCGTTGGTCCGATTCTTTTCAATGAATCTGTTGAAACAATTTGCAAGTAAAATAAAAAAAAGGTGAGATAGCAATGTCTGATTCATAAACGAATCACTCATTGATCAGATTCTTTTAATTGAATCGGTTGAAATGTTTTACAAGTAAAATAAAGACAACATAGTAATGTCTGATTCATAAGATAATCAATCATTGATCTAATTCTTTTTAATAAAAAGGTTGAAATGATTCGCAAGTAAAATAAAGGCAAGATAGTGATGACTGATTCATGTGAATCATTTGTTGATCCAATTATTAAAAAAAAATGGTGATCTGATCAGATTATTTTCAATAAATCGGTTGAAAAGAAAGAAAGAAAGACGCCATAGTGACGTCTGATTTATGAGCAAATCATTCGTTGAACCTATTCTTTTCAATGAATCGGTAAAAACTCGCAAGTAAATAAAGAAAGGCGAGATATTGATGTCTGATTTATAAACAAATTATTTGTTGATCTGATTTGTTTCAATAAATCGACTGAAATGATTCACAAGTAAAATAAAGAAAGATGCCATAGCAATGTTTGATTCATACGTGAATGATTTGTTGATCCGATTCTTTTCAATGAATCTGTTGAAACAATTCACAAGTAAAATAAAGATGAGATAGCGATGTCTGATTCATAAGCCATTGATGTCTTATTCATAAGCAAATCATTAATTGATCTGATTATTTTCAATGAATTGTTTGAAACAATTTGCAAGTAAAAAATAAAGACTAGATAGCTATGTCTGATTTATAGGCGAATCATTCATTAGTCCGATTCTTTTCAATTAATCTGTTAAAACGATTTGCAAGTAAAATAAAGAAAGACAAGACAGTGATGTCTGATTCATATGCAAATCATTAATTAGTCCAATTCTTTTCAATGAATTGGTTGAAACAATTCGCAAGTAAAATAAAGAAAGACGAGATAGCGATGTCTGATTCATAAGATAATCAGTCGTTGATCAGATTCTTTTCAATTCATTGGAAACGATTCAACCAATTAAACCCTAAACCCTGTTTGGAAAATGTGCAAAACAGACATAAACAATTTCTCAAATCATGTGGCTTGTTCAGTAAAAGTATGCTGTTACTTTAAGTGTTATTTAAATGAAAGAAAATTAGATTACATATCAATAACTGAATATTTAACTTTATATTTTTTGCACAAGAAAAAACTATTTGGGCTTTTCCATATTGACTTGCAGGGTTATTATTATTAACGAAAACTATTAAAAACATTTGTTAATTAAAATGCAAATAAAATAAAATATAACATGAAAACTAAAAGAAAATGTTGTCTAAAATAAGTTTAAGTTAAGACACTAAAATTATTAACCTGGAAATAAATAAAAGCTAAAACTGGAAAACAAATGAAACCAAAAAAGAACAAAAACTTAACAAAATGACTACAAATTAAACTAAAATGAAAACTACAACAGTATATAAACCACTCTAAAATAACACTGACTAACAGTGTAATTCTGACAAAAATATCTGAAGGGATCCCTTGGGAATCTCTTCCCCTACAAATCACTGACCCTGATGTAAACGCAAGTAATATGTTTCGTTACCCAACATAAATCAATAAATGAGAAAAAGCGATTTTGGTTTAAATATTAGCTGCTCTCGGTCCAAAGGGCAAGTTCATTATTCAGCTCATTTACATTAATTATACTGGTATCATTCAGCATTGGGCTCAATTATGATTCTAAACATCACTGGTGTCATTTTGGAATAATTTTACCCAACCGTATCTAATTTTTTAACATGAGGGATCAATATTAAGCAAAAATAAAATTACAGCCCTAACAATATGGAATGTGTCAGTGTATATTTCTAATGTTTGTCCCAAAGGACGACACGATCACATAAAATATCAGTAAGAACCAAAAATGAATCAAAATATCAAATACTAATACCTTAAATATCTAAAAGTGATTTTTAAGGCATTATTAAGGACTGTTATTTCAGCTGTTAAGATGAGAATATGTTCACGATATAAATATTTGTATTTATATATGTGACATAATAATGGAGCGTAACGGAATTAAACATTTAGTGTGATAAATCTTGTGTACACACTATTTATTTACAAAGCCATTCTTGCAGATCTGCATACAAACACACTTTTGGCATCTCAAATTGAACTGGCAAATTTAAATAATAATTAATGTGATGATTTTTGCAGTTGGAGGGCCTTTTGTAGCTGTCACACACACTTGTGCGCTCACAAACACACACAGTGATTTACCTTCGCGTGATGCTTCAAGCTCACTTGAGCGACCAATAAGCCACTTAAGCCTGGTTTCCATAGCAACCTCACACAGGCTTTTAACAGGCTGTTGCTTCGCCATCCGTGTCTACTGTATTAATGAGATAATTACACGAGCATACATCCCGACTGCTGTTTAGAAACACTGGATAACGTTGCCTATTTACATAAGTTAATTACAACAAACTGAGAAGTCAATGCCTCAGTTTGTTTGTGCCTTTGCAAAGCGCACAACCTGAGTGAAGCCGAGAATCCTGAATATTAGAAAGCTGCTGCATTTATGCAGCCCTGATGAAGAAGAGTTAAGCATCTAAATGGGAAATTTGCCCTTTGAAATTGTCATTTAAATGCTGCTTTTTTTAGAATTATAAAATGGGGAGTTCCAATTTTAAACTCTGATTGAATAAGGCATGTCAGTTATGACATTACTAATAAAACATCCAAAAAGACTAGACAAAAATTTTATTTTTTAAAATAAGTATTTACGTTTTTTTGAAATAAGTCTCTTTTGCTCACCAAGGCTGCATTTATAAAATCAAACACTACAGTATATGCTTTAATATTACAATTTTCAGCATCATTACTCCAGTGTCACATGATCCTTCAGAAATCATTCATGCTGAAACATTTTTATTATCATTGTTGTTCCGCTTAAAATTTTGTGGAAATCATAATACACTAGGTTTTTAAAGACTTATTAGTAAGAAATTAATCATTTTATGTAGCAAGGATGCATTAGCTTGAACAAAAGTGACTTTAAAGACATGAAAAAAGTATCAGCTCTACCATCACAAAAATAAATCACATTGTAAAAAATACAGAAAACACTTATTGTAAAAATTTAACAACTGAACAATTAAAACAATTGTATATATATAGAGAGAGAAGACTCTTCTGCTCACCAAGGCTGCATTTATTTGATCTGAAGTACAGCACACTCTGTAAAATTTTGAAATATTTTTACTATTTAAAACAACTGCTTTCTATATGAATATATTTTAAAATGTAATTTATTCCTGTGATTTCAAAGCTGATTTTTTTGCATCATTACTCCAGTCACATGATCCTTCAGAAATCACTGCTCAAAAAATGTTTATTATTATTATTATTAAGTTGAAAACAGCTGAGTAGAATTTTTTCAGGTTTCTTAGATAAATAGAAAGTTCAGAAGATCTAAAAATTTTATCTGAAATAGAATCTTTTGTAACATTATAAATGTCTTTATCACTTTTGAACAATTTAAAGCTTCCTTGCTAAATAAAAGTATTATTTATTATTTATTTTAAATTATTATTTAAAAGTATTTTTATAATTTCTTCAGTTATTTAAAATTGCACTGTTTTTGCTGTATTTTGGATCAAATAAATGCAGGCTTGGTGAGCAGAAGAGACTTTTGACTGGTAGTGTATAAACCACATTGCAAAAAGCTAAAATCAAGCTGTACCTTTGCTGAACTTCATAAAGAGATTTATTAAATACTAGTGTTTATGATATGAAAGCAATAAGCCACTGTATTATGCTAAATGCATAATTGTATATTCTTTACTAGAGTTTTTCCCATCAAAACAGGTATAGAGCGGATCAATTCCTTCTATATCAGATAAACAGAAACAGACACCTCTGCAGAGCAATGAGTTGGCCAGGGGGTCGAGGAACCTTCCCATGATGCCCCCATGCTGTGCACCCAAGCATTGCATCCACAGCAGTGAGAGACGCTCCCCTGCTAAGTTTGAAAAGACCAATTTTCAGCTAATATGGAGGTCGTGACAGTGGCATAAAGGGCCTGGTAGGACATTATAGCGGCAGAATTGTAAATATTGGTTAGAGACAGACACAAATGGAGGGGCAGGCTGTGGGAAATTTCCATACAGCGCGCTGCAGCACCACTGGTGGCCCACCGCGGCGGAATAGATTTTCCATTCTACTGTGTCACATTAGATTTTCGGAGGTGCTGGGTGGCAGGTACATATCATTAGTAACACTTTAGCGTGGTAATGAACCTTTTTATTTATCCTCCACTCTCCTCATGAATGCATAAGGAGTCTCTCTGCAGCTTCCCCCCCAGAGAGAGAGTGACAGAGAGAGACAGACAGCACTCATGGCCTTTTGAATGACTGCTTATGGTGACCGGAATGCAGGGACATTGAATACTGTGGGCAAACAACTGCTAAAACACACAAATGAATAAAATAATATACACACTACATGTCATAACAAACATTGCTACCTTAATGGATATAGCACAAATACTACAGTGCAAGTTACAGACAAAACATTAAGGATTAAGGGTTAAGGATTTGTCAAAATCAAATCAATATCAGATTCCATCACTTGCTTACCAACGGATCCCTCAGAATGAGAGTCCGAACAGCTGATAAAAACATCACAATAATGCACAAGTAACCCACACCACTCCAGTCCATCAATTATTAACATCTTGTGAAGTGAAAAGCTGCATATTTGTAAGAAACAAACCCATCATTCCGATGTTTTCAAGTTCAAACCATTGTGTCCTAATAAATTACGAGTCCTCTATCCAGTGAAATGTTATCTTGTCTGAACCAGGAGAGAAATATGCACAGATCAAGCAGTGTTTACAAGCGAAAACGACAATGTGAGAGGACAGCAAAAACACAGATTTTTACACACACTGGAGGAAGCATTATTACGGATCATGGATTCATATTTTGGCCAAAAGTGACAGTTTAAAGTTAACGCCTTAATGATGGATTTGTTTCTTACGAACATGCAGCTTTTCACTTCACAAGATGTTAATTGATGGACTGGCGTGGTGTGGATTACTTTCTGGATTATTGTGATGTTTTTCTCAGCTGTTTGGACTCTCACTGGCACCCATTCACTGCGGAGGATCTGCGTCTACATCTTGGATGGCCTGAGGGTGAATGCATTTTGAACAAATTTTCTTTTTTTGGTAAACTATTCCTTTTGAAAACACTTTTGGTTCACCAAAGAAGCTTTCAGTGAATCATTCTTAAAAAAAAGATTATTTTTCTTATTACGAACAACATTTTAATAATCTAAAGAATTGTTTTTTACTACAACCCCAAGTCCCAAGTTGATAAAATCATGAATAACATTCTCTTTAATCCTTATTTAATTAAGTAAAGTACAAAGAAAAATTTCCATTGTTTTCAGTGCCCAACTTTTAATTTTATTTTGAAAATATAACCACATTTAGATTTTCATGGCTGCAACACACTCCAAAAAAGTTGGGACAGAGCAAAATATCAGTGAAAAGGTTATAGACAGTGCCGATCCTGGACTTCTGGGGGCAGGTGGGGTATAAATGAATGAATGAAACGCATTTGTCTGTCTCGAATCGTGCTCACAGAAAGTACATGACCTTTGAGCCCTCAGATGGTATTGCATAAGACACCGTCATGCAGTGTTAAATATAGCCACATGGGCTCAGGAGTACTTCGGAAAACTGCTGTCACTGTCATCAATAAATGCAACTTGAATTTCTGTTACTTTAGCAGAAAGCTATACATCAGTTCTCTACAGTGATGCCATCAGGTTCAAGCTTATCTCAGATGGAAATGTGTGCTGTGGTCAGACGAGTCCACGTTTCAGCTTGTTTCTGAAAAAATGGACGTTGAGTTCTCAGTACCAAAGACTGATGCAAACGCAGATGACTGTCATGGTATGGGGTGCAGCAGAGTAAATGGCATTGGTGACTGGAATATATGTGTAGGTACCATTGAAATGGAGGCATGTATTGGGGTTTTACAGACACATATACTGCCATCGAGATGAGATCTTTCATGTTAAGTCAATGGTTATTAGATCATGACAATTCCAGGTCTCATTCTGCATGTGCTACAACAGCATGCCTGCAGTCCATATCTGTTTCCTATTGAAAATGTATGACCAGATATGAAAAGGAGAATCAGACAATGACGATCACAGACTGCTGAGCATCTGAAGTATTTTATTAAGCCAGATTGGACAACAATTTCGCTTGCAAAACTTGAAGTATTAGTATTCTCAATTCCCTAACAATTCCCAAAAGGAAAGTTGATGTGACACAGTGTTAAACATGCCTCTGTCCCAACTATTTTGGAGTGCAACCATGAAAATCTCAATTTGGGTATATTCACAAAATATAATTAAAAGTTGGTTACTGAAAACATTGGAATTTTCTTTTCTTTGTGCTTTAGTCAATTAAATATATGTTAAAGAGAATGAAAAGATATAACATATTCTTGTTTTTATGGCATTTCACAAACTTTTCTGGAATTAGTGTTGCATAAAGAACTTGGAAAGGCTCCATGAGTGTTAAGGGTTCTACATGGAAGATGTAACCATCAATGCCAATAAAGATCATTTATTTTAAAGAGTAGGTCATTTTTGATTTCTATTTTTGTTTTGATGTGGACTTAAGTATTGCTTGATAAGCTATATTTTTAAAGTAGCTCCCCACCACTGTTAACAATCCCTGCAGCAATTTCACAAGCTTCAGATCCAGTAAAAATACCCCAAAACAACCCAGCCACAAGCAATCAACTGACCTCATTGTTGTGGGCAGATCTCAAGCTAAATGCCCCCTGACAGCACTCAGGAGGGCTGATGACCCCCTCCGTGTGGCTTTAAACGTGTGAATAGATCCCCTGCCTCAGCATCTCTGGAGAATCAGGCATATCACAGGCATTACATGAGAGACTGTCTGCTAACAACTCCACCTGACCATTTATACACACAACACACACTCTTTGAAGACCATTTTTACAAATAAGTATATAAAAATAAAATATGTAACATGTATGTCTATATTTGAATTATGTCTTGAATTATGTCTTTAAATGTGTTTACCACAAAACAAACACCACAGAATTCACAATATCCATTTCTAATACTTACTGTTTTGTTTGTGTGGTTGTTTTCCCTCCAAAGTGGTGTCACTTCCTGGATGATAATGTCATTAAGGAACTGACTTTTGTCAAAAGAATTCTACCGACATTTTCTCTGGAAAGAAAAAGGATGGAATATGATATTATATGTGATTTTTATATGTGATCATTGACCATGAAATCAGGCTTAAGCAGCATAGGTATATTTGTAGCAATAGCCAAAAATACATTGTATGGGTCAAAACTATTGATCTTTTTCATGCCAAAAATCATTAGGATATTAAGGAACATGATCTTTATGGATCATGTTCCATAAGGATATTTCCTAAATTTCCTACTGTAAATATATCAAAACATAATTTTTGATTAGTAATATTTTGCATTGCTAAGAACTTCATTTGGACAACTTTAAAGGCGATTTTCTCAGTATTTTTATATTTTTGCATGCTCAGATTGCAGATTTTCAAATAGTTCTATCTCAGCAAAATATTGCCCCATCCTAACAAACTATCAGTCAATGGAAAGCTTATTTATTAAGCTTTTAGATGATGTATAAATCTCAGTTTCATAAAATTGACCCTTATGACTGGTTTTGTGGTCCAGCGTCACATATGAAAAAAAAAATACATTGATTAGCAATCACATATTTTTAAATAAAAGGTTTTGTTTGAAAAATGGAAACTTGTTTATGCCACGGAATCTAACATTTTTAGCTCACAATTTTGACTTTTTTCCCCCTTTTTTTGCTTTGTTTGGTTTCAACCAATAAAAATTGCTAGCGAGGTAAAAACTTTTTTTTTTTTTTTTTTTTTTTTTTGCAATTGTAAGTTTATATCTCACAGATTTGATGCTGCTTCTTAGAATTTTGAGAAAAAAAGTCAAAAAGTTAAATAACTATCCTTTTTATTTAGAATTTTTTTATTCCATTGCAGAAACAGGCTTCCCTAGTATCATTTTGGATTAGTAAATATGAAAATATAAATATGGAAATACGAATATTAGGAAATCAGGTAAAATATACCTGAAATGTTTCTTACTAAATTGTCAGTTTTTTGTGTTTTTTTTGTAAGATCAACATCGAGTGACATGACAAAATTTACAGCATCCGCACAATATAGTGATATTGTGGTAACAGAAAATATGGTTTCCATCAAGTGACTTACATTGCATTCAAATTACGCATTTTATCAGTTTTCGCTCAAACAGTTTGAGAATCAAATCTACTACTGTTTGAGCTGCAGGAAAGCTGTATGACATAGGAAACATAGGACTTGAAAATGTACTGCATAATCATAGTACTTTAGTTACTCCCCAGCACCATTTGTTAAGTTCAGTTCAGCAGCAAAGCTGATTCTCACCACACTGAGGTTCACTCCCCTGCTGTGTCTCTCAAAGGCCCATCAGTTGCTCTCTCCCTTCCTGATGTTAGCATCATGGAGGTCAGCACCCCTCGCCCCTCCATCCTCAGCTCTGAGTGCACTGGAGCGGCTCGGACTGCACTTCTCCGCCCGGTCAGGGCCTCTCGGTCACCCCGGCGTCCTGCCTGTTCATTTCCCTTTCATCTTCAGTGTGAAATTGTTGCCGGTGCGGCGCTGACCCCGGGCATTAAGAGGTCAGCTATTGAAATCTGATGTGCACCTCTGAACGACAGAATCTCCTTCACAAGGAGAAGAGAAAAGAGGAGGGAGGGAGGGAGAAGATCGGGATTTAATGGGCCCGCTGTCCACATCACTGTCAGAGGTTTAGTCGATTTTGTCCAAGCATGTGATAAGGAAGAGTAGGAGAAGAGATAGAAACAGCTCCTGGAGATTCACTCTGCAATGAACGAAGAAGAAATCTACTTCAGCATCTTTTTAAAATATAACAAATAAAAACAGAGACTTAATAAATGCTCAAAAAATACAATTCTGTAAACATATGCTCATGTTGCAGAGGCACACAAAATGAAATACTAGCCAGAATGTTACAGCTTTTTATCTCAATTGATTTCAGCATTGTTAACCTTGTGTGATGTGATTAGTTACAAGACATGAAAATTCAAGAGTCATGCTTTAGCTGGTTAATATGACCTAGTAAGCCCCTGCTGGTAGATTCTAATAGTTACATCATCTGGCTGCAAACAGCATTGTTTTCCATTGACAGCCATTTAAAAATATCTGTGTGTTCTGATTAAAACTATTTTTTTGTAAAAAAATATTTTATTTTTGTAGTTTATTTATTTATTTACTTTTTTTTGTTGGTGTATTTTATTTTATTTTATTTTATTTTATTTTATTTTATTTTATGTCTGCTGCAAGGAGTTCCAATATTGTTTAAGTAGGATTTAGGAGCTTCTGCATCGATTAACAACTTAAATTTAAGTATGTTTCTAACAAAGAGCTACTGCATGACTTTAAACACCTTTAAAAGAGCAGCGTGAACATTTTACCTATATTGTTTTTTCACAAAAGATATAAAAGTCATGTAGGTTTTAAATAATGACAGAAATGTTTTGAATTATTACTTTTTATTATTAATTATTGAATTACGTTGAATTACTTTTTAATGGACAGTAATGTGTTATATTACTTTTGCATTATGTTTAAATCTGGACAGGGCTTGCTTGTTTGTTTTTAATATAAAAAGTTACATTTTTAGCAAATATAAAAGCCCTTTCACACCAAAAAGTGAAATGAAAAAGCCTCAGGCTAAAGGAAAAGTAAATTCACATCTGTACACAGTAGACAAAGAAAAAGGTTAAACACTCTTCAGCAATAAAAAAACAAAACAATGAAGCACAAATGTTCGTTTATCTATTATTAGTATAGTTAAACTGGATTTTGAGTATTTGAATACATAAAGGATATTTGTGTTATTTAAAATATTTCATTATTGCCGTTTTAAATCAGTTTCTGAGTTTGCATTTCACTGTTTTGATTCATTCTGATGAATACTGAATGTGTTTTTTTGCGAGAGAGAGATTAAACAAAGCAAGTTCACATTCAGTCTAGAACTACAGTGACATCATGTTTACACAGTGCACACAATACCTCTGTATTTTCGATTTCTCAACATGGGGACAGGAGATTTGTCAGTCAGTGAATGGGAAAACAAAGTAACTGGTGTTACTTATTTGAAAAAGTAAAAACAATATGCAAAAAAAATCCATCTTTGCAATATCAAGCAGCATAACAGACGAAAGCCATGCACATTCAAGTTATTAATGGTTTTATGTTAAAAATAAGGTGGATACGAGTTCATAAAACTAATTTTATTCATAACATATTTTGTCTATATTTTGTTAATTTCTGTAAAAGAAAAACTGCACGTCAATATCACATACAAAAACATGAAGCATACACTAACAAATAAAAGAAAACAAGGCAGCAAGAAAGACTAGAGAAATTGTGATTTTGGCCCCGCTACTCTATAGATCTGCCTCGAGCGCACAGAAACTTATCTGCCGACATCTGAAAGTTCAAAATGCAAAGAAAAGTCTGGCTCTCCTCCACAATTATTTATTTTCCAAAGGCTGTCCCTAATCACAAATAAATAAGTGCTCAGACAGAAACGTTGAGAGAGAATGAGATATCGGGAGGAGAGGGTGTCTATCATAGCGCCAGATAACTGCTAGATATGATTGCCTTGATAAGAAACCATAATTTGGCTTTTAGAGATAGCCACAGGGGTTGCAGAGACCGAGTCAGTGTGTGCGTGCTAGTGTTTGCCTTCCTCCACTTCTGCACATTTTATCTTCCCCGTTGAAGAGCGTTTTATCTCTGATGATTTTCTCCTCTTTTTTATGTGTTTTTTTCTCCGCCAGAAGGTAAGATCACATAGCCACAGAAGCCAAGAGTGGCATGTTTTAAAGCGATGGACAAAATACAAATATTTGAAAATGTATTTCATGGCAATTATGTCAAGTTTCATGGCCCTGGCGCTGCACTGAGCCACAGCCTGGATGCCTTAATTTGTATAGAAATTGTAATCATTTGTTCATTTCAAGGTGAAAATTGCATTTTTTAATTTAAATTGTATCCTGCGTGATAGGCTATTATCTAGAAAAATTGTCTCTGTGTATTGCGCTCTATGCCCAGGCGTTACGGCTGTTAGCAGGCCTCTTACGTTCAGAAGAGGCTTATGTGTGAATCCCGAACAAACCCCCGGTTTGTTCTACCGTACGGGCCTCCTCTGTCTGAGCTCATTTGCATTTTAGTCATTAATATTAATTAGTCTGCGAGCCAAGCGCGCTCGCGCAGATTTTTATATGTAAATCGAACCTGGCTTCACAGTGGCGTTATCGCGCCGAACCATCTCTCAGATTCCCAACTTCAGTGGCGCTTTATTCTCGCGCTAACCGCTTATCTACAGAGGAGAGAGGTGTACGAGCGCGCGTGCTCATGTGATGCCATCCGTGTGAAGAACAGAACGGGAAAAATCAACAATTCCGACGTGCATATGCGATACGTGATGTGCTGAACTCGAGGTGGAGAACTTCTTCAAGCTCTGCTTTAGAAGTTGAAGATGCACTCGACTTCAACGAGGGGACCGAGTAAGACGGCGGCTGGTCTCCCGAAGACTTATCCCGAGATGACAATGACACATTCAAAACGAATCGACTTGAAATATCTTCATTCGACTTGCTTTTGCAAATTTAAGGCCTTACATAAAAAAGCAATATTGGAAGATGTTCTTTAGAAGATCTCCCGCTGCCAAAGATGAGACTGAAATCCCAGCTTACAGAGGCCTCTGTCTGTGCAAAGCCGGAGTCAAAGTAGGCCGTCAGACGGGCCGCGGCGCAGGTACATTATGTATCGCGGAATAATTATGGGATTTAGAGAATTACGGGTCTCCGTAAGTGCTTTCACTGTGACAGCCATGACAGTCGGAAACAGCGTAGCTCTCTTAAGACACATAAGCCTCAGAGAAGAACACCTCCAGTGTAATCTGCCAGGATCAGGTCCTCTGTGGCTCTTTAAACCCTCATTTTCTTACATATATATGTAGATATAAAGAGACACGCACGGCTGAGATGGTGTTTCAATGAAATAATGCTGATTTGTTGTTTTGTTTGCACCTTATAGGGAAAAATCACAAATGAGATCTCTTTAGTGTCTAAACAGCAATGAGATTGGAGAGCATATGTGCGACCCTGGACCACACAACCAGTCGTTAATTAGCACAGGTATATTTGTAGCAATAGCCAACAATACATTGAATGGGTCAAAAGTATCGAGGATAGGATATTAATTAAAGATCATGTTCCATGAAGATATTTTGTACATTTCCTATCATAAATATATCAAAAGTTCATTTTTAATTAGTAATATGCATTGCTAAGAACTTCATCTGGACAACTTTAAAGGCGATTTTCTCAATATTTAGATATTTTTTGCACCCTCAGATTCCAGATTTTCAAATAGTAATCTGAAATAGTTTCAAGTAGTAATCTCAAATATTGTCCCATCTTAACAAACCATACATCAACTGAGTGTATTTTTTCAGCTCAATTTCAATCGTCCTTAAAGTTGTCCAAATTATTTTCTTAGCAATGCATTTTACTAATCAAAAATTCTGTTTTGGTATTTTTACTGCAGGAAATTTGCAAAATATCTTCATGGATATATCCTAATGATTTTTGGCATAAAATAAAAATGTATCTACAGGATTAGATCAACAAATATACTTGTGCTACTTATGACTGGTTTTGTGGTCCAGGGTCACATATAGAGAATTTAAGAAAAGATCTCAAGTTGTGCATTTAAGCGCTGCAATTGCTCAGTAGTAAATCAATCGAAAAAGGTCCAATAAATGCAACGCTTCACACAAATAAGTAGGAATAACAATAAAAGACAATGTTGTTCTCATTAAACACATCAAACAACAACAACAACAGCTTATGACACCAGCACAACAAAAGCCTATCAGAAATATTTTACAACAAACTTCTACCTGTCCTCAACCTAAGCACAAGCTTCACTTTTCACCATAACAAGAAGCCAACAAACTTTATATGGCGATTAAACATTAACAAGTCTCCTCCTTCAGTCAACTTGCTCAAAAACACAAAACTGCACATTATTTCAACATTTACTCTCCCAATACAGTTCCATGTAAAGCATACTGGAACCTAGAAATCCTTCAGGTATCGCTTCAGTGACAGCTTTTGTACCGTAAAATATTTCTTTGCATTACTTTTAATCTTGTTTTATTGGAAATGACTTCATTCAGCAAGGCTTCTAATACAAATTTACAGATGATTTACTCACCCCTTTGTCATCCAAGATGTCCATGTCTTTCTTTCTTCAATCGTAAACAAATTATGTTTTTTGATTACAACATTTCAGGATTTCTCTCCATGTAGTGGACTTCTATGGTGCCCCTGAGTTTGAACTTCCAAAATGCAGGTTCAAAGGGCTCTAAACAATCCCAGTTAAGAAAAAAGTGTCTTATCTAGTGAAATGATCAGTTCTTTTTTTTTTATTAATTTAATTTAATTAGTCTTGTCTAGCTCTGCGTGTACTCTGTATATTCTGGTTCAAGGCAGTTAGGGTATGTCAAAAAACTCCCATCTCCTCCATCTTCAAAATCATCGTACATTGCCCTTTTTTGTAAAGGCTGTTTGATCTTTGCATATTCACTTTATAAACACTTGGTCGGTAATTCTGCGGCAATGTAGGGTGATTTTGAAGTTGAAAATGAGATGGGAGTTTTTCGACATACACTGTCTTGAAGTACACACAGAGCTAGACAAGACGAGCATTTGAGGTTTTTTTTTTTCGTTTCACTCATTTAAAGCCCTTTGAAGCTGTATTTAAACTGCATTTTGGAAGTTCAAACTCCATAGAAGTCAACAATATGGAGAAAAATCCTGAAAAAACATTATTTCTTTACGACTGAAGAAAGAAAGACATCTTGAATGACAAGGGGGTAAGTAAATCTGTACACTTTTGTTCTGGAAGTGAACTGCTCCTTTAAATTAAACATAACAGAGAACTCCAAGTCTCCTTAAGACAAAAAACTAAAAGTCTATGAGTTAAAACTTTTAAATGTTTCATTGTGGTTGGTTAAATTTCAGTGGTTCTTTTTTCTCTGGAGTGTCTTGGAAGTCTGAAAGTGGGGCAATAATGGCTTCATTAAACTGTCCTTCACTCTGTTTGTTGGCTCTCGCTGGGCCAGGTCCATCAACCTCCTCATTCTCCATGCCTGTCCGGTCTTGCTTCTTCACCGCTAGCTCTCTTAAATGAGATCGAAATCTATCAGCCCTCCTCTCGCGCGGCCAGCTCAGTCTATGCAGATGCTTCTCGCCGTGAGGCCTGCCTCCTGGGAGATAGGAGTCCACCAGCATCCTCCTCTCCGCGGCTCAAGAGTTTCATTTCCATCCCTCTGATCTAAACAAGCCCATTACCGGCAGGACACAAGCCCAGGCCCCTGGAGAAAGCTCGCAGCTAAGCCACCGTGGCTCATAGCCACCTTCAATGGCCATACGTCTGGTGTAGGGACCACATATACGGCCCGCCACTTTATCAGAACCTCTCCAGAGAAGCGAGGGGAATTGGCTCTTGTGGGTCTCGTCGAATCCTCCTCCTGTAGTCAATCAATTACTGGATCAAAAGACGAGAGAGGAGAGGGTAACAAAGACGAGGACACACGGTTGACTGGGCGGTGCCTCGTGGAGCGACAGAGCTAAAGAAAGAGCAGTGACGGAGGTGGAGGCCCGAGGATCGGACAGCCAGAACATGTGCTTTAGCTTAATCCAGAAGAGACTTGAAACATCTCACACATGCCTTGAAGAGAGGTTGACCACGAAAACACAAAGCGTATAGGATAAAAAGCACACTGTAAAGTATAAAGACCTTAACGCAAACATATGAGGCTGTCGAGAGGATAAAATATCAGCTCACCCTATAGATTTATTCTCTGCAAAGCCAAATAAATGAGTGAGGATTGACAATCTAGAAGGTACTTCAGAGATATGTTAATTCATATGATTGCTGCAGCTACAAATATACTAGGAATATGAGTTTATGTCAAAGATAAAAATGTGTTTTGTGCAATGAAATATTGGTTGCTTATGTTACATGTCATGTCATCATTTTTGCATAGTAAATAAAATGCCCCTCCAGTCAAAAGTTTTTTTTTTATGTTTTTTGTTTTTTAAGGAATTCTCTTCTGCTCACCAAGCCTGCATTTATTTGATCCAAAATACTGCAAAAGCAGTAATGTTATGAAACATTTTTACTATTTAAAATAGCTGCTTTCTATTTGAATATATTTTAAAATGTAATTTATTCCTGTGAACAAAGAAAATTTTTCGGCATCATTACTCCAGTCTTCAGTTTCACATGATCCTTCAGAAATCATTCTAAAATGCTGATTTGCTGTCCAGGAATCATTTATTCTTATTATTTAAAACAGTTAGGCATATTTTTTTAGGATTCTTTGATGAATAGAAAGATCCAAAGATCAGCATTTATCTGAGAAAAAAAAAAAAAAAAAACTTTTGTAACATTATTCACTATACAATTTAAAAGCTTGGAGTCAGTTTTTTTTTTTGAGAAGGAAATTATAGAAATTAATACTTTTATTTTGCAAGGATGCTTTAAATTGATCAAAAAGTGATAATAAAGGCATTTATGATGTTACAAAAGATTTCTATTCATCAAAGAAATCTGAAAGAAATCTACTTTTCAACGTAACAATATTAGTTTTTTGAGCAGCAAATCAGAATATTAAAATGATTTCTGAAGGATCATGTGACTGGAGTAATAATGCTAAAAAGTTCAGGAATAAATTACATTTTAAAATATATTCAAATAAAAAACTGTTATTTTAAATTGTAAAAATATTTCAAAATTTCACTGTGTTTTCTGTACTTTGGATCAAATACAAGCAGGCTTGGTGAGCAGAAGAGACTTCTTAAAAAAACTTTTGACTAGTAGTGTGTATCTTAAAAATGTTTTATTTTATGCACATTTTGTTTTGATTTTGGTCAGAACAAAAGCAACAATGGTTACATTGAGTTATCATCAGGATGAGCAATTGAAATCACCTACAGTGTATAAAATGTCTAGCATGTCTGTGTTGGGACAGTGGCAGCTGGTTCTGGTATCAAGTGGTTTGGAATCTCTGGCCATGCCATCAGCATACCAACAGTTCCTGTGTGACAGCATCTGCCACATGAGTCCTGGCCAAAGCAGACAGACAGTGAGGAGGAATGTCATAGCTAGACAATGGCAGAATGAATGACCTCCCACAGCTGTACATACTGTGATATGTGTTATACTAACATGCGTCTTTTCACATGCACCTAATTTGAAGTAAGGTAGGATACTATCTAGAATACCTTGTGTTTACCAATTCTACACTCTTAAAAATAAAAGTTCGTTATTGCCATCAGTGGTTCTATGAAGAACATTTAACGTCCATGTAATCTTTCTATTGAACAGGTTCTTGAAAGGTTGAAAAAGGTTGAAAAATGTCTTTAAATTTACACTAAGAGAACATAAGAGTTCTTTAAAGTTCACTAAAATTTTGTTGGGGAAACAGTATATATCTTCTTTGGCATCACTACAGAAAAAAAAAAAAAAAAAAAAACTTTTAATATCTTTATTTTTAAGAGTGCAAGAGGTGCAGAATAGAAAGTGCATGGAACAGACTACCAAAATGGATGATTTAAAGAAATGATAAACTGATAATCTCATATTTTCTGAAAGGAATAATGTAATCTTATCATAATCTTATATTTTCCAAAAAAAACAAACCACATCGGTTTCTTGCAGTCTTGATTTACCTGCTTCTGTGATCCTGTACAAGAAGCTAAAGATTTGATTTTATAGTCTTTAGTAGATGTTAGACCTGGGCTGTATTTCAACAGTTTATCAAAACTGTATCAAAACAGTTTTTGGAAATGACACAAAGTCATAAATAAAATACAACTAATCTAAAACTCCATTCTCTGAATCTTCTCACATTGTTTCTTACCTGACAGTCACAGTGTGGTTGATGGGCCATTAGGGAGGGCTTTGTGTGTCTCTCAGGTGTGAATCACTAAATATTCATGACCATTGTCAATCTCTTGCATATTGTCTTTCCATCACAAAACATGTTTTGGTAAATTTAGATCAATATATTGTTTTCTTAGAATGAGTGAATGAAATGATTTTCACATCATTGTGTAGAAAAAACTCTAGCCTACCACATCCAGTTATCAAAAGTCTTGTAAACAAATGTTCTGGATGTGCTAAATGGCCTAATTTCCAACACTTTAATTTTTTAGTTTTTCACTAACCACGCATAAACATTGTTTTCTTAAAAACACAAACATGTACATTCATGTTGCTTACATATTATTGTAGCCCAGTTTGTGCTGATTACAATATCATCTGACTTTAGCCATAAATATGTTTTTAAGATACAGAAAAATGCACAAATGTCAGGGCATGTCAAAACTTCTTCAGGGCCCCAAAACACCCTCAGACCCCAGAGGGTTAAATATGTATACTGGAAAAAAAGATGGATTTTACTTTTAAAAAAATTCAGAAACTGTAAGTAAATTTCACAAGTAATTGCAAAGAAACCAAGTGTGTAGAAAATTAAGTAGAGATGCTAGGGACATGGCCCTACCAATATCCAGTGACTACTAAATTGACCCTAGCAATAATTTTGATCAAACAATGAAATATATGTAACCATCTAAAAACGTCTGAGGTCATATCATTGATATTACATGAGAAATTAAAGTAAATATGCTAGAAAACTGCATGCCTGAAGTGCACAGTTAATTTGAATGATAAGGTTTACCCTCTTTACTGTTGTTATCTGCTTCTCCCATTTGCTCTTTTCACATTTACTGTAACTCTTTATAGACTAACACAATCAGATACTCTGATACAATAATTTCTCTAATATGTGTTAGCCTATACAGTTGTGCTCAAAATTATTCATACCCTTGGTAAATATGATCAAAGAAGGCTGTGGAAAAAAATATGTATCATTAATCCTTTTATTAAATTTTTTTTTCTCGAATACACATTGGCCACAATTAATCTTACCCTTTTATTCAATGCTTTTTGCAACCTATTTTTGCCAAGACAACAGCTCTGAGTCTTCACCTATAATGCCTAAGTTTAGAGAACATCTGACAAGAGATCAGAGACCATTCCTTCATACAGAATCTCTCCAGACCCCTCAGATTTCCAGGTCCATATTGGGGCTTCTCCTTTTTTAGTCCACCCCACTCATTTTGGGTTCAGGTCAGGGAACTGGGTTGGCCATGGCAGAAGCTTGGTTTTGTTCTCTGTGACCCATTTTTGTTTTGATTTTGATGTTTGTTTGTGGATCATTGTCCTGTTGGAGGATCCAGTCACGGCCCATTATAAGATTTCTAGCTGGGACAGTCAGTTTTTTTATTTTTTTATCTGTTAGTATTTGTTAGAATCCATAATGCCATCTGTCTGAACAAGACATCCAGAACTCTGACAGAAAAATAGGCCTGCAACAAGATACAGCAGTATATTTTATTGTGCACAAATGGGTACTCTTTTATCCCTGTGTGCACCAAACCCATTTTGAGTGTTTGCTGCTAAAAAAAAGCACATTTTTTGGTTTCATCTCAACATAAAACCCAGTTTGAAGTGCCAGTAGTGTGTAGCAAATTAATATGAAATTTCTCAATGAAAGATCAAATGGATAAACAATGCAGATTTATTTTCATAGCCTTCTTTGATCATATTAGCCAAGGGTATGAATAATTTTGACTAACTGAACATTCACTTCAGTGGTATAAGATGACTCTGTGCTTTCAACTGATATTCTATTGAACTGTCACTAACTGAACTTCAGTGGTCAAAATATATTGAATTAAGCTATCATAATGCACAATGTTTCCATCTAACATTTATTTTATGGTACAGCTCGTCATATTAATGGGGTGTTTCACAAATTAGCAGGATAGTAAACCGGTTAGCTCACCTGAAAATGTCCCTAGATTTGTGTTGAACTTTATCTTTAAAAACAAAAATGATTGATATTCCATTTGTAAATACCTTACTGTTTTCTCTTTTTTCAGTCCATTCAGTTTTAAGTGCGACTGTCTTTTATCGAGAGCTTCTCACATTGAATCACATTTTTTTTGTACAAACTTGTGAATGCATGAGATCTTAATTACAGGAGCCCTGGCGTGCGTTTTTGTATTGGTTAGTAATATAAAAAAAGAAAATGAAAAACAGAGAAGGATTATTTGATTGGTCATAGGCAGTAATTGATAGAATGTTATCAAAACGATCAAAAAATGTCAAAAGTATGGGGTTAGGTTGATTTTTTTTTTTAGCAAAGGTGCAATAAATTGACATTAAAAACAGCAGAAAAGATTTCTAATAAATGCTATACTACTGACTTTTCTATTTTTTATTCTATTTTTGTATCACAGTTTCCACTAAAAAATTAAGCAGCATGACTGTTTTCAACAATAATCGGAAATGTTTCTTAAGCAGCAAATCAGCATTTTAGAATGATTTCTGAAGGATCATGTCACAATGAAGACTGGAGTAATGATGCTGAAAATTCAGCTTTGCATCACAGGAATAAATGATATTTATTTTAAATTGTAATAATATTTACTATTTTTACTGCTTTTTAATCAAAAGAATTATTAGTAAACCGGTTAGCTCACCTGAAAATGTTTGTAGATTTGTGTTGAACCTTTGAAACAAAAATGATTGATATTCCATTTGTAAATACCATACTGTTTTCTCTTTTTTCAGTTAATGTCATAAAACTAACGAGCTAAGCCAGTAATCTTACTGACAGTGCTGTGTAAACATGGCTGAAGACGCGACAAGCACTAAAACAGAGGAACAACAGACAAACCGAATCAACTGATTGAGTCGTTTACGCTGGAATCGCCACTATTGATTCAAATTTGTGACTTCGATCATTCAGTTCAAGCGAAACTCCGAATCAGTTAAACCATTGTCGCAAAATGATTCACTGTTTCTAACCACTCCAATCGGATTCGCGTACCTCGAAGCGGTTTCGCAAATCATTTAATTTAGATCAGGACTAGCGGGTATCGCGATTCATTTGATTTAGATCGGGACTTCGGAGCGGGTTCATGAATGTTTTGATTTAGATCGGAATTTAGGAGAGCGAAGCATTTGATTGATCAACAGAAGAGTTCTGTGCCATGCAAAGATGAACTGATGATGCTTGCTGACTTACACTTCTTAATTGTGTCTATTTTAATTGAATGTATTGTTTAGTTACAATTTTTTGTTCAAAGTTTATAAATCTAAATGTTTTGTTTTAAAAGGTTTTTAAATGTGAATCTGCAACTAAATCTAAATGTTTTAGAGGCCAATTAGAGACAATTACTACAATCTATTTTTATTAAATCATTCTTTAATTTCACTAATCAATCTTTTTACTTTGTTTTATTAAACACAGGGGGTCATTAATTGATGTTTACATTATAGCATGTGCAAATTCACACACAAAGTATCTTTAATTTGGCCAGAATTGCAGGTGCCTGTCTTAATATCTAATAATAGCATATAGAAAATATGAAATAAGCTTAAGGTTCTTATAGATTTTAAAGAAGTTTATAATTAAATACATCCGAAAGGTCATTAAGTTTTATTATTATTTTTATATATTATGTATACATTTAATATAAATATAATATTTTATTATTTTACCTCTTATTATCATTATTACACCCATTATTGAATGTTTATTTGTTGCTTGACCTCGTCACATTTAAGGAGAGAACTATAGGTTACAAAGTTGGACATTTGACCGTTTGTTACGATTTTCAAGTGTGCTAAATTTAGTAGAGACACTGACACATCTCTACCAATATCCAGCCACTATATTGTCCCTAGAAAAAATTTTGATCAAACAATAAAAATATCTGTTATCTGCCATAATATTTAACATCTTTAACCATTTCAGAGTTCTCTTCAAGTCCAATGTCTTTGCACCCTTTAAACTACAGAAAAACTTGGCAAATGACATATAATAATATAACAAAAATCGAATCTTTCATAGTCAAACCTTTCATCATGTTGTCAAACAAATTCAGTAAAAAGTACTTTGAAATGAAAGACAAACTCTGGAAACTGGATGTTTGATCCTTATGTCAGTTTTAGATCTTTAATTGATAACATTTACGCCAGTGTTACAGTAAAGACACCAACAGGCTGAAGGTAGTAAATACCAAATACAAGGTTTCCCACTAAAGCTACTACTTCATACAGCAGAATAAATTATACCATGGTAACGTACAC
The DNA here is from genome assembly GCA_033026305.1 of Cirrhinus molitorella. Classification (NCBI taxonomy): domain Eukaryota; kingdom Metazoa; phylum Chordata; class Actinopteri; order Cypriniformes; family Cyprinidae; genus Cirrhinus; species Cirrhinus molitorella. The sequence continues at coordinate 31,365,611 of CM065137.1, forward strand.
ACATGCTGAAAGGAAATGGGAGGAAAGCATAAACACAAATGCTAACAAAAGCAGGTGCCCAGTTTGACGTCCCAGAGGGGCATGATGGGTAATATTTTTAATATCCAAATGTTGATTAACAAAGGTGTTAGCCGCGGATGTTCTATACTAGAAGTCTTTTTCATTGCTCATTTGATGATGAAGATATCGACAGTTGAAAAGGGAAGAGGGCGGGGTTTGGGTCAGGTGGTGTCTTTAAGAGTTCTTTTCGCCTTAAATGCACCCAGTAAAACGTTCGCTCCAAGATTCGTTCGGGAATTCGTTGAGTCAGAAGCAGTCATTTAGCACCAAACACTGCTGTGTTTCCCACAGTCTGTTAAATGAGCCATCGGCCACTTCGGTCGCACCGAATGTCAATATTTCATCTTCATTACGGATCCACAAATGTGCTCTTTCTTAAGCAGAGCAAAGCGATATGATTCACCTTCCATTCAGTTTTAAGTGCGACTGTCTTTTATCGAGAGCTTCTCACATTGAATCCTAAGAAAAATGATACATAACTATTAAAAAACAAAGAAACAAAGGCAGTAAATATAAACACAAAATTACAATATAAGACTTACACGTATCCCCTGCTTCATCTACCACACAACACCCTTGCTGTTTTAGTATAAAACATATTCTTTATAAACAAACAATAAACGATCTGCTTCATCTACTGTACAGTTCCATTTATGTGTCAAAATGTCACCTGCGAGTGCTACACAAATGTCGAAATTTCACAATTTTTTTTGTACAAACTTGTGAATGCATGAGATCTTAATTACAGGAGCCCTGGCGTGCGTTTTTGTATTGGTTAGTAATATAAAAAAAAGAGAAAATGGAAAACAGAGACGGATTATTTGATTGGTCATGGCCAGTACTTGATGGAATGTTATCAAAATGATCAAAAAATGTCAAAAGTATGGGGTCAGGTTGATTTTTTTTTAAGCAAAGGTGCAATAAATTGACAGTAAAACAGTCAAGATTTCTAATAAATGCTATTCTACTGACTTTTCTATTTTTTAAGAATCTTGAATGAAATGTATCACAGTTTCCACTAAAAAATTAAGCAGCATGACTGTTTTCAACAAATCAGCATTTTAGAATGATTTCTGAAGGATCATGTCACAATGAAGACTGGAGTATTGATGCTGAAAATTCAGCTTTGCCTCACAGGAATAAATTATATTTTATAACGTATTCAAATAGAAAACATTTTATTTTAAATTGTAATAATATTTACTACCGCTTTTTAATCAAAATAATTATTTTTTACAAATATTTAAAAAATCATTCTGACCCCAAACTTTTAAACACTGTGTATTTGGTCTAAAATCCACTTGTGCATTTTAACCATTTTACAAACGGCAAACTGTATTATATCTAGAAGGAATGGTAAAAATGTTTGCTTAACTCAACATCAAATATGAATGTTTGAAACTATTCTTTTTGTCTTTTAGTTTGAGGGCAAGCGTTGCTTCTTTCTAGAAAATTAAAGAATAAAATTCACAGCTTTCTAAATTGTGTATCCAAACAATGTCGTTTTCTTTCCCCCAGATCATCTCCGAGGACAAAACGGGCATATGAGCGAGGGAAAAAGAATCGCTGGTCCTCTACAAGCGCTGCTAATTCCCAGCAGAAAGCCAGACTTCCCACAGAGTGGCCAAGTTTGCATGGAATGTCAAGTGAAATATGAAGGCAGAGAAGGTCAAATCGCTCAGGAACGTTACGCCTCGAAAGTGAAAAACCAGCAGTCACACTTTCAACACACACACACTCGTTCCTCCCCATTTGTTTTAGCCCACTGCTAGCATTTCATGTAAAAAAACTTCGAGTTTGAATTAGTAAAAAATGCTACGTGTGGATCCAGAAACAACGAAACGAAACAATAGTTACAATAATAATAATTACAACAAGTAAGGGCAATCGTAATAACAATATCAATAGAAAACAAGCGAGATTATCCATTGTAATGACACTGAGATTCATACACGACTATGCACAGCGAGGTGAAAGTACGTTTTGGAAATGGCTCGGAATGCGTTCTTGACGTACGCGCCGTCCGTCGACGTGCCTGCAGCCGTTGCATGGTCCTCTTGTCAGAGCCCAGAATCACAAACGGTCACGTCAGATGGAATGGCAAGAGTTTCTTGTCTTGATAATCGGAGAAAACCTCTCACGCTCGGTGCTGTAAGGAGCTCTAGTTGGTCAAAGGAGGTGTGCATCTGAGAGCGTGTGAAGGTCTGCTTCTAGTGGTCGGACTCAGTAAGCCTGTCCTGTCTCCACCTGCAGAAGTCCCAGCACTGCCGAATGATCGCCCAGCTTCATCCTTCTCTGAGTCGACAGACTTACGTTCTTGGCCAGATAGTCCACAGCGGCTGTAGGAAACGACACACAGACACATTCTCATGAGCAGGACGTTCCACATAAAAGCAATGTCACACCAATTTATGCATTAATAAAACACCACTAGCATACGGAAAGCCTTCATTTTGGTTCGTTCAGATGGTTGTTTCAATGAACCGGTTCAAAAACAGATTCAAATGCACATGGATTGCACTTTGTGTTGGTTATTTACTGATGTTTTATAAAATGGAACTACTATTCCAGCAGACTGTGTGGTCAATAATAGTGTATTTTTAGTTATATTAATTGTATTTACGATAAAAAAGTCCTAAATATGATTTAAAAAACAACTCCATAAAGCATTACAAATCAATAGTATTTATGGATTCAGGATGGTTTACTCCCTAACACAGCTTTCTCTTGCACTTTGTGAATCAGTTCATGTTATCCTATTATTATGTATATCCTACTATATTAGTTTTTTTTTCTCCAAATATATATATATATATATATATATTTTTTTTTTTTGGTCATACACTACCAGTCAATTTTTTTGAACAGTAAGATTTTAAATGTTTTTTTTTTTTTTTAGAAAAGTCTCATCTGCTCTCCAAGCCTTTATTTGATTCAAATACAGCAAAAAGAGTACAACTAGTAAATTTTTTTTTTCCACAATTTAATATAAAGTTTTCTATTCATATATATTTTAAATGTAATTTATGTGATTTCGAAGATGAAGTTTTAGCATCATTGCTCGTTACATAATCCTTCAGAAATCATTCTAATATTCTGATTTACTGATAAAATAACATGTATTATTATTGTTATCATTATTAATATGTTATAACAGCTGAGTAGAATTTTTTCATGTTTCTTTGATGAAAGGAAAGTTCAGAAGAACAGCATTTATCTGAAATAGAAATCTTTTGTAACTATCTTTTGTTATAAATGTCTTTATCATCACTTTTATAGATAGATAGATAGATAGATAGATAGATAGATAGATAGATAGATAGATAGATGAATGCTGATCTTTGGATCTTTCTATTCATCAACAAATCAACAAACATTTTAAATATTGATAATAATAATAATAATAATAATAATAATAATAATAATAATAATAATAATAAATGTTTCTCGAACAACTAATCAGATTAGATTGATCTCTGAAGTATAATGTGACACTTAAGACTAAAGTAATGATGCTGAAAATTTTGCTTTGATCACAGGAATAAATTATTTATATATTATAGAATGTATTATATATTTTCAGTTTTTTTCAACTTTAATAACTTTATATATAAAAATATTTATATTTTATTTTATGTCAGCTTTACTTCAGTAACCAGCAATGTTGGATAACAGTGACAACACTGATTTTATTAAACTGAACTGAACACTGATCTGACTCACAGAACTGACTCACATGAATGATTCATTTGTGACTGAAACATCACTACATACTACTGACACAATCCACCACACGTGTATCACAGTATTACACATTTAATACAGTCTACAGTCACTTCTTTAAACTTCTGACCAAAGTATTTAAGAAATTGCACAAATAAAGATTAATAGCAGATAATATATAAGCTAAAATGAGCATTTAGTCATTCAAGGGCCAGAGAGAGGAGAACGCCTGGTGTCATTCATTCAGCTCTGTCTGTGAGTATGTGTGTGTGTGTGTGTGTGTATGTGCCAGTCTTTATTACTCTGAGCGTTTGAGATTTCATGCTTCATACTCGCCTCAATTTCAGCAGCTCTCTCGTCTGACTCATTAAACAGATCAGTCCTCTCAATCTCACTCATAATTAACCTGACATTCGCTCGTCAGATCTCTTCAATCAAACCTCCTGCACCTTCTGATGGACCTGACACTACTTCACACTCCCACACACGTTTACCTACCCATCCCACTGGAGATAAACCATAGACCTCTTTTGTGCTCATATAAAGCCCATTGCAATGACTACACACTAACCCAAACCTCAAACCTACATTTTTGTTTAAAAAAAATTTAATTTAGAATAATTTTTACCTTTGAAGACATCCTCAAAGAGAGTTTTGTAAGATTTAGATAACCTCTGGGGAATGATTTCATCCCCAAGCTACTATTTAAAAGTTTAGACACAATATCTCAAGGTTTGTAAGACGTATACATCACAAAACACACAAGTAGATAGAAGCCAGTGACTTCTCTGACAACATCAGCCTCTGATTATGTTAATTCAATCAATCAATTCTTTCCTGCCCTGAAGCTCATGTGTGTTTGCATGTGTGTGTGTGAGGTGACTAAAAGGACATTAGGACCCTCAGGGTGTTAAAGTGGGCTTTGAAGTGCCCGCTTCCCAGTTGAGGGAAGAGTACTGTGACTAACAGAGGAGCCCGGGGCTGGCACTGGGGTCTTTATCAGGAGCATGTGTCTGCCCTGCTCTGATGGGCAGAGGGGTCAGAGCGTCCTGCAATGGTCAGCAAAGGACAGGCTCACCCTCAGAGAGGAAATGAACTATTACTGCCAATATGCACAGGGCATCAGTGTGACTAAACTATAATGGCTTCTCTACTGGAAAGATCAGCATGTGTTGTACTTGCTCGCCGAGGCTTTATTTATTTGATCAAAAATACAGTAACACTTTTGAAATATAATTACAATTTAAAATAACATGTGTATATATATATATATATATATACACACACACACACACACACACACACACACACATACACACACACATTACCACAGAGTCAAAAGTTTTTGAACACTATTTTTTTTTATGTTTTAAAGAATTGTCTTCTGCTCACCAAGCCTGCATTTATTTAATACAAAATACAACAGTAATATAATTTAAATATTTTTACTATTTAAAATAACTGCATCTTATTTGAATATATTTAATAATGTAATTTATTTCTTTGATGCAAAGCTGAATTTTCTGGATCATTACTTCAGTCCTAAGTATCACGTGATCCTTCAGAATCATTCTAATATGCTGATTTTCTGCTCGATCATTTTCAGTTGTTACTGGTGCTCACTTAATAATAATGGTTCTTATTAAATTTTAATAAATGTTTTTGCTGCTTTATATTTTTGTGGAAACTTTTTAGGATTTTTTATTTATTTGCCATTCTACTTATTTGAAATAGAAATCTTTTGTACCATTTACTGTCACGTTTGATCAATTTAATGCATCCTTGCTGAATGAAAGTATTAATTTCTTTAAAAAAATAAAAAAATAAAAAATAAATAAATAAAGTTACTGACCACAAACAGTTTATGGACAAAACTTTACTTGACTAATATGAGCTGAATGGCTTTTACAATAAATGCAAGCTATAAATGAAACCATAAACTGGACCAGGCAATTTGTGTTGTCTGTCCAAAACCAGAATAAGCATTTTAATTTTTGTTGCCATATCGCAACAATATTAGATCACAAAAATGCCTTGACAGTGGCTTAAGAGTTAACACTTTTATTCAGCAATGATGTATTAAATTGATCAGAAATTATGAATAATTAATAATGATAGACATTTATAACATCAGAGAGTCCAATATACTAATATTTCTGCATTATGCAGCACAACTGTTTTCAACATAAGCAGCAAATCAGCATATTAGAATGATTTCTAAAGGATCATGTGAGACTGAAGACTGAAGTAAAGATGCTGAAAATTCAGCCTTGCTTCTCAGGAATAAATTACACTTTAAAATATATTCAAATAGAAAACTTTTATTTGAAATCATAATAATATTTACAGTTTTTCCTGCATTTTTGATCAAATAAAATGCAGCCTTGGTGAGACTTACTAACACATTTTCCACAACAGACATTTAGACACATATGAGTATATAATGGAAGGACAATACATACTCTGGCCATACTGGCTGTACTGGTATCCAGCAGTGACGGGGTCCACGCTGTAGCTTGTGGCGCTGTATGTCGGGGGACAGTAGGACTGAGAGGAGGCCAGACTGTCCACACTCTTGATGGTGTCTGAACGCTGGCTGCAGCTCGCTGAGATAGGGTTAGATGCCTCCAGACTGCCATGAAGAGGAGAGATGGAGAAATCGTGCTGAGGCTGGGACGGGACCGCACTGGGGTTACTCAAAATACTCATCACCTAGAGAGGCACAAAGACAGAAGCAGCTGTTTAGCAAGTTTTGCATGTAAAATGACCAATAAAGCAGAGTTTGCTTTTTATGCAACCTTTAGATGGCAGAATAAAGAGAAGAATGTCACATTCACCTTCTACTTAGTGTCTAAAAACAAATCTTATGAATACACCGTCCTGCAACGTATCTGATAAATGAAATCCAGTACATGTTTGTTACTATTTTTGGATGCTGATTCCAGAAAATAGTGGCAGTTTTGCTTAAGCATGGCACACTTTTTCACAAAGTATGATGCATTTTGTAGCATTTTTCCTTTCTAGAATCATCTCTAAGGCTACGATGTCTTGAATTTGTCTTTAATCACAAGATTTAACAATGATTTGTACAATTCTCAGCCAATTTTCACACGCATGAAAGATTCTGACATTATTTTATGCCTAATTATAATTTAGACTTTCTCCAAGAGAATATAATATTTGAATTTAGAAAAAATGACCCTGTTCAAAAGTTTACATCCCCTTGATTCTTAACACTGTGCTCTCACCTGAATGATGAACAGCTGTGTGTTTTTTTTTTTTTAGTGATTTTTGTTAATGAGTCCCTTGTTTGTCCTGAACAGTTAAACTGCCTGCTGTTCTTCAAAAAAATCCTTCAGGTCCCACAAATTCTTTGATTTTCCAGCATTTTTGTGTATTTGAACCCTTTCCAACAATGACTGTATGAGGACACTGAGGGACTCATATGTAATTATTACAGATGGTTTAAATGCTAAATGGTGCTGCAGAAAGAAAAAAACATTAAGAGCCGAAATTCAAAACATTTTGAATTTGAAGATCAGGGTAAATGTAACTAATTTTGTCTTCTGGGAAACATCGTCTGTAGCCTTGGCAGTATGGCAATACTAAATGAAAAAAAAAAAATAAAAATAAATATATATATATATATATATATATATGTGTGTGTATATATGTGTATGTATATAATATTTATGCAAAATAAGAAAAAAGTACACATCTCCATTCTGTTTAAAAGTTTTCTTAAAAGCTCTTAATGCATTGTGTTTCTTTCTGAAGCATCAGTGAGTGTTTAAACCTTCTGCAATAGTTGCATATGAGTCCCTCAGTTGTCCTCACTGTGAAAAGATGGATCTCAAAATCATTCAGTCATTGTTGGAAAGTGAAATATCTTTATTCAGGCCAGTACTAAATAAACAATAACATTCATTTTGTATTATCTTGTATTATGTATTATCTCTTATTTTGGTAAAATAATTACCATTTTGCAGATACTAAAAGGGAGATGTAAACTTTTGACCTCAACTGTGTATGTAATTATAATTTTGTGAAAAAAAAAAAAATACATGTTGGAAAGTTTTTATTCATGTTTATGAACTCAGCATCTTCAAATTTGGTAATATTAAGACATTCTTGGATATCACGGATGTGATATCTTTCAAAGATTTGACGCTTTTTGCTCATTTTGGCATGGGTTTAAGAGTGGCATAGAATGAATTAATATATACAAATACTAACGTTTAACTCTAATGCAGATTTAATGCTTTGAGTTATCGATCAGTACAATAGCAAGGGTTCTTCTCACACAGCAGGTCATTCTCAGTCCAAAGCGAAGGGAAGGGACAGAGAGTGAATTTGTGCCAGGCACAGAGCGCAGCCAGCATCCCAGAGTGATTAGCAGCGGCCAGAGAGAGTGATACAGCAAAAGAAAGAGATGGGGGAGCGAGGCCAGACCCATCAGACCCCAGCAGCAGTGCCAAACAGACCCCTGTCCTGAGGCCTCCAGCACAACAAGCACTGAGGGAGAAGATAATCCCGCCCCCAGGCCCCAGAAACACCCCCACGCTCATGAATAATAATGAGCACAAGCCCGAACAGAGCCAAGTACGTGATCTCCCATCCCTAACACACAGGACACACTCTTAAACCAACATTAATGTGAGCACATGCTTGTTTTTCTGTTTGTGCATGGAGAAGCAATAGATGGTTGAGTTCTGCATTATTTGTGGCAACTCAATAAATGACTGTTTGAATACCTGCATACTACTCATCCTACTTTTGCAGCATAAATGTAGTGTGCCTTAACTGACCTACTAAATTGTATCCCACAATGCAGTGCACTTGATTTGACCCTCCATTACTAGTTTGAGGAATGAAACGGAGCCACGATTTCAACATTTTTAACTCCTACAATCATTATTAGACTTCCAAAGTAGACCAAGTAAGGTCATGTGACAATAATTTAGCATACTACTGTTTACATATTGGGCAGCACACAAGATGCATTTTGTGTTAACGGTACATACAATTATTTTTTTATAAATAACAAACAAACAAACAAACAAAAAAAAGTAAATATGACAAATTACACAAGAATAGTTTTATGACCAATTAGCACACAATAAGCCTATTAAGAAATAGAAATAAATAACAAATGAATCCAATTTTTCATGTTTGCATGACAAATTATCAAAACATAACCGAATAAATAAATAAATGCTATTATTTTAGGTTTTTATGACCAATTATTTTAAATTAAAATAAATAATATATGAATAATATAAAATAAATTAAAATAAACATTGTAATATTAAATTAAAAATACATTTGTTTTAGGATTTTATGACCAATTATCACATAATCACGCGTTAACATAATAAATAAATAAATATGTTTTTACTGGAACAAGACCCACCATTTATTATATAAAATCTTCAAAAAAAAAAAAAAATTATTGGGTTATTATATATATTCTAAAACTTACATTATAATTTATTATAGAAATATTTAAAATTATATGAAATTATGAAATATTTAATAAAATATTAAATTTAAAAATACATTTGCTTTAGGATTGTATGACCAATTATCACATAATCACCCCTTAACAAATAAAACATAAATAAAGAAAAACTGTATAAATTGCATATATTTTATAGATAATTTATAATATAAAAAATTATTAAAATATTTAACAATGTAAAAAAAATATTATGCTGCATACACTTTACTATACTATACTATATTACATTCTAGCTTAAAAAATAAACAACAAGATTTTACACTCTTTAAACAAAATGGAGCAGGAGGTCTGGAACAGGTCAAAGCACAGGAAAACAGATTAAGAAACGAATAAGAGTGAAAGAAGAAATAGTATTTGGGGCTGGAGAAGAGTTTTCCAGGAAGCCCCACACATGGTCTTCCCTCTCGGTCGACAGAAAGCATCCTTCCCAGCATCAGGTTCACGTTGCGTCTCGATACGCTACGCTGCCCTTTGACTCCCTTTGGCTGCTAAACCAATTAGGCCATCCAGAGCTGCTTAAACACACACAGACGTGACACACAAACTCATATCCGTGTGAGTTTAAACACAGTTCACATGGCGACGTCGGCACAAACCGTCAAAACAACGAGAGGCGCGGACACGCGGACGGGGGAAGATTAATCATATTATGATTAATATTCCCTAAATGTCTCGCAGGAAATATGGAACGCTTGAGGCGCATCAGACACATAACGCTGGTTAGCGGTTTCCTCATGCTAATTCTATCAGTATGGAAGGCCGTTCTGCGCACATGTGACACGCATCCACATAAGTGGGAGATTCATTGCCGTGTCTTTATAAGAGACACATGTGATGTGGCCATATGGCTTGAAGATTCATACGTTTCCTGATTATGGCAGATTAGCGAACGGAAAGCACAAGAAGCCCTTGTTGGTGGCCACACGAGGGGGCCGTGGGGTTGGGACGGGGGCGGACGGCAGCTGCAGGGGTGGGAGAGATTTAGTCATCGGTTAATTGAAGCTTGATTACACTGCTTCCTTCTTTATATGCACATTAAATTAAAGCGGCAGACAATCAGGACTGACTCCTCTATCAGCGCTTCTAATTATAAAGCGCCAAATTCCAGCAGCGCTTTCCTCAACAGAGCCGCGTTGACCTCCTTTGGAGAGCGAACGAAGGGAAATCTCTGGACCTATGCTGGAAAGCCAAAGTATTTGAGCATTTTATAACACTCCTGGTTTCTTTAAGACGAAAAGCTACTATAATTCAAGTCACATTGTAGAAATTATTAACAACATCTACTTGGCTCACAATATAAATTAGGGCACATTTCACATCAACAGTAAAGTACAAAAACAACACGCTTTCTCAGTAAACTTACAATTGGTTTCTAGTTGCTAGTTACAATAGAGTAGAACAGCATAGAATAAGGCATAATGAAACTACGCTTTTAAACACTACACTCTTCAAATAACATGCATATCAGTATTTTACAAAAACTGTAGGCTACTTGCAGATAGTGTAATATTATGACATTAAAAGGCTACTAAAATGTACACTGTCATGGTTATGTTTCTTAACACACTTAAATGCACATTTAAGTTTGCCATAAAGTACACTGGGCAGTACATCTTAAGCATATTTCAAAGACAAAAGAAGTAATTGTGACCTATCACATAAAGATGTCTTTTGAAGTGGTTTAAAAACACTCTTCATTTTAACTAATTGCATTATATATATTTTTAAACATATACATCATACATGCAACTAAGTGTTAAGAAACATTACATTCTTATGTGTATTTTTTTTAAAGCATAGTATTTTCATTCTGTTTTTTTTTTTTTTTTGTTCTTATACAAGGATACAATGTTTGTCTGCCAACACCCTAGACCACAAAACCATTCATAATTCATTTTTGGAATTGGTGTATGGTTTGTTAGGATAGGGCAATATTTGGCTGAGATACAACTATTTGAAAATCTGGAATCTGCAAAAAAAGAAAAAAAAAAAAAAGAAAAAAAAAACAACTGAGAAAATCGCCAAAGTTGTCCAAATTAAGTTCAATGCATACTACTAATAAAAAATGAAGTTTTAATATATTTATTGTAGGACATTTACAAAATATCTTCATAGAACATGATCTTTACTTAATATCCTAATGATTTTAGTCATAAAAGAAATATAAAAGATAATGACCCCTACAATGTATTTTTGGCTTTTGCTACTTAAGACTGGTTTTGAATATTTGAAATGAAATCATGAAAATATTGCCAACCCAACATAGTTGACAGTTAATTAATACTCTTTGACAACAGGTTTTAGATAAAATTTTGAAAAAAAGCTACTTTTACATTCAAGAATGTCCACCACAGAAGAAAATAACATCACATGATGCTGGTTGTATGGTGTTTTAATGGATAGTACTATAGTTTAGAGGACGTTTGCAGACAAAAAAATAATATGTTTTCTACATTTAAAGAAAAAACATTTTTCAGAAATAAATATAACAGATAATGTTGACTTAATTTAATTGAGTTAAATTATTCTGAACTCAAGACTGCAAAAACTGTAATTTAAGAGACAACAAGTAAATTTCAAGAAAACTGAAACAGGTAGGTTCTTACACTGTAAAAAACTATTTGTTGAGTCAACTTAAAATAATTTGTTAACTGGCTGCCTTAAAATTGTAAGTTCAGTCAACTCAAAAAAAAGTTTAGTCAACTTGAAATGTTACGTTTTACTAAGTGACAACTTAGACATTTGAATTGATTCAACTTAACATTTTAAGGCAGCTGAGTAACAAATTAAGTTTAGCAAACAATGTTTTAGTTTAGTCAACTCCAATATGTAAGTTGTCACTTTGTACAACTTAACATTTTAACTTGAATGCACTTGTTTGAGTTGACTGAACTTAACATTTTAAGGCAGCAGGGTAACAAATTATTTTAAGTCGACTCAATTGATTTTTGTGAACATTAATGGACATAAAATGTACCCAGAACTCAGAATGACTCAATAACAAGTAAACTGCAAGAACTTTCCCATCCTAATCTTCAAGGAATGTCATAAGTGATTTTAAAAGCTATTCACAGAAACACTGTGCAACAGATGCATATACAAAACATAGTAAACGGCAAGTTGCTAAGCTAACTGCACAAAACTCAAATCACCCAAAACAAAACACTCCATTTACTTTGAACCTCTTTTCTAATTCATATCTTTTGGAATATTAACCTTTGAATATTTTCTCTCACCAGTCTTTAATGACTTAAGATGCTGTCTAGGTAGGCAGCTCAATAGAATTTGAAACAGAGTTGACGATTCAGCTTTTTGTGCGCATATCTGTGAGAACATTTATGATATGTTATACCAAGAACAACTGCAAGAAGTAATATTTTTGGCATTGTTTTTACAGCTAAGCTGTGCTTTTCATAAATGGAGAGGGTTCCCTGCTGAAAAAAACAGCATATGCTGGTTAGGTAGGTTTTGATGCAGGTATGCTGGTTTAAGCTGGTCCTTTGCTGGTTTATGCTGGACCTTTGCTGATTTATGCTGGTCCTGCATCAGCATCAACCAGCAAAGGACCAGCTTAAACCAGCATACCAGCATCAAAACCTACCTAACTAGCATTTGCTGTTATTTTCCAGCAGGGTTGTGTCTTATATAGTTTAAGAGCCCTCCAAACATGTTACTAGCAAAACCTAAATAGTCTTATTTAGTCAGCTACCTTTGAATAGACATCAAGAAAAGGGATAGTTTGCCCAAAAATGAAAATTTTGTCATCAAAAGAACATATTCTTAAGAATATTGGTAATCAAACAGTTGATGGTAGCCATTGACTTCCACAGTGGAAAAATATATATGAAAAGTTCAGATGCAAAAGCCTCTAAATTCATCCGACATCTTTCTTTAAAAAATGCTTTTTTATCAGGCTCCAATGTATAGGTTTCTATGTAAGCAGTAGTATGTCTGATTGGGCTGAGGGTGGGATTTTAGCAAGTTTGAAGTAAAAGTATTTGATGGATGTATAATATGTGTCAAGAGCATTCACTCAGTATCATTATATCATTTTTGACCAAGATGGCTTTTAGCTGGTTTTGCATCGGAACTCTTCATATATAATTGAAGTCAATGGCTACCGTCAACTGTTGTAAATACTTAAGGGTGAGTAAATGACAGAATTAACATTTTTAAGTGAACTATTTCTTTAAGAAAGGTCTACTTCTGGCCAAATTTTGAACTCTAGGATTCATACAAGCACTTTACAATCGTCTTAAACAAGTGTAATGGATGTGTTATAAAGCTGGTTGGTGACAGTTTGTGTTGTTCTGTGTTCAACAGCTTTTTAAACTCTTATAGTTACACATCATTCAGGAGAAACATGACCTTGACGCACCTTGACCAAAAGTGGCGTAACCGCTGAACTTCGCCGCAGGGGAAAGATTAAGCTCAGCTGAGATTGTATTACAAATCTACCCACCCAGAACATTAACGCAACTAAATAAACAAAAATCAATATCATTCAGACTATTAATCTGATACGGGAGTGTGTGACATATCTGCGCAAAACAAGCACCTCCGGCAAGCGCCGGCTGATAATACACATCACAAACCTTCATTTCGCATACTTGAATTCTCTTCCCCCAAGTAGGCTATACATTTCTTTCCTTTGTTTTGACTATATCTTCCACAGTGCTTTTCTCGTTTGTTGTACGCCGTGTGCGCGGTAGATAATGGAAGTCAGGGCTCCAGTGTTTAAAGGACACAGCCCACAGGCGATGCCTTCCTCTCTCCAAATAGATTACTCCATAAATAATAATAAAAAACTAATTAATTCTCCAACTTCTGAGACCCTCCAGCCTGAGGCGGCGCAGACCCAGAATTGTAAATTGATACAATGTGCATCCTTTCAGATAAACAAATAGTGCATGTGCAACACACTAAAAGGGATTCTTTCATACCGCTCTAATTTCCTTAACAGTCAAATTATATATTTTTTTTGTCTGCCTAAATGTACGACGAGTCCTTTCGTGTTTAGTCAAGCTCCAGAGAAACAGCTCGACAACTGCGGAGCTAAAAGGAATCTGTCGGGTGCAGATGACAACATTTCAAGAGGCAATTTTCCTAAAAGCCAAACATTAAGCTCATGCTACAACTGCACATGCACTCAATTTTACATGTTCACTAGGGGGAAAAAATGCAATAGTACTGGAAAAGAATTTGTGTTGAAAAAATGGAACGGCAAACAACTTCCTCTATATTAAGCATTAAAAATAATGTTATAGCTATTCTGTACAAATTATGAATGGTTTAACCTCCACTTGTTGCAATAATGCAACAAATAGCGAATCACTGTCACTTTTTACTTGTCGTTTGACCAATGCATTTTCATGACTTTTACAGTTGTTGAACTGGATAAGGAATATTAAATATAATTTCCCAGAAATTGCATTTAATATAATATTCTGGTCATTAGGGGTATTATAGTTAACTAAAACCATAAAAAACATTTTTTTTTTAAATTAAGTTATTAGCAAAATTTCTATTTTTTTAATTTATTTTAAATTGAATGAAATAAAACTAAAATAACAAAAATTAACAAAAAAATTATACTATATATAGATAAACAGAAACTACTAAAATGGCAAAAAACAACAAAATTACTCAAAATTCAACTAAAATTAGGAAATGGAAAATTCTAATCTTTTTATTAACTTATTAGCAAAATTTCTAATTTTAATTTAGGTTAAATTGAATAAAATAAAACTAAAATAACAAAAAATTTCCTAAATTTATACTATATATAGATAAAAAGAAACTACTAAAATGGCAAAAAACAACAAAATTACTCAAAATTCAACCGAAATTAACAAATGGAAAATTCAAGTCAGATTCAAATTCAGATTCAAAACATTAAAACTAAAACTTTTAAAAACATTTTTGTTATTAGAAATAAAATGAACATTAAATGAATACATTTCAGTTGCCAAGTCCAAAAGTTCTCATTCTAAGTTTAACTTGAATAAAATAAAACACTATATATATATATATATATATATATATAGATAGATAGATAGATAGATAGATAAAAGATAAAACATATTAAAATATTAATAAAAATTAGTTTTTATGTTAATTTGTTTCTTTCTTTTTTTTTGGCTAAATGATTGATTTAGTTGCCAAGTCAAAAGTTCTCATTCTAATTTAGTTTAACTTGAATAAAATAAAGCAAAATAACTAAAACTAAAATGAAGCTATATTTAAGTAAACAAAAACTACTAAAACACAACAAAACTTTACCTAAAATTGGGAAATGGAAAATACATTAATACAAATTAGTTTTTTTTCCATTCATTTTAATTCTTTCTTTCTTTCTTTACTAATGTATGTATGTATTTATTTATTTATTAGTATTTTTTTTCTATTATGTTCTTAGATCAGATCAGATCAGATTTTTTCAAAGTACTTAAAAATACATAAATATCAACTTTTAGTCTCTTTCTGACCTCTATTGTCATGCTTGAAGTTGTTAATTATTACAAATAATATGCTCTTTTCACCCATCAAATTAAACATAGCATCTACTTCGACTAAAATCTGCCTGTGTCTAAACACATCACTAAAAAAACATATAAACAACAAACATTTCAAACTGAAACTAACTATACTACAGATAAATGAAGAACGCAGCAGATTCAAAGAGTGCAGTGCAGGGATGGCAGACAGATAGAGAGGATTTGAGGAGGGGGTTCAGGCACAGGGGGGCTCTTAAGAGTACAAAGACTCCAGCAGGACTGAGTTTGCCTTCGGGCCAGCCTGCCAACAGAGCAGATAGCACAGGCCTCTGCACCCTCGCCAGGCTCTCGGCCAACACACACACTACTCTTAATCTAGCCCAGAGTGGATTAGACAGTTCCTCTCACCACTAACTCCCCCCTACCCTAATGCCCTCCAGTGCTACCTTCAAGTTTAGTGCAGGTCAGGAGGGCAGACGAAGGGGAATCAGCCCACTCAGTGTGTGCGAGTTATCTGAGAGCCACAGAATATCATCTCTTCCCTTCGCTGATCTGCGCCACTGATAGTCGCCTCTACTGGAAATTGTGAGCGCTTTTTCACACTCCTGCTGTCGATTGTTTGTCTGCGTTTCAAAGGACAGTCCTGGGGCCAAGATTACGGCAAATAACGCTTGCTGTAATTCATCAACCCCTTCGACTGAGGCCCAGTCGGGATTACTGCAGAGCGACGTGAACAGAGAATCTTGGACAAACTGCAGCAATCAATGAAGTAGACTTATGAAAATATTTTAGATGCATCAGTGTTGATATTTCACTTAGTACTACAGTTGTTTTAGACCGGGATATTCTCAATATGACTAATATGGCATTTTGATGTGTTCATCATTAACCAATAATCGTTGCCGCTTGGCCAATTAACAGAAATGTTAACTCTTTCCCGTGTCACTGTTTTTCAAGAGCTAAATCAAACAATAATACAAATTTTGTTTTTAAATATTTTTAGGAGATTTTTAAAGATGTTTAGAGATAATTTTATTACTCTATATATATATATATATATATATATATATATATTACACTACTGACAGTAAGATTTTTAATGCTTTTTAAAGTCTTTTCTGCTCACAAAGCCTGCATTTATATGATCCAAAATACAGCAAAATGAGTAATATTATGAAATATTTTTACTATTTAAAATAACTGGTTTCTATTTGAATATATTTTAAAATGTAATTTATTCCTGTGATCAAAACTGAATTTTCAGCATCATTACTCCAGCCTTCAGTGTCACATGATCCTTCAGAAATCATTCTCAATATTCAATCAATATTATTATTATTATTATCAATATTTAAAACAGTAGAGTATATTTTTTCTGGGATCTTTGGATCAGCATTTATCAGAAATAAAAAGCTTTTGTAACATTTTACACTATACCATTCAAAAAGGTAAGAAATATAGAAATTCATACATTTATTTAGCAATAATTCTGATCAAACGTTGATTAAAAGTGATGATAAAGACATTTATAATGTTAAAAAAGATTTCTATTTCAGATAAATGCTGTTCTAACGTTCTATTCATCATAGAAACCTGAAAAAATTATAATAAATGTTTTTGAGCAGCAAGTCAGAATATTTGTATGATTTCTGAAGGATCATGTGACTGCAGTAATGATTCTAAAAATTCAGCTTTGAAATCACAGGAATAAATTACATTTTAAAATATATTCAAATAGAAAACATTTAATAATATAAATAATAATATATCAAATAAATGCAGGCTTGGTGAGCAGAAGAGACTTCTTAAAAAAATCTAAAATAATAATTATTGAGTAATAAATAGTACTAAAAAACCCACAAAATATATATTTTTACTGGATAACCTGCTCATGGCCAATGAAAGTAATATAAATCAAATTTTTGGCATGAAATTTTTTTACTATTTGGTTAAAAATAAAGTAACACACACATTTAAACAGTATTATATATTATATATTATATATTACATAGTATATATATATATATATATAGCAACTATTTCTAATAATCCACACTGATTGGCTGGTAATCAGATGCTTTTTAAACAGGACTATGGATTAACGGCTCTCCTCCACTTCCCATAGTGGTGCTCATCTGAGACAAAATGACTATTTAAAAATAACAGTGGTTGCATAAATTCAATTAGAGGCTTTTGGTCACGGTGGAAGGGGAGCGCGGGCCAATTAACCAGCCTGGGAGCTTCAGCCAGCCTGACTGCTGACACAGAACAGATGACGGGGGCCGCTCGCTGTGTCACAGCCGTAATTGGCCAAAGCACATTAATCAAAACTGAAAAGAGGCTTCCGAATAGAAAAGAGAAAGAGAGAGAGATGAGGAAGAGAAAAGGCCGACACAAGTGGGGGAGTGGGGGTGAAAGTGAAATGAGTAAATGGACAGAGACTCAGAAAGATAGACAGAGAGAGGTGAGAAAATGAGGAAGAAGAATGGAGAGGACATTGAGGAGCGATGCAATGCAACTAGAATAGTCATGTTTCAATGCTTTAAGCATTCTAGATTTTCCATTGGAGAATCCAATGCCTAAATTGTGAAACATCACAAGTGATTTTTGATTTTTGAAGGATCATGTGACACTAAACACTGGAGTAATGATGCTGAAAATTTAGCTTTGATCACAGGAATAAATTATATTTTAAAATATATTCAAATAGAAAACAGTTATTTTAAATAGTACAAATATTTCACAATTTTCCTGTTTTTGCTATACTCTGGATCAAATAAATGGCAGGCTTGGAGAGCAAAAGAAACTTCTTTAAAAAAAATCTTACAGTTCAAAAACCTTAGATGGGTAGTGTACACTCACAAATGCTTTCAATAGAGTTTCTTCTCAGAATTGCTAATTTATATAAAATTGTAAAATATACAGACAGAATTGTGAGACAAAAAGTTGCAAAAATATGGAAGCTTTTTTCTTCAATGGAATAAAAAATTTAAATGAATAAAAAAGGTAATTGCAACTTTTTATCTCAAAATTCAGACTTTTATTTTTTGCAGTTGCAAGTTTATAACTCTATAACTAATTTGTGAATTATAAACTTTTAACTCGACTGTCAACATCTTGCAGAATTCGAAGTCTCACAATTTTGGGTTTACATATAACAATACTAAATAAAGGCAGAACTGCAAGAAAAAAAGTCAGAATTGTGAGACAAAAAGTACTAATTAACTGTGGTGGACACAAGCTTCCATAAATAAGCATAGAAAAACATAGCACAAACAAAATAGCCTGTTTTAAGTCAGAGTGACTACCTTTGAATTTGCCTACCAATGATGCCTACATATACTGTCTGGGTAGGGAGTTCACTAGGTTGGAGCAGAGCTAGTTTCCAGCAGGGCAGTAGGTGCTTCTGGAGGAGAAGGGAGCGTGTGATAATCGTGCTCAATTACATTCTGATTGACACTGACAGAATCTGGGCACTGACATACAGGACACAGATGAAAGCCATTATCAGCTGCTGAAACAAGCTGTCACTCCTCAGAGGATGTTTACTGTACTAAATAGTGTGCATATGCTCTCTACCTCTCTCCTCTGGTCAGTCACACCTCACGTCAGCAAACACACTGACAGCCGCGGACAAACGCTGCTCAGAAAGGCATCTAATGTAGGCAGGCACAACATACTGAACAATTCATATCAACCAGGATTACTGTTTTAAAAAAGGTGACCCTGGAGCACGAAACCAGTCTTAAGTAGCACAGGTATATTTGTAGAAATAGCCACAAATACATTGTATGGGTCAAAATGATCATTTTTTATTTTATGCTAAAAATCATTATGATATTAAGTAAAGATCATGTTCCACGAAGATATTTTATAAATCTCTTACGGTAAATATATCAAAATGTCATTTTTTATTAGTATTATGCATTACTAAGCACTTCATTTGGACAATTTTTTTGCATCCTCAGATTTTTAGATATTTAAATAGTTGTATCTCAGCCAAATTTTAACAAACCATACATCTATGAATAGAAAGCTTATTTATTCAGCTTTCAGATGATGTATAAATCTGAAAAACTGACCCTTTTGTGGTCCAGGGTCAGGACTTGTTTCAATGTAGTTAGTACACCGTTTTTACAGTATATCTAAGCATATACGCATGGCCATTTTTTCTAATGTACATTATTATATTTTGATGCCTGATCTGTAGCAGTCAGAATTCTAGATTGGATCTTTAGTGTGAATATTCAGACAAAACACCTCCTTGGTGATATGATAAATTCAGAAACTGATCAATAACTCATCATTCAATAATTTAATGTCATAATGACACTCATGATGACAGCAACACTTATAACTTTGTTAAAATAAAATAAAATAAAATAAAATCTTTTCCCCCCTGTATTTCTGTAGTGGTACCTCTATTATATGCCTTAAGTGTTTTTTTTTCTTATATGTAATATGCTTAATAACTGATAGAAGGTCAGAACAAAATATTTTTTTTTATATTTATAATATTACCTAAAATAACAACAAAAACAATAATAATAATAATAATAATAATAATAATTTTTTTTTCTATTATTATTACTATTGCATTTTGTATTACATTGTTGCATATTAGGGATAAACAGTTGGTTTCATATTGTAGAATATTCTTTGCTGGTGGGTAAAGTTTACATTCGTTTGTAATAGCAATTGCATTATCCTTCTTAAATATTCCCACAGATCTTGGCCACAGTCTGTCAGCTAAACGAAGGTTAATATGCCTTCTGTTTGGCTGCATTTGAAGAACGTGTGGAGGCACAATCGTCTATTCTCCTCCACTGATATGCTTGAGTGAGTATGGGATGGATTCAGCCACCAGAAACAAGCGAAACTCAAAACACACACACACACACACACACACACAAGAACGCACTGCAAAGCTCCTCTCACTTTGTATTGGTGCCTCAACTGAGAAACAGAGAGAGAGAGAGAGAGAGAGAGAGAGAGAGAGAGAGAAGGAGGGAGGGAGGGATGGAGGGCGGAGGTTTGTTTGCTAAAATCAGCAGGGGATCAGCACAGTGAAAAATGTCAGGTCAAATTGTTCTTGACAGTGTTAATATCTGCACCTCACAGCAATAATTACATGTAAATAAATAGCGAAATAGTGCTCAGCTGGAGTCTAAGAGGAAGAAACTGCTTGTGTGAGATAGCCAGCTGAGACTCCAACCGCTTGCACATGCTCATTTTACAGAAAGCGAATGAATGAGAGAGAAAAACAGAGAATCTCAACTCATTTTGTGATTTGCTAAGACAAGTATCACTATTATTATTGCTTATATTCAGAGTTAGTGATTTGAACAAACCCCAAATACTAAATCTTAGTAAAGCCTACTGTTTCATATTTGACACATACATTTCTAAAGCCTCTAAATGATCAACATGATCACAACTTTGCTGAAAACCTGTTGTACACAATCTGTTACATGCTTTCTGTCATCTGATTGATCATTTATACCTTTTAATACTTGTTTTGCAAGTAAAAGGCCTTCTAAAACTGCTCTCTTTCAAGTTGTGTTTCACTTGTCTTTTCACTTTAACTGATTTTTATAAAATAAACATAAGAACAACTTTTATATTGTTAGTAATATTTCACAATGAACACTTGAGCGCGGAAGCATTCACTCGATTCATTTTTAGAAAAATTGTGTTAAAATGTGAGTAATATGATCATCAGGCTTCTATTGCACTGCATTTTAAAACTACAGAACTTCGATCAAAACAGCATTTAAATATCTTACTAAGACATATTATTGCAAGATATAGAGACAACTTTTATTGATACCGTTTTAGTCTGTTTTACTGTTATAAAGATCTCATTATTTTGCATTAGAAACTATCAGAATTTCATCTTAATTTTTGTCTTTATAAATATCAGCATTTGCATTCATATATTGACCTCTGAATAGTATTAAATCTGTATTCTCACTATATTATACCACACTTTAAAAAACAAAAAAACACAATTTGTTGAGTCAACTTAAAATAATTTGTTACCCTGCTGCCTTAACCTTAACCAGTCAACTCAAATAAGTTCATTCAAGTTGAAATGTTAAGTTGTACTAAGTATCTAAGTGACAACTTAGATATTTGAGTTGACCACTAAAAAAATGTTTGTTAAACTTAACAGCTGTGTTTGTTACTTGGCTGCCTTAAAATTTGAAGTTGAATCAACTCAAATATCTAAGTTGCCACTTAGTAAAATGTAACATTTCAAGTTGACTTAACTATTTTTTGAGTTGACTGAATTTAAAATTTTAAGGTAGTCAGGTAACAAATTATTTTAAGTTAACTCAACAAATAGTTTTTTTTTTTTTTTTTTTTTTTTTTTTTTTACAGTGCATATGTACCATAAAAGCTTAACACATCAAATATGATACTCAACAAAAAATGCATATACATTTTTTTTTCTATATTTTGTGTAATGTTCAATAAATTGTTCTGTTTCCAAAAAAAAAAAAAAAAAAAACCTGGACCACAAATCATTAGGGTAAATTTTTTGAAATTGAGATTTATACATCATCTGAAAGCTGAATAAATAATCCATTGATGTATAGTTTGTTAAGACAATATTTGGCCGAGATATATTTGAAAATCTGGAAACTGAGGGTGCAAAAAAAAAAATATATATATATATATATCAAGAAAATCACCTTTAAAGTTGTCCAAATAAAGTTCTTAGCAATGCATATTACTAATTAAAAATTAAGTTTAAATATATTTACATTAGGAAATTTACAAAATGTCTTCATGGAACATGATCTTTACTTAATATCCGAATAAAGAAACATTTATAATTTTGCCCCATACAGTGTATTGTTGGCTATTGCTACAAATATACCCATGCTACTTACGACTGATTTTGTGGTCCAGGGTCACATGTCCGGCTGTTTGTGCTACATGCATGAATTATACTACTGCCTAAATCACTTTTTTAACAACATTGACAAATTTTATCTGGCGGCTGATAAAACGTATGAAAAATTACTACCATTGAGAGAGTGAGACCAGAAGATGAGACAAAAAAGACAGCTGTCCCATGATGCTGCGATTACACTGGCTCAGCCAGAGCGGGTCGGTCCGAAGGCAACCCGAGACATCAGACAGCAGGTTGCTGGTGTTGGCTGTAGATGTGTGTGATTGGGGGTTTGAGTTGGGTAAAGTTAGAGCAGCGCTGCTCATTGGAGTATTAATCACAACGGTGCACCTGTCAGAGTGGCATGTGGAACTAACAGGACACACATTTCCCAAAGACGACATCCAAAAAGCCACCGGCTACCAAAGAGGCTTATCGATGACTGTTTGACCCAATGGTGACCCTGCAAACCCTTAACCTGTGAACTCATGATTACGAGGGCCTAGGTTACCTGGAAAAAATCCCTTCACCTGCTAATAGGTGTTAAAAATGTAGTTTTACAACAGTGACAATAAATTGTAGTGGCAGCAACCAAAAAGAAACCAAAAGTGCCTCTGAACTTGATACGCCTGTGAGTTTCCCTAATAATGTTTTACTTGTAGCTACAAAGGATTTTGTGTTTGTTACTTGGCTGCCTTAAAATTTTAAGTAGAATCAACTCAAATATCTAAGTTGTCACTTAGTAAAACGTAACATTTCAAGTTGACTAAACGTTTTTCGAGGTGACTGAAATTAAAATTTTAAGGCAGCCAAGTAACAAATTATTTTGTTAACTCAACAAATAGTTTTTTACAGTCCATATGAACCATGAAAGCTTAACACATCAAATATGATACTGAACAAAAAACGCATATCAATATTTCAATATTTTGTGTAAAGTTCAATAAATTGTTCCGTTTCCAAAAAAAAAAAAAAAAACCTGGACCACAAATCATTAGGGTCAATTTTTTAAAATTTGATTTATACATCATCTGAAAGCTGAATAAATAATTCATTGATGTATGGTTTGCTAAGACAATATTTGGCCGAGATATATTTGAAAATCTGGAATCTGAGGGTGCAAAAAAAAAAAAAAAAAAAAAAAAATCTAAATATCAAGAAAATCACTTTAAAGTTGTCCAAATTAAGTTCTTAGCAATGCATATTACTAATTAAAAATTAGGTTTAAATATACGGTAGGAAATTTACGAAATGTCTTCATGGAACATGATCTTTACTTAATATCCTAATTTATAATCAGCTGTTTTGGTGATGTTTAGCGGATATGAAGTTGATATTTGCTCTAATGCAACTGCACTTTTTTTTAAATAATTCTTTCTTACTTCATACTTTTTGCACAATGTCTTTGAAAAAGCTGTTTTGGTGATTTTACTGATGTAAGTCGAGTTTTTTCACTGCATTAGATAAAAGGCTAAGCATGATTCATTTTAAACATCTAAGCGTGATTTTTCATAAATAATGTTTTACAAAGACACAATTAAGTCCTGAATGTCTGAATATCTTATCAGCTGGTGATTTTTAGTGGATGAAGCCAGGTGTAGTTCATCATATTAACTATCAAACAAGCCATTTTTAAATAAAATTTGATCTAATGCAATTACATACTGATATTCAAGTGTGACTTCAGTGTTCAAAACCTTTTTGGGTTACTATATGGGAAAAAACTACAACTAATAAATGTGTTATAATAGAAAAGTTCAATTACACTACATGAAATCTACCAGATTTGGCCTGCAGTAAAACAATAAATAAGTCGTCCAGCATGTTGTGGCCTCTAAGTAATTGACATACAAGATACAATCGATGTGTGTGTGCGTATATGTGGCTATACGCTCGCCATTCTCCATATTATAGGCATTTCCAGTTGCGTGGGACACACGGCATATGAATTTGTCTCAGTCGTTCCCTCCTTTAAATCCCTATCTCCTAGGATTTGCTGAAATTTATATTGGCTGCCTGTGCAAGATAAATGTAAATCGCATTCCCTTATATTTGCTATTTATCAGGATGCGGCAGCTCACTTTCGGCAGGGGAAAATATCTCTCACTCGCATACAAACAGCCTTGCATTTAAATAGCATTTTTATTGTCCGCCGTAGCCTTTCATCTGAACGGCGGGAAAAGCATCTTCCTCTCCAGGGGAAGGAAAGGAGAGGGAGGGAGAAAGAGAGACCAGCACACGGTCGTCTTGAGCAGTCTTAAAGGAAGCGGTCGGGGAGCGAAATAAATAAATAAAACTCTTTTTTTCTTTGAGATGAGAGAGGACGTCGCTATTGGACTCGACGGGTGACTGCTGGGAAGCCAAAGATGGAGGTTAAAGAACACAGACAGGCGTGGAGCATCCATGACCTGATCTCATGAGACTGACCACCTCTGAAAACACCTGACAGTCTCTGGTGTGTGTTGCATCATACAAAGTCTCCTTTTCTGAACTAGAATCTCGAATTAGATTCCAATGCTAGACCTTTATAATCTGAAAGTTCTTTGTACTTGCAAAGAAAATGTTTGTCTGTGCAAAACCCACTGTCACAATGCTAGAGTTTTGTGAGAGGCTACCAGGTCATTGCTGTGATGTTTCTAAGGTCCAACTTAAGAGTCTACCCTCAAGTCTCCATGATATTCAGGTCCTAACTTCAACGTAAATCTATTCGATTTTTATTGTCCACAATGCAAAAATTAATGATTAGAAACTAATTAGAAAAGTAGCAGCACACCTCTCCTCAACAAAACAATGATTTCAGCATCTTTTATGATTTTTTTAAAGTCTCTTAAGAAGAAGCTGCATTTATTTGACCAAAAATACAGTAAAAACTGTAAATATTATCACAATATAAAATAGCTGTTTTCTATTTCTATCAGTACTCCAGTCTTCAGTTTTGCATGACCTTTCAGAAATAATTCCAATTTGTGCCCCTGGACGACAAAACCAATCTTAAGGTTTTTTTTTTTTTTAAATTGAGATTTATAATCTGAAAGCTAAATAAATAAGCTTTGGGCAATATTTGGCCGAGATACAACTATTTGAACTATTTTGGAATCTGAGGGTGCAAAAAAACAAAACACTGAGAAAATTGCCTTTAAAGTTGTCCATATGAAGTTCTTAGCAATGCATATTACTAATCAACAATTAAGTTTTGATATATTTACAATATGAAATTTACAAAATATCTTCATGGAACATGATCTTTACCTAATGATTTTTGGCATAAAAGAAAAAAAAAGTGTATTTTTTTGGTTATTGCTACAAATATACCCATGCTACTTAAGGCTGGTTTTGTGCTCCATGGTCACATATGATGATTTGATGCGCTGGACACATTTCTTGTTATTGAAAACCATTATGCTGCTTAACTCTTTTGCGCTGCTTTATCAAAAAAAAAAAAGAAGAAAAAAAAGAAAAAATAATAAGAAACAGTAATATTGACATTAATCTTAAAACTTTCTAATTGAAACAGGTTTTTACTTCATTGGAGAGCTTTTTTAGATTCCCCAAAATCTTAATCATCTAGTTCTTTAAAGAAAAATAGGCTAATTAACAATGATATTAACAATGCTCATATGTACATTCTAAAAAAATAAAGGTTCCAAAATAACATTTTAATAATCTAAAGATCCTTTTTTTTCCATTATAAAGAACATTTTGTGGAATGGAAAAGTTCTATGAATGTTAAATGTTATGGAACCATCAATGTCAATAAAGAAAAAACACATAGCAACATCAAATGCCATATACAGCAAAAACTAGTGTCCCAGCAAAGGGACGAAAAGATATTAGCCTTCAGTCAGGTAGGTTTGACGTTGGCACAATCACTTTCCATTGTCATCAGGCCTAAGACTAAACGTAGACACTCGAAGCGTAAGTCTTACACCAAAACTCCAGTTTATTTTTCTGCCCGTGGCGACGATTTTGGCTGTCTGATGTTCTTGGCAGCTGCCAAGCAGGTCTTGTTTTTTGGAAAGCCTCTTATAGGTCTTTTCCATTACTGCCAAATATAAACAGTATCTGTTTTAATATGGCTTCTAATTATTAAGTATCAATTCCCCCTCTCGCGGCGCGAGCGCACGGGGTACGGATGAATGGCGCGCGCTCATCCGCTTTGATTCGTTCGCCGGGAGAGCGTGCCAGCTGACACGGTGCCCAGTCTGCGGCTTAATGCACAAGTTTTTAATAATGTGTGGGACTACATGAGTCTCCGCGGCTCATTGATATTCACGTGCCTAATGTCTTGTCAAAACTGCGAGGCGAGGGAGACGGCAAGAGAAGCGAGCACTTGAAATTTCTGAGGTAGGTTTCTTTCCTTTTTAGTCGACGCCAGCACAGGGTTCTTAAACGTAATTCATCCCCTTTTTTCCGAGAAGGACTAATGGAAGAGGGAGAGGGTTGAAGCTTCTCCGCGCTTATCTCTGTCTGACAGTCGCGAGCAGCGGTTGGCGAGGGCTGGAGTTAGCGCGCTATGCTGTGCGGTACGGTGCAGGCGAGCAGGCCCGGGGACAGGGATCAAAGGGAGGCTCGGGTGAGCGCCGTTTTTCTCTCTGATCCCTCCGGTGGCGAGACCCAACCCCGCTCGTGCGCTGCCTTACGCACTCATCCATCAGTCCGTCCGTGAGGAAAGCCTCATTCCATAGCACAAACACACTCCCACGGCTCACATTTACGCACACACACACACACACACACACACACACACACACACACACACACACACACAAGCTACTTCTGCTTTCTGCTGTAGATACATGCAGTAGTTATATTTATGATTTAATCACATTAAAATTCTCTTTGCAACTGCTGGTTGCATGGTATATTCTGCAATTCTAGTCATTATATGTCAAAGTATTAAGATATTTCCATTCTATACTGTACCACAGTACGTCCTAGTAAAAAAGTAATACATTTAAAATACATATATGTGACCCTGGACCACAAAACCAGTCTTAAGTAATACATAAATATTCGTAGAAATAGCCAACAATATGTTGTATGGGTCAAAATGATGGATTTTTCTTTTATGCCAAAAATATATTAGGATATTAAGTAAATATCATGTTCCATAAAGATATTTGTAAATTTCCTACCGTAAATATATCAAAACATAATTTTTGATTAGTAATACACATTGCCAAGAACTTCTTTTGTACAACTTTAAAGCAGATATTTTGATCTTTTTTCACCCTCAGATTCCAGATTTTCAAATAGTTGTATCTTGGCCAAATATTGCCCTATCCTAGCAAACCATACATCAATGTAAAGTTTATTTATTCAGATGATGTATAAATCTTAATTTCAGAAAATTTACCCTTTTAACTGATTATGTGGTCCATGGTCACATTTATCATAGTAGGTATAGTTCAAATCTATTAACATATTTAGTGACATATCTTACTGATATAGAAAATTTAAATTATAAATGCTTTTGAACATTTGAGCTTTTATTTGATCCAAAGTACAGCAAAAACAGTACAATTATATATTTTTACTGTTTAAAATAACTGTTTTCTATTTGAATATTTTTTAAATGTAATTATTTCCCATGATTTCAAAGCTGAATTTATAGCATCATTACTCGAGTCACATGATCCTTCAGAAATTATTCTAATATTCTGATTTGCTGATAAAAAAAAAACATTTATTATTATTATTATTATTATTATTATTATTATTATTATGTTGTAAAGAGCTGAGTGTAGTTTTCAGTTCAGAAGAACAGCATTTATCTGCAATAGAAATCTTTTCTAACATTATAAATAAATTACATTTTTAAAGAATATTTAAATAGAAAACAGGTACTTTAAATAGCAAAAATATTTAAATATTTTACTGTTTTTAATATATATATATATATATATATATATATATATATAAAATTACCATGGTATTCCATTTTAGACCAACAATGAAATGAAATAAACAAACTAATTGTAAAAAAAAAATAAATAAATAATAATAATAATCACATACATTTTTAAATTTCATAATTTCATTAGGAAAGGTGTCTGTGGTTCTGCAGAGCCATGTTGTTTTCCCCTCTCTCCCAGCAGGTGTCCCTGTCAGGCAAAGCAGTGGAATCCACCTCAAACGCCAAGGAACACATTTCCCAGGACCACTCTTAAAAACCCATTTGGAGAGTCATAATAGCCAGCATGAGCGCCTGACATCACATTCAGCTCATATTCTCTCTATATTCCCATCTGCAGAGAAACAGGAAACTTCTGCCTTCTTTAGTCTAGATAACATCAATTAGAGATTTTCTGCTTGGTTATAGGACACTGAGGGATACTAGCTATCTCAGTATGGATATTTGAAGGGTCATCGGGACAACATATATAATTATGTAACTTATTCGTAGACACAGCTGAAGAATTTGTGTCTTCAAAAATATCTTCTATCCGAAGGAAGGAAAGGAAAAAGAGTGTTTTCCCCAACATCTCCTAGAGTACATGTCCTTATCCATCGCCTGCTGTGCGACAAAATGAAATAGGGCGATACGGCTCACCTCAACCCAAAAACATACCTGCAGACCAGCCAAGCAATGCCTAATAGACCCCATCTGACACCGCATCACTCCCAGACCAGCCTAAACTTATAATCAAGGACTACGACAACAACAAGCGCTGGTGGATGGCTTTTCTACTGGCCTGTAATGGGAAAATGCGCTCTGTCTGGACGGGTTACACCAACACCTGTGCTGAGATCAGCAGGAGTCCATTACCGCTCGCCACTCGTCCACCACAACCTATTTACAGCCACATTTTGGTCAATCTTTACCAGCAACCAGTAGCCCATCAAAAGCAGGCGTTTGGAGAAATAGGTCTTTCGTCTGAACACATGCGCCTATCTCCTCCAGACAGGTGTTGTCTGCGAAGTTCCAATATAAAGGAGTTATCTTTGATCTAAAAAATGAGAAACACATTTTCGTCCGTGTCACAGGAGGCAAGGTGACATCTGATGTTTTGGAAAAGGAAAAGCTGCCCGACAGATTCTTTGCACTGAACAGCCTGCTTTCTTTTACTAAACAACTACTGACATACAACCTCAAATGCCTTATTGCTTTAAAAAAAAACTGGCAAAATGATTAAAGACAGCAATATAAAGTTATATTAATAATAATGTAAAGAATAAATCATTTTCCATCACACAGTGTAGTTCATTAGCTGAACTCTGGGCTGACAATGAATCAAAGCTGTGGTGGGGTTAATTGATGTCTGATATGACCTCAGCAGATGCTCTTGCACCTTGTGAAACAGAGATGAGGATTTTCCGTGTGAAACCTGCTGTGGTTGTGCAGACAGTTTGAATTGTGACTGAACTCTGTCTCTCCTGTCAGAAACTGCATTTATCTCCTCACAATGACTGTTCCATATGGACACGAGACACATGGAGAGATAGAGGTCTTATATCCGAAAAATGAATAAAATTAAAAATCCAATTTTGTTTTGTCATACGCCTACATAAATGTACAAATGTTGAAAAACATTATATTATATTAATATTATAAAAATATAATATATACTAGCAGTCAAAAAAAGTTTCAACACACTTATTCTTATTTATTATTATTGCCCATTAAAATAGTGGAAATAATATTAACAAACACATCTCTCTCTCTCTCTCTCTCTCTCTCTCTCTCTCTCTCTCTATATATATATATATGGGCTGGTAATTTTTCACGTTAATTAGATTAATTAATTATGGTGAAAAATATTATTATAATTATTAATTTAACACACTTGCCCCGCCCCAGACCTACACTGTAAAAAAAAAAAATCATAAAATTTACAGTAGAAAACCGGCAGCTGTGGTTGCCAGAATTTTACCGTAAAAATAGCAATGTTTTACAGTTTATGGTTTTCACTTAAATTTACAGGTAAATATCGTAATTGTAATACCGTAAGTGTCATTCAAACAAACACTGAACACCATCATGATAACACACATGAAACAGAAATAATGCAATAAACATTAATTTAACAACATTAGATGTAGCATATAACCCTAATGTACAAACCTGCTAAGAAAAAACTAAGAAGAAAGAGTTCCTTTAACAAAAAAATCACATTTTAAAAAATGTAACAAAGGGAATTCTGGGAATGTCAATTTACGATTATTCACTAAATTTTACAGTCTTTACTGTTAACCATTTAACAGGTTTTTACTGTATTATTTGTACAGTTTTTTTACCGTTCAATTTACAGATATTTTTTTTTTTACAGTGTACGTGGGTCATCTGACATTTCATACGGTTGATTGATGACAAATATGAGGCAGGGCAACTAACCTGCCTGAAAGATATGGAGATATGGAGCAAAAATGCCTCTGTTTAAGTTTTTGTCTCATATTGTCTCATGATATTCTTGATAATGTGATTATTTTAATCAACTACTACTACTACTACTACACTGATACATATTGTTATTAATTAATTATTAATATTTAATAATTATTACAAATATTATTATTATTATTAATGTGATACTGTATTAATACTAATACATATTGTTATTGATTAATTATATTGATTAATTATTATGAATTATATTATATTTCTTCTTCTTAATAATAATAATAATAATAATAATAATAATATCATCATCATCAGCATCATCATCATTATTATTAATAGTTATTATGATTAAAACTAGTTCTAATATAAAAACAAACTCTAAAGTTTTTTGGGTAGTAATAATAATAATAATAATAATAATAATAATAATAATAATAATAATACATATTGTTATTGATTAAGAATATTAACTATTATTAATATTATAAAAATCATAATGACATTTTGTCAATTGTTGTGATTAAAACCATTATTCCTAATACAATAAAAACTCAAATATAAAAAATAAACACTGATATTTTGTGTGGGTAAAACTACTACTACTAACAATAATAATACATTGTTATAGATTAATTAAATCAGTTAATTATTATTAATCATATAATAAAATTATTATTATTATTACATTTATAAAAATCATAATCTGACATTCTGTCAGTTATTGTGATTAAAACCACTATTCCTAATCTAAAAAAAACCTAATTATTATTGTTTGGGTAATAATAATAATAATAATAATAATTATTATTATTAATTATTATTATTATTATTGAGTAATTATATGTATTATAATACAATTATTATTAATTATATAATATAAAATATTAATAATTATATAATAAAATGATTTTTTTTATTATTATTATTACATAGCTCTTATAACTAAGAAATACCAAGAAAACAGTATTGAAATGTATTTTGCACACTTGTCCTTTATCTAGTCAAACCCATACATTTAAAAAAAAAATCATATGTATGCCCAATTTACATCAATCTACAACAGTATCAAACAATCAAAACAAGCTTTTAAACTTTTAAGTGGCAGTTTAAAAAACCACTGTCGCCGTCGCCAGTGTTAAACGCTCCCATTAACAGAAAAAGACCTCCATGTCTGCTGGTATTTACAGAGGTTTGGAGCGAAGGCATTAGTGCTCAAAGCCCCTGTGCCATGATTAACAATCTCTCTCACTGTAAGACGCCCATGTTATCCTTCCGACGTTGTAGTTACGAGGGGAAAAGCTCTTTTTTGTCACCAAATCCTTAATTCTTTCTTCTCTGGAAAAAAAGAGAGGGTAATACCGAGAATGTTTCTCAATCTGCTTTGAGAGAGCAAGGGAGAGAAAAGGAAACCCCCAATAAAACATGTGTGAACGAAAGGGTAATTGTGGACAAATGCAGCATTGAAATTCATTTTCAACTCTTTACACACCATTTCAATCTTATTTTATGCTTGTTAGCCACATCTTGTTGGTGAGGGTCGGCAAGACTGCCCAGTATTGATGGATAATTGTGTATAATTCACTCCTTACATGCGATTTGCATCAATACGCATTATTTTTTAATGCTGGGTATTTAAGACAAAACCGTTTCTGGTGAAAGTCACCCTAAATGCTCATTAATAGGCACCAAGGAGGATAACTGGGAATTTCTTGCAAAAACACAACCACAGCAACACAAACCCAGACATGACACACAACAAGAAATCCACATGCAAAAAACAAAGCAATTCCTGTCAGCTGGCTCTTACTCAGTCTCTGACTAAACTGACCAAAGCAACATAAATTGACCTTTTATTGCTGATGATCTGCTTTTATTCTAAAAAAGTTTTCAGACTAGGAAAAACTAAGCAAACTAAGAAAAAAAAAACACTTTTATCCCTCCACATCAGTGCAAAAATGATCTGTTTCCACACAAGCAGCGGATGCTAGCTTAAGTCGACAGCGGTCTTGATCTCTGAACCATGCTGGCGTTCATTCAGCGTGCCTTTCATAGTTCTCACATTAGAAAGAGGCCTCTGCACTAACCTGTGGCGAGAGGCCGTTGCTCACGGGATTCATGTGGTTGCTTGAAGCTGACGGGCTCATAAAAGTTTCTGAATAGCTGGAGAAGGTGTGGCGGTTGGATGAGAGGCCGTAGGCGGAGCTACTGTCAGCCGAGAGCCCGCCCTGGTGCATGGAGGAAGGCGGCAGAGGCTGCGGCCGGTGCAACGTACTGCTGCCATCTGAAACACAAACAAAAACCATGAGACCATTTTATTTCTGTGATGAAAAGGGTAAAGGGTTGTTCCGATTCTGATACTAGCAGTGTTCGAATTGTATCAAAGTTCTTGGGGGGGTCCCTCTAACCACACAAATAAAATCATTATCAACAAAATGTATCTTTTCAATGAAGAGGAAACACAGACGCTGCATCTAAAATGGCATTTAGATGTATTTACCCACTGTTTAATGCATGACCTGAATGCATTTAACCTGCAGTTACAAATGCATAAATAATGTTTTGATATTTTAATCCTAAAACGTTGAATGCTGCTATTTGAAATTATAAAAAAAAAAAAAAAAAACGAATAGGTACTTTAAATGTGAAATTAAAACCACCAGTCACTGTTAATTAGCGAGTCATTCCGATTGAACCGAGACATTGCAAATGAACCGAATAATTTAAACGGTTGATTCGTTCAGGAACAAAACACCATCATGTTGTTTAGAGATGCAAAACAGTGCTGTGGCTGTGTTGAGAACCGTTTTTGTAGGCGAAATAGAGCAAAAATAGGCAATATGGTGTCTAAAAAGTAAGTCTCTTAATATTAACATCTAATTATACAATTAACTGTTGTATAAAATCAATATCACATTTGTGACCCTGGACCACAAAACAAGTCTTAAGTCGCTGGGGTATATTTGTAGCAATAGCCAAAAATACATTGTATGGGTCAAAATGATAGATTTTTCTTTTTTGCCAAAAATCATTAGGATATTAAGTAAAGATCATGTTGACATTTTGTAAATTTCCTACCATAAATATATCAAAACTTCATTTTTGATAAGTAATATGCATTGCTAAGAACTTCATTTGGACAACTTTAAAGGTGATTTTCTCAATATTTAGATTTTTTTTTTTTTTTTTTGCACCCTCAGATTCCAGATTTATAAATAGTTGTATTACAGCCAAATATTGCCCTATCCTAACAAACCATACATCAATGCAAAAAAATAAAAAATTGACCCTTATGACTGGTTTTGTGGTCCATGGTCACATTTGTGATTTTTCTATGAAAAAAAAAAAAAAATGGCACTCTTAGTGTGATATTGATTAACTATATGAAGTTATATAAATATACATTTTCTTCCCCCATATCCTGAATTTTGAGAAAATGCATTTTATTAGACTGAATCATGCAGTGAAAGAAGGCCCTCTAAATGAGCAGTCGGTCTGGCCAGTGTTTAAGCACTCATAACTCCTTGTATAATCAATAAAGCTGTCCATACACTGTATGATAAATGAATCTCTTATGTGCATAGATTGTACTTAGATCTGCACTTTGTTGCTTATGATGAGGGAATTCGCGAGTTTCAGTCTGAACAAAAAGGGTTTCAGCCAGGGCTGCCAGGTTTTCACACCAAAACCCACCCTTTTCTGCTAAATTGCTACTCAAAACTAGCCCAATCACATTTCGAGTAGTGTCCCTTGTTAATAATCGTGTTCCGGGGGGATAAAAAAAAAAAAAAACCTTTTAGTAAATTTGCATTTCAGGGGCTTTTTTTATTCCTAGATTTATTTGTTGCACTGTTTTTTTTATACAGTTATATTGTAAAACTACCTTTTTCAGTTTACAGTGTTCGATTTTTCAAAAGTTGAAGTTTTTCAAAAATAAATATTACTGTCAGATGTATGTCAGATAAAAAAAAAATACTCTCGTTTACTGTATATATTTGTTCATGTTTTATTAAGGGATAAGTCTGAAGCACACCATAAAATAATTCTATCAGTTCATACAGGGCTAGTAGTAATAGTAGTAATATACAGCTGTATATACAGACACACACCCAGGTATCGGATCAGTACTCTGTATCGGCTGATACCCTGAGGCCAGGTATCGGATTTGGTATTGGGAAGGGAAAAAGGTTTGCTGCTCAAGAAACACTTGGGTAACACTTTATTTTGATGGTCCCTTTTGAACATTCTGTTGACAATAAATAACGTTGCACCAACATGTCAATTAACTCTTATTAGAGTATTAGTAGACTGTCAGCTTAATATCTGCTAACTCTTTATTGTGATGGTCTCCCAACAGACATTCTACTGACTATAAGTAACTCTGCAAGTACATGTCAACTTAATTTAACCCTAAGCCTACCACTCTACTAATGCTCTATTAACACTCTAGTGAGAGTTAGTACATATGTAGGTGCAACGTTATTGTCAACAGAATGTTTAAACGGGGCCATCAAAATAAAGTGAAACCAACACTTGTTATGAACAGTGTTGAAAACACAGATGAACCGAACGTTCAAAAGAACAGCATTTATTAGAAATAGAAATCTTTTGGACCATTATAAACTGCCACTTTTGTTGAATGCATGCTTGCAAGAAAGGGTTTATGGATTATTCATGTAAACTACCTTGTGAGAGAGTAGTGCTGGGATACGTTGACTCTGGAAGCTGATAGGTAGGTAAGGTTGGCATTCCAGTTGGTGGAAACCCTCCGGGCAACAAGTGGTTGAATGCTGCCAGCTGATTTGCTCCTGCTTGTTTGCGCCACCTTGCTCTTCGGTTGCTAAACCAGACCTAATAAAAGATAAAAATGCATTAAAAAAAAGAGAAATAACCATTTCTAAGCAAGATTTCATCCACATAACATGCAGTTGAAAGCAATGAGAGGTCGTCCAGACAGGTTCATGGGCATGTGTGTGGCGGAGAGCGCGTCCTCATGGGAAACTGCCTCTTAGCACATGCTGAGGTCCCTGTTGTTCTAGTTAAGTGGCTAAAGCTGTGATCTGTATAAACAGGCTGCTCTGAGCTGCCATCAGAGACAAGAGGTCGTAAACAGGTCAGAGGTAGCCCACACATCTCCTCCATAGACATCTTGAGTATGTTTATCTACCTGTCGGACACTTTAAAGAGAGTCTAGAGGACTTTTACTGCAGCGCTGTTGTCTGAACACACACAGACATGGACACGTACACACAGAGACATCTGTCACATCTTTAACAAACTGCTTCATATTAAGCTATAATACTTGAATAGACTGTTCGGCTTTACTAAATAAACAATTGATTTAAAAAAAAAAAAAAAAAAATCGAATGTTTAGAGCTTCCATAAAAAGCACTTTATGGACAAAAAGGTCCATTTCACCCATATTTGATTGTTCCTGAATTGTTTTACTTTTTTTTTTAATATCCAAATTTATTCACATACATACATACAGCATACATATTGAAAGCAATATATAGTACTATACAGTATGTGACCCTGGACCACAAAACCAGTCAAAAGTAGCACGGGTATATTTGTAGCAATAGCCAAAAATACATTGTATGGATAAAAATTATATTAGTTCTTGCCAAAAATCAATAGATCATGTTCCATGAAGATATTTTGTAAATTTCCTACCATAAATATATCAAAACTTAATTTTTGATTAGTAAAATGCATTGCTAAAAACTTAATTTGGACAACTTTAAAGGCGATTTTCTCAATATTTCGATTTTTTTGCACCCTCAGATTCAATATTTTCAAATAGTTGTATCTCCGAAATATCATCCTATCCTAACAAACCATACATAAATGGAAAGCTTATTTATTCAGCTTTCAGATTGCTCTATGGTCACACATAGCAAATCTCAGCTGCCTGTATTTTTTTTCAGTGCATAAGGTGATATATACTATTTATACATGTATACAGTAACAAATATATTCAGTGCATATATAAAGTAGCAAATCTGAACAGCATGACTTATCGCTGCAAAATGTAACTATATTATCAACCAGTTCTGATTTATTATATTATAATGATTTTATCATAATTGTCCATTAAGCTGTTATGAAACTGTATTTTGAAAACCACTATAAAAATATATTTGACTTGTCTTGACTTAAATATTGAGAAAATCACCTTTAAAGTTGTTAAAATGAAATTCTTAGCAAGATTTGATATATTTATGGTAGGAAATTTACAAAATATCTTCATGGAACATGATCTTTACTAAATATCCTAATGATTTTTGGCATAAAAGAAAAATCAATCATTTTGACCAATACAATGTATGGCCGTGCTACTTAAGACTTGGTTTTGTGGTTCAGGGTCACAAATACAAAGTATATATTTAATAATTTAGGGTCAATATGATATGGAAGCTTGTTTCCGCCACATAATAAAAAAGGTAACTTTTTATCTTGCAATTCTGAGATATAAACACACAACTGCGAGTTCTAAAGTAAGAACTACGGGATACTCACAATTGCGAGAAATAAAGTCAGAATTGACAGAGTTATAAAGTCCAGCTCTGAGGAGAAAAAAAAAGACTGCTATGTTCACAGAATTTATATCTCACAATTCTGACTTAATAACTCGCAGTTGCGAGTTTATATCACGCAATTCTGATTTTATAACTCACAATTGTGAGTTATATCTCATTCTGAGGAAAAAAGTCAGAATTGTAAGTTTATATCACGCAATTGTGAGATAACAAGTCACAATAACCTTTTTGTTATTTGCTTAGTTAAACGGGCTTCCATAATATGACCCTTAACTATTTTATTTAAACAGCAGGATTAAAGGTATTTAGAGGCACTAAAATAGCAACACAAAAAAGCATTTGTTTCTTAAAGGCAAAATGTGTTAAAATACTTTTTTTGTCTACGTATGACCAAAATAAACGTCCATTCAAACCAGACTGACTTCAGACACGAAACGAGGACAATTTGCACATTTTAAAGGGAGGCTTCTCCTCCATCAAAACATGAATATAATTAGCGTCTCTGAAAGCAGCCCGCTCTATTTCACAGGAACAAGACTGGAGCCCTGCGTATGTGAAAGGTTGGAGGACATTGATCTATGCCATGCACTGGCAATTCATCCGCGTTTAATACACTGTCAGGGCAGTTCATCTACCGTTGTGTTTAAAACGGGCCGGTCCATTGTGCGTCCAGATGAAAGGTGGAGACAAAGGCCTCTCAATACACCAGGCTGAAAAGTGTCCACAAAGAGTGGGCGTCCCTTTTTAAACGTGCCTTTAAGAGCTCCACTTTCATGGTACGCACACAAGGACACACTCTATTCTGATGCAACGACACCGCAGACACACTCTACAAAACACACACACACACACACACACACACACACACACACTCGCTGGCTCTTTCTTACAAAGCGTTGCTTACATTGTCAATGTGCAAAACTGTCAGGCCACTAACAGCTAGCATCTCATTCAGATGACTTCAATGGCTTGCCAACGTTTGATGCGACTAAAGATGACTCTTACCCATCTGTCATGCATCGGATTCGAATCTTTCTTTACGCTCTCAGAAAATGAAACCCCCACCCGACTATCATTCTCTCAAAGGGTTTAGGAGGAGACGCTTCACCCCCCTGCCTGTCCTGAGCCTAAACCTGGTGTCGCAGACAGATAAAGGATGGTCTCGCGTCCTGAAGAAGCTCGGGAAATGTGCTGGGATTCGAACGGATCCCCTACTGGGAATCGGACAAACAGGTTATGAAGAATGGAAGAAGGTTCTGTCCTTCCCCCACCGACCCCAAAGTGTCCCGCTCCACTGTGCCTCCTGACCCTTGACCTCTGAACCCCACTCTCCACCCCTTCATCCTTTCATCCTGACGGCCTCCACCTTCTTTCTTCTGCCGCAAAGTGCACAAACCTACTTCTGTGACATCAGTGAGGAACATATTGTAGATTTTTATGAACTGGTCAGTTTTGAAGTTTTGCTTCCATACCATTTCATCTCTAGATTTCATTTGCATTACATATACATATCTTAAAAGGCTGAGGGTTTTTTTTTCCACTTCAGAAGCACTTATATACAACCTAACCAAACTTTATAGTTTTATTCCTCAAGGTTTCTTTTTCATAATAATATTTGCCTGATTTACATAACATTTTATTCTTAAAAACTCAGGATTTCTTTCTGTCTGTTGACAGTGTTTTCTGATTTGTGGTATGATACAAAATCCGCTCTGTAAAAATCTTAATCTTAATATGACACTGCAGGTGATTAGGATAAAATAATAAGTATCACCATAGTTTGCTCTGTTTGATAATCATAGTGCATTAATACAATAATTTTGTATTAGAATTTTTCCAAAATTGTTTGTTTAAATATGCAAATAATGTATTATCTAACTAAATACGCATGCATTTACATACATTTCCCCAGTAGAAATCTGAACAAGATGAGGTCAGGTTTAAAATTCTAATTTATTGACATATTATAGATTTTTACACAGAGAATTCTAAATTTTTGAAAAGTTTTAAAAAGCTCATTTTGAGAAAACGCCTATTAAGATACAGTCAAACCAAATAATTTTCAGACACCAGATATAATTTTTGATATACTTTTTACTTGTTGGGCTGCAGGACACTATAGTTCATTTATGTAAATGAGGATAGCAAAATAAAATAAACCGTGACATATTATACCTAAAAAAGAAGTCAAATTGATAAATTTTCTTAAGTTTTTTTTTTTTTTTTTTTTAATTGCTATTGGGATCTTTTTACACCATAGACTGAACAAAATTAAGCATTGCTTGGTAATTGGTCAACAAAGTATTGATAGATAGAATATTGGTATACTAACAGTTTTTAGTTTATTGCAATCCATTACATTTCTTTCTATAAAAGTTATCTGACATTATCACAACGATTTTTTTTCGGACACAGTTTAACTCTTGAGTTCTTGTCATATTTTATTACCATTTTCTAAACTATAGCAAATAGCAGCTGTGATAATGTGAGAAATCTTGAAGATGTCTGAATACATTTTGGTTTGACTGTAGCCTATGTATTGTAAATTAAATCTGCAGGTGCAAAGAGATAACTTGTACTTAAAAGTGTATTTTGGATGTTTTATTTTCATGTTATAGATGCAAAATAGCCCCAAAGGTCAACATTTTTGCAAAAACTTTAAGCAAAATTTAATTTAATCTCATCAATTCAAAGAGATTTTGTTTTTTTCTACAGGCACATGTAAAAGCAAACTTTTATTGTTTTAAATACCACTTTGTTTCTTCTCTGGCTTCATGTTTGATCTCTCATCCTCACACTTGCATTACCATACAATCTGTAAGATGCATAATGCTATGACAATTCGTAAAGAGATTTGGGATACATCGTTCTCAGTGAGCTGCCTGCATCCCTGTGGTCAGAGCACTTATGACGCAGCCAACAGATCTTGTGGCTTTACCATGTGCTCAGCGAAGACTCCCGTCTGCCTTAATCACACCAGCAGCCTGTGCAGCATATCTGTCTAAGTGAATTTGCTGCTTTTGAAAGCAATGTGGCGTCACAGAGGTGCACAAGTTAACTCTATCAAGTTAAACATTAAGCCCAATATGGCTAAATCAATACAGTTCTGTTTCATAGCACCGAGGGATGCGTCATCATAGCGCCTTGCTGAGATTATGTATATGTGTGTGTGTGTTTTCTGGGTCGCTCCAGTCGTACCCTCTGAGCTGGATTTGGAACCCAATCACAAAGTCACCTTGAACAGTCCCAGATTCCCCCTCTCGCTGTCTGCAATCCAGCCTAATTCCTCCACTGAGAGGGTTTTCATCCAGCCCACACCAAAACCACATGAGGAAGAACTTCAGTGCTGTCCACTGACAGCAATTCTTAGGAAGAATGTTGAAACAATGGGGCTGACATAGGATAAACACTTTGAAATAATAATAAAAACATTTAAAAAGTAAAGAAAGTTGTGTTAATTTTGAGTTATGCGTTTAAATATAAGGGAAAGTGCACTTAGAAAGGAAAAACACATTTTACTCTCCTTTATTTAATTCTAAAGCTGTATGACTTTCATTCTGTGAACACAAAACAGATATTTTTGAAATAATGTCTCTTTTCTGTGCTATTTATCAGTGTCTTTTCAAACTTTACATGCAATAAAAGTCGTCACATTTATTTATTAGCACTTTACATAATACTAACTTTCAGAGCAGCTTCAAATTAATAAAAAGGAACGTAACAGTGTTAATACAGTTCATCAACTATGAATCTAATTCAATTTCAGAAGACAATAGTGCCAATATTTAGTTCAATTTAGTTTTTTTCTCATCTGATTAAACTGATAATGTTACTGCATTTATATGTGACCCTGGACCACAAAACCAGGCATAAGTGTACATTTTTTTTTGATTTATATATCATCTGAACTGAATAAAAAAATTAAATAAGCATTCCGTTGATGTATGGTTTATTAGAATAGGACAATATTTGCCTGAGATACAAGTATTTGAAAATCTGGAATCGAAGTGTGCAAAAAATCTAAATATTGAGAAAATTGCCTTTAGACCCTTTAACTGTCACTCCCATTTTTGAACATAGATGTGAAAATGCAGTATTTAAACTTTTTTTTTTTTTTTTACACAGTTTAACTCTTGAGTTCTTCTAAACTATAGCAAATAGCAGCTGTGATAATGTGAGAAATGTTGAAGATGTCTGAATGTATTTTGGTTTGGCTGTATGTATTGTAAATTAAATCTGCAGGTGCAAACAGATAAAATTTATTTAGAGGTGTATTTTGGATGTTTTATTTTCATGTTATAGATGCAAAATAGACTTTAAGCAAAATGTTATTGTATCATCAATTCACAGAGATTTTGTTTGTAATTTTTCTACAGGCACATGTAAAAGCGAACTTTTATTGCTTTAAATACCACTTTGTTTCTTCTCTGGCTTCATGTTTGATCTCTCATCCTCACACACGCATTACCATACAATCATCAATCAATCACAATCAATTCATGAACTAAAACATTTTGTAACATGATTTTGATGTAAGTTTTCCGTAGTAATGCAATGTCTGATTTTAAAATGGTTTTCAAAGGACGAATTTTGAGATTTTAAGTTTTCAAGTGATTTCTTATGATTTCTAAAGTGTGATAGGGAAAAAGGCAACGAAGAAAGTCTTTTTGTGACAAAGGTCAAAACTCCTGTTATGAAGTAGATTTTTGGGGTAGTTTGTCATGATTAAATTAGGGCTTATTTGTAAAATGGTGAAGTAAACTTGGGGACAGGTGACAATTAAGGGGTTAAAGTTGTCTTAGCAATGCAAATTACTAATCAAAAATTAAGTGTTGATATATTTACTGTAGGTAATTTACAAAATACCTTCATGATCTTTACTTAATATCCTTATGATTTTTGGCATAAAAGAAAAATCAATAATTCTGACCCAAACAATGTATTGTTGGCCATTGCTAGAAATATACCCATGCTACTTATGACTGGTTTTGTGGTAAGTATCTTAGGTATGGTTCAAAATGTATTCTCCTCTGAAGTTTCAGTACTCAATATTATTACTTAATATGAACTGTCTTTCAAACACCAGCGTCAGAGAAAGTCAGTATCCAGTGTTGTTTCTTCTTTTGGTACCACAGAATAAAATAAGTCATACAGGTTTAAAATGACAAGTAAATGAGTGCATAACCCCATTTGAATCAATCAAAATTTCAATACTTAGCTTAGCCTCAAATTATGAAGTGTGTGAGAAACTGTGTGTTTGGCTGAGCGTGTGTACATTGTTTCAATCATTATGGACTATAAACCCAAAAACAGAGCATCGTCTGGCCTCATCGCTGTTCCTGTGTCCAATGCAGGAATCTATGGAGATTTGTGTTTACTGCACACACCTGTCACGGATAAACAGGATCAACCTGTGTGCACATGCACAGTGTTTCTTATTCCTGTCTTTTACGAGATGTTTCCTGCACCGCAAGTCCCTTGTTTGTAAGACCACTGTGTACACCAAAACACATCCACGCATGTGCCCTCAATAAGCCTGCAAAGAGTCGCCCATAAATTAAGGGTAGTGTTGAATACAACAACAGCCTCCACGGAAACCTGTTTCTTCTTAAAGGAAAACGTTGTTAAGGGGTTTTATAAAGGTTTCAGGCCAGTCACCTCGTGTTTCAAAGGAATGAACATTAAACAAGGGCGACATCTGTTTTTATACCAACAAATGCGATTTAAACAACTTTAGTCTAACAAGCAATGTGTTGACTACTTCAAACAATCGTTTTTTTCTCTTTCTTCCGCGGCCCGCTTAAATTCTCTCGCTCTCTTTTTCTCTGTCTGGCGCTATGCTAATTGACATTACTGGGAAACGCGAATTGCAAAAAGGAGACTGGGATTACTTAGATAAGAATCAACGAACACAAAGCGGCTAAAAGAAAGTCATTTAAATTCTAATAATGCGAAACTGTTAGAACATTCTCACTGATGCATTGCAACAATTTTGCTCTCTACAGTCTTCATAAATCCTATTTATTCTTTTATGGTGCACAAGCTAAGACTCGCAGGAACAGAGTTGCCTGTTGGGCTGAATAAGATTTTCTTGGGGTGCAAGGAATTGCTGGAATATTATATGGAATACTGCCACAGAAATAGTTTGTGTATAAAGTATGTATTATAAACACTGCATCAAAACATATCTTTACAAAGTGCATTAATAGTTAATTGTCCTGCCTTTCCCTTTTAATTAGTTTATTTATTTTGAATAAATACATCCTAAGCACTTTGCATGCTAAATATAATCAGCTACACTCTTAAAAATAAGGGTTCTTTATTGGCATTGATGGTTCCATAAAGAACCTTGAACATCCATGGAACCTTTTAAATGCAGAAAAGGTTCTTTATAGTAAAAAAAAAGGTTCTTTCGATTTTTCTTTGGGAACCAATCACGAACCACACAACCTCTCCTTGATAAAAACGCACAACTCCCAGGTAGAGAAAGGCTAACTTCCAGCCAAATTGATTTCTACGCTTCATAAAAGGGAAATATTTACACCTTATTAGATTCTACTAACTATAATAGCCGCATACAAAATGCGCACGGCTTGTGAAAGGGTATCTATGTCAGAAAGGAGGAACACGAGCCAGCGGCGCGGCTCTCTTATGACTGCTAACTGGAGTGGAGCCTGCCGTAACCTCTTAAAAACTTCAGACTGAATAAGAACAGAATGCAATTCACTTCATCGTGGGTGATTTATAACAACCACCAGCCTTTCTGACGCTCTTCGCTCGGTTGAAAATTCTCCCTTTGTTTCACCTGGCTTACACTTAGAGCGGACTGCAAACGTTTGCCGTAGCACTTAATGGACTGAGTGGTGGTTCGACTTCCTCAGATGTCACATGGCATTTATGTGGTGCTCATTC
Organism: Cirrhinus molitorella; assembly: GCA_033026305.1. NCBI lineage: Eukaryota > Metazoa > Chordata > Actinopteri > Cypriniformes > Cyprinidae > Cirrhinus > Cirrhinus molitorella. The sequence goes on from CM065137.1 coordinate 31,410,105, forward strand.
ACCTCATTGAAGTAAAGCAGCAGAACTGTGAAGCCACAGGGAGAAAGCTTTTGCTAGACTACATAACCCTGTCACAACCTTTTAACATCCCCTCTACCATCAAACTAGTCTGGGGAAATATAGATTGGGGTGCCTGATTTGTCAGATAGAATTGAAGTGGATTTTAAGATGTGCTGAGGTTATAATGAAGATGGAATTAACATTTGAAACTAAAAGCAGCTCTCAAGGATTATCTGATTATCTTATTATTCTATAACGAGACACATTCAGCAGTTAAAAATCCTAATAAATATACATAAAAATATAGATACTGTCAGCCTTCTGGAACAATTATAAATTAGTGAATAACTTCACTTCATACACAAGCATTCACCAATTCCAGTGCAAAAATGCTAAAACTAAACTGAAAAAAAAAAAAAAACAATTATTGATTTTTTTTTTTGGATCCCTTTAAATGCAGTGTTGATTTGGCCACACCCCATAGGAAGTCCAATTAGAATTACAGAAAGAGTAATTTCCCAAAACATGAAATGTGTTCAAAATATAAGGCATTTTAAATGTCCACCCGTCCCCTCTGTGGGACGCCTAAGTTTACTTGACCATTTTACAAATAAATTCTAATTTAATCATGGCAAACTATATATTGTTGGAAAGGTCTACGACTCCTAAATTTATATTTTTCCAAATTACGTATAGGAAAATTATTAGATTAATTTATGAGAGTGCAGCTCAAAAAACTTAAAAAAAGAAACACACATTTCATTCTCCTTTATTTCATTCTAAAGCTGTATGACTTTCATTCTGTGAACACAAAACAGATATTTTTGAAATAATGTCTCTTTTCTGTACTATTTATAAGTGTCTTTTTTAAACTTTGCATGCAATAAAAGTCAAGTCACATTTATTTATTAGCACTTTATATAATACTAACTTTGAGAGCAGCTTCAAATTAATAAACAGGAACATAACAGTGTTAAAACAGTTCATTGACTATGAATCTAATTCAGTTTCAGAAGACAATAGTGCAAATATTTAGTTTAGTTAAGTTTTTTTCTCATCTGATTAAATTGATAATATTACTGCATATATATGTGACCCTGGACCACAAAACCAAGCTTTCCACTGATGTATAGTTTATTAGAATAGGATAATATTTGCCTGAAATACATTTTTTTTTTTATATATAATTCATGAATGAAAACATTTTGTAATATGATTTTGATGTACATTTTTCATGGTAATGCAATGTCTGATTTTAAAATGGTTTTTAAGTTTTCAAGACTCCTAAATGGATATTTTGTGTTACAAATTACGTATAAAGACTTTCTTCGTTGCCTTTTCCCAATCACACTTTATAAATCATAAGAAATTATATATCACTTGAAAACATAAAATCTCAAAATTCATCCTTTGAAAACCATTTTAAAATCAGACATTGCATTACCATGGAAAATGTACACCAAAATCATACAAAATGTTTTCACTCATGAATTATAAACAATTAAGTTTGAATACTGCATTTTCATGTCTGTGTTTAAAACCGGGAGTGACAGGTAAAGGGTTAAACTCTAAAACATATTAAATACTTCCTTACAGTTGAATTGGATCCAATTCCAATTTGAATTCAAATTCTAATTTGAAAAAGCATTCTCAATTTAATTCCGAATGGTGCACAACTCTGCTTTCTATTTTACTTGCCATGCATATCTTTGCCCTAAGATTGCACAAGGAGGGCTGTCTAACACGTTCTGGAGTTGATGATCCAGGGGTGGAGAGGCCCCTCTTTTACCCCCGGTCTCACCCCAGTGCCCTGTTCTCCGCTCCCCACTAAACTGACATCTGCCGGATGAGTCTGCACAGCTGTGGCGTAGCAGGTCACCAACCGGGCCAAAGGTCTGATCTCGCTCTGGCCTGGGAGGAATCTCTATACAGAAACCTGCCGACATACCCGAAGCCAAACCAGTGGGAACTTCTAATGGTGACTCCATGAAGACCTGCATTCTTGCCATGAAACAGCATGTCATATTTTATTAGAACACTCGAAAAAGTCTCTGCCAACGCAGCTGCCATAAATTGGCACGCAGAAGCCGTGGAATTTCTCGTTGGGTCTTGTGCCAAACTCGGACACCTCGTTGAATTAGTGTTTTGGGTGGGTCGAACGCATCATCAAGTACTCTTTAATGTCAGTCCAATGTGGGGTCAAAGTGTGAGCTATGATGAACTGCACTTTTATGAGTAAATCTATGAGAGTACTATACCAGACTGACTCCTTTAACGGTTAAAAAAGTCAATGGCAAAACCACACATGAATTACCCATTTGGAGGGGGGGCTGCTTTGGGGAGGGGAAGGACTTTCACAATAGACTCTACAGAGAAATGCCACACTAGACCGAGCAGCGAACAAGGCTGAAGACTTCTTGCCAATGTTTACTGTGCTTAACCAGAGTCACTTTCTTAGGGTGACCTTTTTGGAAGATTCAGTTTGAGTTGACCTTTGGAGTTTTTCAAAGTGTTCCAGAATTAGATTATGAGAAAAATTGCATTAACAAATTATATCCATGACTCAAATACCTCAGCTTTTCACATGATATCCCTTTAGCCCTATTATGCGAGAGGGGGGAAGATGTGTCCTTTTGGTTTTTCGGCCTTGTTCAAGGTTTTTCCTCTGGTCCTATCTCTTGTCATTTACATCAGTTACCATAAATACTCCAAGCACCCGCAGGGGATTCTTGCGGGCCAAGAAATGCAAAATTGACCTACAAATGTGGCTCACTGGTTGCCATAACATGCTGGAACAGAAGACGCTTGTGTTTGACAACCATGTTGCTTTTCATTGACCAATTAGAGGTTTGTTTTCACACTGTGGTCTTATGCTCATTATTATCACTGCTAATATGGAGTTGTAGTTGTTTAACTCGGGCTTTCCCTTTCTCCCTTTCGAAATCCCCAAGACACCTCTATCTTTTGTAATGCTGTTTAAGTAATAATGAATGCTTTCACATACACCAGAGCTTAGCAGACATAAACCTGCAATCAATGCAAATCGGTCCCCTAAACGCATCATGTGTGAAATACTGCGAGAAAACAAGCATAAATCTCTCAAAATTCTCCCAAGAGTGTGGAAGCAACCATTTAGACACATACGTCTTCTTGAATGCTCAGAGACAGACAAAGACATATGTTAAATCAGTTACCCTGTCGATGCGTACGTTCTGGTGAGGAACCTAAGCATAGGTACCTGGGATCTACAGAGGACGACGTGAGGATGAGAGTTTGGAGAAACCTAGACCCCGTTACCCCCGCCTTGTCGAGTCTTTTACAAGCGCTTGATTGATTAATGTTGTTGTCAGGGAACAGAGTCCCCAGAGAGACCCAGAGGGATCCTTTCTGATATGTAGAGGGATTTACAAGTAGCGGCCAGCTTTCAAGTGCTGGGAAGCGATCGCCGGCCAAGGGAAGAGATGAGAAATCCATCAGGAATGCATTTTGTCTGTTCTCCTTTCTTCCCTTCTCTTTTTCCCCCATCCCTTTTTTTGTCTCCCACTAGCTCAGAGTGCAGCTGCTGCTATAATTCTACTGTATTTGCTTTGCGATGTTACATAAAGCTACAGGGTTCACAAACTGTCAGGAAGCGTCCCGAAGACTAGGGGTGAAAGTAATAGGGCAGGGCTCCAACTGTCATCTGACCAAGAGTGATGTACTCCCGGAGGGGTGGGGAGGTCAAACAATTATTCTCCGCTGAATAAATAAATATAACAAACACCAGCAATAAACAGAGGCATCTGGCTGACAAGAGAAGAAACAACTCCGAAAGGAGGTCTAAAAGCCAATCAGATTCAATTCAAGGTCAACTGCAATGGCAAAACCGTATGGCGTAGCCCACCTGTACACGAGCCTCGGTCAGTTTGGTCCTCTGTGCGAGCTCCTCCCTAGTGTAGATGTCGGGGTAGTGTGTCCTCTCAAAGGCCTTCTCGAGCTCCTCCAGCTGCTCTGCTGTGAAGGTGGTACGGCTGCGTCTCTGTTTTCTTTTCAGGGGCAGGTCTGGCTCCGACTCCACATCCGAACCTTCGTCTGTGCGGTTACCTGCGTACACAGTTTGGAAAGAAGTCTTTGAGAGGCTCTGAACATCAAGTCTCTGAAGCTTTAAAAAATGGCAAGTTATTTTTGAAAATTTGATATGTACAGCAATTGAAAATCTCAGCTGTCGCCAGTACAGCGGCATACCACGAATTTGTCAACGGAAAATGATCCTGAAAGCCGAGACCGGCTATCACGGCGATATTAATGCTTCCGTTATCTCGACGTGTCAATGGAGCCCTAGATACCGTTTTATTGGGTCTTATTCATATGTGAGAAGTCTTCAGACACATAATCCTGCCACTGAGCCCTGGAGAGGCCTGGGGGACGTAACTGCGAGGGTTAGGGTAATCTACACCAGACACCTTGCTCTAGCACGTCCGCCTTATTCTCTCTGTAGCGGCCTGGGGCTAGCTCCTAAGAGCAAGTGTTTGAAATAAGAATGTATGAGACTTCTGGGCCATTGAATCCCTCGCTTTGTGTTTCAAGCTAGTGTTCGAAATATATTACAACATATTTTACATTACTTTTTTTTCAGGCATGCAGTCAAAGACAAGTGCAGATCGCAGTTGGCAGTTTGCATTTTAGCCAGAGGAGTATTTCCCCGGCACAAAGACGAACACCACTACGAGCGAGCCAAGAGAAGCGTTTGTAAGGAGAGATATGGAGTGCGTTAAGATATATTACTGAAATACATTACCATGATAATTGATTCTAAAATTGCATCATACTTTATTTGTGAGCCACCTCTGTATATCTATTCACGGCAGCAGAAAGCTCGTGAAAGGTCCTGTCACAAAAATCACACTTTTACATTTGCTTTCTTAAAACGCATGAGTGCTAACAAGCAGCGTAGCGTGAGTCTTGCTCCAGGCCCTTTGGTCTTGCATCATCCACGGGGGAAAGACAGAAAGAAGGGCTCCGAGCTCCTTCCCCCGCAACGCCACAGCTGCCACGGCGGAGACAAATCTCCTTTGAGCCATCGTACGCGCTCTCTGCCCACTGCTGATCAGCAGGTTCCTGCACCCTGGACCACTTCACACGAGTTTTCCTGCATCTCCGTTTTCTTCTGCCAGACCGAAGCCTGATCATCTCTCTCAAACCCCCATCTGCCAGGCCTCTTCTATGGCTGATAGGCTGCCAGGAAAAGAGGTTACAAAAAGGCCTGTGGGAGTGCGCAAGTGTGTGTATATTAGTATGTGCATGGGCGTGCGAGTATGTCCGTGCGTATCGGCCAATGCATTCTTCTTGGTGCATGTGCAAGTATTGGGTGCACTTGAAACTGACAATGGGGGGAAAACAGCCCCCAAGCGCAATGCGATCACCAACAAAAAGAACCCAACTGCGGGCGCGCAAGTATGTTTGTGCATCCATAAACGCATTCTTGCATAAACTCTGGGCATGCAAGTACGTTGGGCATCAACAAATGCATTCTTCTTGGTGCATGTCAATCAACAGAAGACACAAAACTGCAAATTAGAACCAAGAACCAAACTCCAAGTATGCATACTTGATTTCAACAAATGCATTCTTCTTGGCGCATGTGGAATAACAAGGAAATGACAAAACAAACTAGGGTCTTATTTATTTACACATGCATTCTTCTTGGCGCACGTGCAAGTATTTGGTGCAACTGCATCAACAATAGAAGCCTTCTGCAAGGCAACGCTTCAAGATGAACCAAACTGCTGCAGTCTCCAGACCAGCTCTGGAGTTTAATTAAACAAGGAATTAGCGGATTATATGGAGACTATCATTACAGACCACTCGAGCAGTCTTCACAGAATGTCTTTTTGTCTCCCCAAGCTCTGGCTCAATGATTCTCAATGGATTACATGCGACCGCAGGACATGAGTCTGCATTCATTAAATCAATTCCTCCATCTTCCCCCTTTTAATAAAGATTGATTTTTTTACAACGCTGCCTGGCACTCCAGCACACGAACGAAATCTTGAATATACAAAGTTGAATATGTACATATCCTGGATATCCCTTTGTTGGTTTTCATGAGGATGCGCCAGAGCGATTTGTTGCTAACACACCATGACAACACTTGAGACTGGCGCAGTGGTCTACGGATCACTTTCCAAAGTCACCTCGGCGTCCTGAGGGGGAGGGAAAGACGTGCCGCTGTGATTTTTGTTTCACTGCACAGTTTCGCCACATGATTCATGAGGCAAGATTCTGTCAGCGTATCCTGCCCTTGCGTCTCTTTGTTTTTTCCCCCTGTCCACACGTTTGACGCATCAAAGCCTTTTGGTTTTTAATTGCGAGCGTACTGTAACCATATCAAATCCCGCCGCACGTCTTTTGTATTGAAATATTTCACAAAACACACGTAATCAATAGGCAAAACTCGGAAACAAAACTCAGGTTGCTGTTGCGGTCTCACAAGCTCCAGCTCAGCCGTCTTGCGAGCCCAAGACTGAAGGTCAACAGGCCCCCTGACAACAGCAAAGGATTATGGTAATGAAACAGATGCTGGCAGAGATAGAGCAGCGAGAGGGGCACGATGCAGGCCTCGTCTCTGTCCCGAAGAGATCCACTGATTGGGATGCTAGCTTTTATCAAGCGAACAGAAGCCTCTAATGGGTTCAGATAGGTCATAGCAGACATGTAATATGCTACAAGCATACGGTCCCTGCTAGCTGCTAATGTGAGCGTGGGGTGACTTAGCTGACTGATTAAGTGCAAAATGAGATGGCTAAAAGTATACAAAATTATTGCTCTCATTCCTTATTTAAAATGCACCACATTTAACCACAGTAATCAGGGGACCAAAAAAGCAGCAGTTAATTTGCACTTTAAACGCAATTAAGCCCAAGAAGATGTGAGGTCAATTCACAAGAACTCTTCCCTGTTTTAAAACAATAAGGTACATCCTGACTAATCCGCCTCACAATAACCGAGCTGTAATTCTATTTGAGGGTTCTGGGGATATTGATAAAGTCCTCTGCTCACTTATCAGCCAATTAAAGCCTAATTACGTTCCATTCATTCTGTGCTAGAGCCTGAATGTTTTTTCCTCCAGGGCCCGACGTGATCTTTAACGAAATGTTGACTTTGTGCCGAGTATTTAATTTGCAACAAAATCAGGTGTGTACAGAATGCTCTGACGAATTTTAGATCGTATTTCGTTTCAAAACCAAACCCTTATGGAGCAGAGGGCTAGAAGCAGATAAACCGTCGTGAGTAGGTTCTCTGCTGCTTGGATGCATGAATCACTAAAGCCAAATCTCATCCATTTAGGGCCCATTATCTGCCAGAGTTAAGCCAACATACACATTTAGCTCAATTTAGCAATCGTTTACGTTAGCTTATGTTGCCTTAAAGGGATAGTTACCCCAAAATGAAGATTCTGTCATCATTTACTCATCCTCGTGATGTTCCAAACTTGTATGACTTTCTTCTTCTGTGGTGTATTTAAAGAACATTAAGTTTCAAACAACATTGGACTCCACTGACTTTCATTATATGGAATTTTCTTTTGGGATGATCTATATAGTTAACAGTTAACAGTTCAATTAAAGACAGTTCTGAAGTCCTGGTGTATTAATTACTGTAGACCTTGTGTATTAATTTTTCCACGATTGTATTTCGAGTTTTCAGAAGCTTGTATGCCATTAAAGAACTATTTTGGGTTCCTCCAAAGCACATTTTGTCCAATCAATTTCAACAACGTTAAATGTTCTTAATAGAACTTTTATTTTTAACAGTCTAGAAACATTAGTGCTAAAGGCAGCGAGTTAAGACATCTTTTTTCTTCTCTAAGGGCTTTAAACAAAGTATGTTGAGTATGTTAAGTATGTCATATGGCTAAGTAAAAAATATATAAACATGTTGGGTCTGCTTAAGAGAGAGATGACACTAATAAAATCATTTAGCCTGATGCCATCACTGTGCCATGCTATACACCACAGTAGCTTTTTGTATTTGGAACACATTCAAGTAATGGTAAATAACTAACTGTTCAAAATCCCAGCTAAAAGCAGTCTCTTTGTCCGCCTGATCTATCTTTATCGTTTTAATTATATCACCCAGCAGCATCAAAAGTGATTTGCACACCTCGTCTGAAAATAGAGTTCGATATATCATTACCAAACCTAAGAGCCTAAAAGGATGTCAAAGATCCTTATAAAAAAGACAATTGAAAAGCACGATTGAGCCAGAATTCAAAGTGCAGCTTTTGACATCATCAGAATCCCAGGAATTAGTCAGGGATGGCGGATAATAAAAAGCCTCCATGACACAGTGAGAAGGAGGTAGAGGCGTCTCCAGCCTCATCTGCTAAGATTGCCTTTGAATCAGTATTAGCTCAACATTACGGCAAAATTCAATGCAGCCTTTTTTTTTTTATACCGTAACCAATGTCCTCAATATCAGCTGTACCTTGCAAACTACCCAAGACAGAGTGACAAAAACAGACAGGGCTTTTTGCAGTGCGGCATTAGCTCATAATGGCTCATTTTGAAAAGCATATTAGTTCCAGCATAATTACAATCAAGTCTTACGCTTGCTATTTTACAGGCATTCAATAGGACCAGCCTCGGAGCTGCAAATGACACCAGTTGAGTGTAACTGACAACACATCTTTCCCTTTTTTTCCTCCTTCGGCATCTTCCTAAACCCCCCACATTCCCACAGGACAAAAATAACAGCGTCCCTGCTTAATTTTTGTTTACATGTTTATTTTGTACATGCCTTTGTGAGAGTCACTGGAGCAATTATACTTTTTGTCACTCTTGGAGGAGGAGAGGGGAATCATAATGCCGAACAGCCCGTAATGAGCAGAGTTTTCGCCGTGCGATCTGATTTGATATCTCTGACATCCATCTGCCTCTCTATGCTATCTCTCTGGCCTGCGGCCTGAATATAAAACTCAGCGTGTTTCCTCAGGTCTGTTTAGGGATTGAACCTTTGATACTGGTGTGCCTACGGTGGGAGAGGGGGGTGGAGAATCGGGGGGGTTTACAGCAAGATCAAATAAGTGACAGAAAAATTTGCATTGTTGAAGATGGAGCTTGAACGTACTTTTCCGGTCCTGCCCCCACAGGGTTAAGCCAATCTGACGAAACAGTAACATTTAAAAAAAAAAAAAAGTCCATGAAAAGGCTTGGATTAACAATTACATATGCTTATATATACACACAACTATGATGCAATATTGCATGTTGACAATAAAAGAGTATCTGGAGGAAGGTTGCTTATTCATAGCTCATTCCTTTCACTTAATGTTTCCCCAAAAAGTAAAAAATCAATGCAAGTTGAAAGTAAAGTGCTATAAAATGAACAAAGACAATATCTCGGCCAAGTTGTGATCTCTGACCTTTAATTGCAGACAGTGGCATTTTGGAAAATCTGAGCAGCATTGTTAGGATCTTTTCTGAAACACCAATTACAAGAGGCTTTTCTTCAGGAGAAACATCTGAGAAGCAGAAGATGTTCACACAAGTCCACATTTGCTCTCCAGAGAACACTCCAGAGCATTTACATTGCACTTTTCAGTCGGACTAAAGCAATAAGGTCTTTGCAAGCCAAAATAACAGACCTAGATAATGTAGGACAGCCTCATCCAGCATATATAAAATGTGACCCTGGACCACAAAACCAGTCATAAGTAGCATGGGTATATTTGAAGCAATAGCCAACAATACACTGTATTGGACAAACTTATAGATTTTGAATTTATGCCAAAAATCATTACGTTATGAAGTAAAGATCCATGATGTTCCATGAAGATATTTTGTAAATTTCCTACCATAAATATACTAAAACCTTATTTTTGATTAGTAATATGCATGGCTAAGAACTTCATTTGGACAACTTTAAAGGTGATTTTCTCAATATTTAGATTATCTTTGCATCATCGGATTTCAGATTTTTAAATATTGTCCTGTCCTAACAAACCATACTTCAATAGAAAGCTTATTTATTCAGCTTTTTAAAGGTAATGTATAACTCTCATTTTGTGGTCAAGGGTCACAAATGTTTGACTACTAAACATTTGAAAACACACTATGTTGCTGTATTGACTTTCTGAGTCAAAAAATCTCTCAAAAATAACCAAACGCTAACATACTGTAACTCACTGCTCAGCATACTTTTTCATGCAATCAAAAGTAGCAAATAAAGTATATATTTAAGCAAAGCAACCAATGGAAGTCAACGATTCCACTTTGAGCTTTAGTTGAACAGTCTCTTGTCTCATTGCCATTGTCAAAAGCAGTCTCGCAGGATCATTCCTCCTTTGCTTCCCTTTTCACAACATTCGGGATAAAAATCACATCCTTTAGAAATGACGAAAGCGGCGGAGAGAAAGACGAGCCCAAAGAAAAGGAGGGGAGGGTCTATAATCTTTGGCTCCCACAACAAACAATTAGACCTTTTTCCTTTCAAGAAGAGGTTGAAAAAAGCGGTTTAAGAGAGGGGCAGAAGAAGCAGCTAAGGCGTTGGTCTTTTATAGCTCTTGTCATGTGCGTGAAGACGCAGCGCAGCCATAGGAACACACGCCTAACGTCCAACAACAGGCTGGGCCCCGGGCCTCTTTGCGCTTTCAGCCTGCATAGACGCTGCACCTCAGGGGGCCATTAGAGCCTGAATAGGGCCCTGACAACCCCGCGTAGCACAGTGGGGTATCGATAAATGCTGACATATTGACTCCCTATGCCCCAGCGCCAGGGGACAGGCGTACCGAAATATGAGAGCGTGAAGGTCTTGAATGGCGGGATTTTATACATAATAATCGGTACAAGTATATTCGGTGTTCAAAAGCCTGATCGAGAACAATGGAAAACATGCAACACTTTCACATGTATTTTTTTTCATTGCAATTTATTTTATCAGCATAGCAATTTCAGTGAGGTGTGATCAATTTTACTAACTACATGTGGCTTTAGATTACAATTTTTTGATTTCATAAATAGAACAAAATATTGCAATGTTTTACAAGAACTCTATTTGAGTCGTTTGAAGTTCTTAAAAAATGTATGTCACTTGTTGATTCTTTGCTAAATTTACTAGCAATTGTATTAAGTTTCAGACTTTTTGAGCCCCTGAAGAGGAGAATAAATTATTGCAAATATCACTTTAATGTCCACCTGACTTCAGCGATTGATGTTGAAATTGCATTTCGATTTTGATCAATATTTTGGGGAAAAAATGTTTAAAAAGCCTTTATCACTCTATACACATTCACCATCCAAGAAGGAACATTTTGAACAGAATCCTTTTGAATTCCTTTCACCATAGGGAGCAAGAGAAATGAGAATTGGAGGATGCCTCCCTGAGCCGTTTTCTTGAGGGTCACCCTACCTACCTCTGTTCCGAGGGAGTGGGGCTTAGTTTTCTACAACCTTCCTTCTTTTTGCCAAAATGGGATTTCGTTTCCTGGGGTTGGGTCCCTGCTAATTAAGGTCACAGCTAAAGTAATGAAATTAAGAAGGACCACAAAGCAGAAAGGGAACCCAAGGGGTCTGTGCCAATAGTGCAGAAGCCCCTTCAGAGGGCTTGAAACGAAAAAAGCAATGCAGGAAATCAAATACTAACTCTGAGCTCTGAGAAGCGCCTGTTTATTTTATCCAGAATGTAAAAGGATGGAGTTTAGGTATATAGGAGACGGAATGCACTCAAGGATTGAGATATGTGCCTGAAGGACGGCTCCGGAGTCAAGGCATATAATTCTTTCATCATAAAGTGGTTATGTAGTACAGACAAATTTCAGTGTGAGTTCATTCTGGAGGGGGATATTGCCGTACTTTTTCGGGCAGCATTCTGGATGCTAATTTCTGAACCAACTGCTGGTTTATCCTTATCAAAAGATGCTATTTGTGGTTTGTCAGAGTACCAGAAGGTACAAAACTTTCACGGATGACATAGCTGGCTCTTTAAAAGCTCGGGAGATGTATTGGAGATCTACTGGATATGCAATGTTACATTTTATCTACATTCTTGAAAATAAAGTTTGCAAATAGGGGTTTAGAAGAATTTTGAACAGTTCCTAAAAGGTCCACATTTGAAAAATTTAAAGAATAAGCTTTTTGCATTGTTAAAGGTTCTTCATTGTTGTATCAATGCCAATGAAAAACCTTTTATAAGAGTGTAAAGTTCTTCAGATTCCTCCTAAAATTCTACAAAATGAGGGAAAAATAAGAATGGATAGAAATGAGACAGTTGTTGAAAAAGTAGAGTCCAAAACTGTTTGATTGGTCTTTTTCATAGCAGAACCATCTGACAAGAAGGAGAGCACAAAGAAAATCGTGTTTCTGTCTAGAAATATTATTGAGATATTGAAGAGGTCTCATTTGCCCGAAATAAAGATCAAAAACTATACCATCGTGGGCATTGCATGAAATTCCCTAGACATTCTTCAGGACATAAGGAGGTCTTTAATATTTCCTGTTTTCTGAGTTTACATCAGCTCACGCCCACAGCAGCTGATGGCAAAGTCAGAGATCAGCACTTCATATTGTGTCTTTAGAGCATAAGGGCATTTCAAAATGAGAGTGTACATCCCCCTAGGGAGGGTCCGACAGGGGACGCCTTAAATAAACCCATTAGTTAAAAATGGAAGGCTTGGCTTTTTCCTTTGAAGTTACAGGGATTGCTCGCTTTCCACAGCTCGCTGTCTCTCTAAGCTCACCGGTCAACGTCTGCGTATTTTTTAACTTGGTGGAAAGACGAAACACATTTCTGATTTGCAACACTCCGTGAACATGTTTATTGTCTTTCGGTACAGCCTTAAAAATGAGTGGCCACACGTTACATACACGAAAATAATGAAGAATCCATTTGCAAAGCAGGTCAAAAGCATAAAATGGGCGATGTTATGGCCGTAAGTAGCATGGGCTAATGGTGATTTTAAAGCAGTCGAGCATGGTGTGAATGGCTCTAATTCATCAGCTCTCCGACTGGGCACACGGCTCTAAACTTAATTAGTGTTGCACATTATGTGGGGCATTTTCTCCATTGTAATAAAATTAGTGAGAATGCTTGCTGTACTTTCTAACACGCCTTGGTGTAACGGGGGATGACAATAATTCGGCGGGGTCTGTGCCAACTGTCAAAAACTTTGACATCTGTGGCAGGCTAGAAGAAACGCAGGGGGCAAATTTAGACATTTTTAAGACATTTAGCTCCATTATGATGCTGTTTTTTTTTTTTTTTTTTTCTCTAACATTGGTTGTGTAGAAAACTCTTTATGATACAGAAGAACCATTTTTCCCTCTAATGTTGTGTCTGTCACTGAACATGGCATGCATTTCAAGCGAATCCCTTCTGATTTATCAGTCAAGGCATCACAACGTGCTGGATGTTTTCCTAAGCAGTGGTTAAATATAAATATCCTACAAATATAATAGACCACACAGATCTTAGGAGACACCAGATCTAATCAAAACAAAGCCTAACAATCTTTAAATAAGCTGCTTTGTTTATAAGGGTAAAAATGATATGATGTTGACAGATGGAGGATGGGTGAAAAGATGTTTAGATGTTCTAGTTTCATCTTGGTCGCTATAAAAAATGGCAGTTTACAAAAACGCTGTTTACTATTTACAGAAGGATTTTTCAGTGATTGTAGGGAGTTAATTCATAAAATGTTGGACAGTGATAAATCTGCAGCCCATTTAATTGATGAATTGTGTGTATTTACCACTTTATTTACACAATTAGTTAATCCCAATTCTGCTCTTTATATAGGATGAGTAAAATGGACCAAATTTTCACAGATTCTTCTCTATTTTAACAATGCAGCAAATTTAAAGACATCAAGTCATGTTTTCAATAAATGATAAACAGACTGCCAATAAACAGCGAACCAGTTTATAAAATGAATCTTGCAAATGCAAAAAAGAGTCTATACAAAACAAAGAGAAAATGTCTCTTTTTCTCATCCTGAGAAAACAAAGACTAAATGTGAATGGGTTTGTCTATTTGAAAGTGTTCAGTATCACCATATGCAGCAAGAAGCAGCATTTTTTTCTTTTTTAAAGCCAGACAATTCAATCAAAATCCTCACTTTGGACGATGTGCTTCACATAAAACCCTGGAGAAAACAAGAGACACTTTTCCTTTCTATTTGTTTTCGGAGAGCTATCCTGAGTGTGTGACAAGAAAGGAGTCTAAAACAACCAATTAAAGCAAAATTGCCTTCGCTCTAGGAAAAACATTGAGTCAAAGCCCCATGGGAACTACTATAGAGCGCGGAGCACTCTTGTCCTTTCCAATGGCACGGTCAAGATCTACCAGTCAAGCGCAGATAGAAAGATAGATAAATGACTTTTGGAAACCTTGTTTCTCTTGTCAACACAAGCACTTACATAAGAATGCAACCCTGATGTCAACTCATTCCTTTACCAATATCTCCTCCTGCCTTTGAGTAAAACCTTGCTGAGAGACCTGCCGACACTGTCTTGACACCGAGCATGACCGATTACCACCTGTGATTACAGAATATGTCCAATCTTGAAGTTTTCAAAAAGTCCTGTGCTGCAGAAAAAGGAATTACAGTAGGGTGAATACAATAGAAAATAAAAAAATGAGATCTCCTTAGAATGCTTAGCCATTTTAAACAATTTATTCACCCTACATGTGTCATAAATGCACATGCAACACGCAGAGTGTGTTCAAATTATCAGCCGAAAAACGCCTCTTATGATTTGCGCCCAAATTGGATTGCCAATACCTATAATATCAAGAAACACATCTCTAAGAAGAAAGAAAAAAATAATAATACAAAAGAAAAAATGAGTACTTGAGATCCATCATGGGCTTAGCCTAGAAAACTAACACATTATTGATCTTTTCGTGGGTTTCTTTCTCTCCGCTGTTTGTTTAGAAAAGCCTCATCCCTGCTAATAGCTGTCTCAAAGCATAATCTCCCCCCTCCCCTCCACAACCTCTTCATGGTCTTCTTTTCATGGCATCTCACACAGTTAAAGTTAGCGGTCTCGCTGCGGTGAGGCTCCGAGAGCCAATTGTGTTGCTAATGTTGACACCTGCCAGAGCGGAGCCAAGCGAGGGTTGTTTGTGGCCGCTGTAGCCTGATGCAGATCACCTCAAAAACTGGGATCTCTTCAGGATGATTACAAGCACTTTATCAGCTCTAACCACACACTTTACTGTAATGTTTGATAGATAAAAAAGAAAGAAAGATGAAGAAATGTTTTAAAAAGAAGCGTTTTGAATCTAGCTTTTATACTGCAGGCTTGCACACATGACAATATTAATAAATGCAGCTAAATAGTTACAAAGTACAAAAATCTGAGACCATGTTTAAAAGCTGGTTTCACTTAAACCTAGATATGCATAGAACATTTAACTTTCTGCACTATTTATTAGTCTTTAATCTAATAAGCAAATTAGTGACATGTGACTTTGTATTTTGTATTTTATTAAAGCACAAGATGCTCAAACCATGCTGGAGAACATAATTATCAGATTTTGTCATGATGTGCATACTGTCATAACAAATACTAAGACATTCTGCAACATAAACCTTGTAAAAAATTTTGTTTAAATTAGAAAATAACGCAAAATGGATGCAATTTCACTATTATTCTCAGACTTCATGTATAACCTTGTATGTACCTGTACATACTAAATTTTGTATATTGTGTTTTTGCTATTTTGTCTGTTTTTTATATTTGTATTTTATTCTTTGTATTATCTGTGTCTTGTCTTGTCACTGTCATTCTGTTGCGCTGTAGAGCTTCTGTAACTAAAACGAAATCTTTGTATGTGTAAACATACCTGGCAATAAAGCTCATTCCGATTCTGATTCTTTGTTGTATCATGTTCATTCACAGATGTTTATGCACATAACTAAAAAAGCTTACATAAATAATATATTTTTTCACAATCATCAGGCTTTGTCATAGTAAACACTAAGAAATTCTGCATTATAAACAAAGAAAGCATAATTAAAATAGAAAATAATACAAAATGGATGCATTTTCACTAGTAGACGTTTTGACCTCACCTCATGTATAACTTTCTTTGTAGTGTTGTGTTCAATCAGATATTTATGCACTATAACTATAAAAGTTTCTCGTATAATACATTATGGTTGAGGAATTTGTACTTATTTGCTCTTTTTTTTTTCATGATCATCAAAATGCATAAAATAGAAAACATTTCCACTATTAGTCTCAGATTCCACCTCATGTATAACATTCTTGGACACACTTTATTTTAAAGTTCAGTTCTCGCTATTAATAAACAATTAACTACAACGTTTGCCTCATTAAACTCCTAATTTGCTGCTTATTAATAGTTAGTAAGGTAGTTGTTAAGCTTAGGTTAATAGTAAGAATTGTAACCACATTCTTAATAGCACCATCATCACATCAACGTTGATTCACATGCATTTAAGCACAAAACATCTATGACATTTAATTAGATTTGACTCTCCTAAGTTAACCTAAAGGTAGCACAGCACAAATTCGCAAAGGGACAGAGGCAAAAGCAGCTCTCGCTGGCTCTGAATGTGGCGTTTCCATCTCAGTGTGTTGGAGTGGGGATTCACCCCCAGTCCCTACAGATGTACATTAATGCAGACAACACACTGAGCCCGTCTCTTCCACAAGCCCTCTTCACTAAACAGGCTGCTGTCCAGCCCCATCGTGTCAGTTTGAAGCCCCCATTCAAAAGTATTCATGCATCTGCCTTCGAGGCACAATGGCCGCTAGTTTATAAACTGTCTGCCCGCAAGCCCAAAGGCTTTAGTCCACATTGTTTTCATACCCTTAATAAACTTTTTGAAGGAGTTCATCAACTGGCCTGAATAGCCTGTGCACTGAATCTCAAGACAGAAAATAACAGAGTTCTTTTTTCTTCTGCTCTTTTCTTTCTTTTTTTCCTTTTTAGGAGCAGTTTCTCTGACAATGGAGAGAGAAGGCTGTTAGACTTCAGAGGAGTCTTAGGCCCAACACAAGAAAAAAAGGCAGCATTCAATTAAAAGAACAAAATGCTTTCCATAAAGGGGAAGGAGACAATTGATTTCTCCTCCATTCAAAAGTGAGAGGATGATCCGAGCATCACTTCATATCTTATTCCAAAAGAGAAAAACACACATTCAAACGCACACAAAGTGTGAGGATGCAAACAGAGAGTAAATATGTTCACAATGCACAAAGAGTAGACTTTTCTTCTTTTGCAAAAAAAAAAAAAAAAAAAAAAAAAGATCATTACAAATCAAGCTATAGGATATTTGGATAGAGATGGTTTCAAATTGCATTAGCCTAAAAAATATAAAAAGAATCCAAAAACCATCACCTGCTTTATTCATTCATGGCTGCGTGCACTTTAAATATATTACGCTTGAGGAATCTGTATTTATTTGTTCATTTTTCTATGTGCTTCCTGTGACACCCGTTAGACAGGCAGGACAAATTTCAAAGAGGCAATAAAATTCAGTATTGGCTATAAGCCATTAATCCATTCTCATACCTTTAAAATGTGTGGAAAACTTAAAGGTCTTAAATGGATGTCTTCTCTAATGAATTTCATCCCCAATTAGAACGGATCGCCACAGTCCAAGCTGCGTCTCGCCTTTTCGCCTGAGGGGTCCGGAACGACTCCAAAAAATTCACAAACTTGCTAAATTAACAGAGCGCACACCCATGAAATACAAGGCACAAAACGGCTCTCTGCTCCGCCTTTCGTCCTCCGATTGTAAAATATAACAATATTCATCAATAATAATATTTAATATTAAAAATATTATTAAATGCATTTAATACAGTTTGTTTATACGTCTAAAGATCTAGAAATAAACATAAATAAAATATCTGATTTAACTTTCTACATATATGAACAAAAACTACTACTACTACTACTACTAATAATACAGGAGAGGGAAAAAAAAATACTCAGATACATAATCGTTTGTGTCTGTTTGCGAAGGAAGCGTTTAATTAGATTTGACAAGTTCAACGCGTTCGTTTCAGTCTCTGAAAGCCTGGTCAAGTTTTGAGTTCCGAGTCAAACACAATGTACCACCCTCCGTTTATTTAAAAAAAAAAATGCAATAATAATAAGAATAATACATAAAAAAATACAACAGTATAATTACTAATCAACGTAAAAAGTTATATAATAAAATTATAATAATTACAATTATTTTTTCTTTGCTTTTCTTTTCGTTTGATTAATATTTCACATTTGCATTATATTTCATATTTTGCATTATAACGATTACTTAATAGCAGCAATTCCAGCAAATGTTCATCGATCTGGGCGTTTTGAGTTTCGGATGCCGGGTTCTATAAATTCGGCGTATCACTTGTTGCTGAGATGACTTTCTCAGCTCTATAAACTGTGCTTAGTGAAGCGCGATGACCTGCCCGAGTGTAAGAGAGGTTACCGGTCACTGCCATTTACCGCATCCCGGGATCCTCTATTGTTCCTTAAAAGCCACTTGAACGGATCTCTAAAACACCGACCAACGGGACTGAAACGCTCCATTAGTTAAATCCACACGCCCGCGCTGAGGATTGAAGACGAATGCGTAAAGTACAACGGAACAGATAGCAAATCTAATCGTGCAATATGAACAATCCAGACTACGAATAATGAATGCACAATTATTGCGCCCTTTTATATTCTCGAGGGCATAAATATAAATCAAATGTTTGGATTATAATCTTAAAACTAACCATACGGTTCTTAAATTAAAATCTCAGCAGGCATGTCTTCTGACACATTATTTGGCATAAACACCTCGGTTTTTATCACATAAATTAGAATTTTTACACTGCACTTAAGAATGTAGCGCACTGATGCTGGAACACAAAACTATTGTGTTTTAAAAGCACAATCCATCTGTAATATCAGTGTGTTATTGGCTACAATTCAGCTGCAACAAAACAAAGTATTTTAGCAAATAAATCCACAGATTTTAACGTTTCATGTGTTCAAAAGCAAAATTGCGCGCTATGTTTTGGATGCAGTTTCAGACCCCCTCCCCAAACACACTCACACACACACACACACACACACACACACACACACACACACACACAGTTTAATGAGGCCTGTATCACAGCTTGTGTGTGTCAAGTGTGACCCGCCCTCACAAATCAAATGGCTAAAACGGAAATGACAATTTACATGTCAGAATCAATTGTGTATTTAAGCCCCCATTACAAACATTAACCAGATACGAACTCACCAAATACAATATCCATTGCTCGCACCGAAAGGGAATTACGCACAAAGAACCGAGCACACATCTACGCAGATATATAATGCGTGATTCATGTATTACATTCGGGTTTCCAAAGCCCTTGAAAAGTTGAAAAATGAAATCCTCTCTGGTTATTAGCGGGTGCAGATAATAAAACAGCGTTTATGTGCGTAAAAGTCTGCTGCGCTCTCGGTTAACAGCTGGGGAGTGAAAACCGCACTATTACAAGAATTCTCTCAGATATAAGGGAATGATATTCTCCATAACATCTGCGCAGAGATTTACACTGTCCCAGATGGCAAACCGCATTTAATGAACAGTCAAGCAGTAATATGAAGTCGCTTTGTACTGCAGTCGTCTCAAGTGTTTTTGATAAGCAAAAGACATCCACGGATCAAAGATCATAAGCTTCTCAATTTCCCTTAACTGCCTGAGCCCTCATTCACATCATCCTTACCCGTTTCGGGTATTTTTAAACATCTCTGAAACGCATCAAAACTCACATCAAGTTCAGGACAAATCCAGGCCCTGTCCAGTTCACAGGTCATCCGCGGTCTAAAAACGACATTGTAAACTAGTCTATAATCCCCGTGTGGAGACCAATTAAGCATTACAGCGGAGTCAATAAAAGCCATTGAAATACCAGCCCATGTTTTAAAATGTCCATTCAGCAGCTAATATAGACTGCATCATGAATATTGTTAATTTCCTCACCTGCCATTAAATTTACAGTCGTGCTAAATAAATAAATACAATAATAGTACGTTGATGTGGATTTGAAAAAAAAAAAAAAAAAAAAAAAAAATAATAATAATAATAATAATAATAATAAATAAATAAAAATAGGCCTATATAAACAAAATTGTCACCATCGCCAATGCTTGAATGCAAATCATGGTCAATTGCATCTGGTTCGGTAAATTTGATTGGTTCCAGGAATTAAACCGGCCTTTATCTGGATTTTAAGTAAAGAGCACTGCGAATGGCGAAATGGACGCAAGTGTCCATAATCAGAAGCTGCAGTATAATATTATTATGAGCTTATATCCGTTCAACTTATTATCACTGTCAACAAAAATTGTTAATACACATAAAAAGAAAAATGATAAACAATAATAAAAGAGTAATACAAATTATTCATATTTATATATAATATGCAATATACATATAGTTGCTACTGTGAGCGTTCATTTATGAATAAAATCCTGAACTCCATACACTACAGAAAATCCCTCGCCAGTCAAATTCTCGAGTTGTGTAGAGACAGGGTGACGGGAGAGAAGAGGTTAATCCGTGTTTAATGCAGTGATGGTCCACACTCTGATGGTTATGTTATCTCTGCCCAACATTTGGGTCTCCCACAATTTCAGCCCAGCCAAAATAGCTGCAAGAAAGTGCAGATGGAGTCACTCTCGACGCCTGAGGAGAAAAAATATTAATAGCTAAATAACTTCCCCTTACTTTCACTTAATCTTCCTCTCTCTCTCTTTCTCTGTGTCCCTGTAACATATTCTATTCCAGATGGATTTGTTTAAAATATCTCCCTATGCTTCTCTTTCAGTGCGGCTTTAGGCTCGAAAGTATCTGCTTTATTTTCATATAAATGTGAAGGAAGAGAGAAATGCTCTGCTGGTGCGCGTCTAGGGTGGGCAAAACAATATGTAACTGCTCTATTCCAGAATATCATCTTCGCGCTTTTTCATAGGGAGAAATGCTATATTATAGAAGTATAGCTACTTTTGTTTTCTTCTAAATATCATTTAGTTCCTGTGTACAGTCAAACCGATTCTGCGCATCACTCACATCCGTCTCGCCTACAGTTTTTTTATCACTATTATCCCATAACAACACTCTTAAACCCCTGTTTGATTAGTCTGAAAAGCTCAGGTAATCCACAGATTTGCTGAAGTGTCCAGTGCCACTCTCACAAATGGACGCGTGGTCGCGTTTAACTGATGCTCCTCCAGACAAAAAGAGCACCAGGTGAGCTGTCAGACGCGGGGCTGGAACCCATTAAAGACTAATTAAGTTTGGCAGGTTTGTGCTAACTCTGCTGTCGCTCATCATATTTTTTATTTCCGTAACGAGGATGGCAGGTGCACAAGATTATTATTATTGTAATGGCCACTAAACCAAACGTGGAAGTCATAGTTAAGGCTATTAAGGTTAGGCACTTGGAGATCTGCTCAGAGCGCAGGAAACACAGGCAGCGTTGGTGTCGTTTGTTTGTTTTCAAAACGTTTAACATTATGTCATAAATAAATAAATAAATAAATCAGTTCCAGATTCTAAGTGTGTAATTAGTCGACCCAATAATTCCATGCTACTAAATAAATAAATAAATACAACCCCAAAAGCTTACAACTTATTAATGTTAAAAAATAAAATATAGTATTATATTAGTTTGAAAATTGTTTTTTTTTGTTGTTGTTGTATACATGACGTCTAAAATATAGTTTAAAACCAAAACATAATGGCTCAACCAAGCCTGAAGTATGACTTTTTGATTAACCAAATAGTCCACTGCGTAATCAAATTATAAACGCAATAAGTACATAAATAAACAAACAAATAAATAAATACATTTTGTATACCAAAACAAGTCAGTCAAAAAAATTCTGAGGTCTGCCTTTTTTGATTAATTGGATAGTAATCATTTTAACATCTTATAAACACATGCAATAAAAAAATGAATGAATGATGCATTTTGTACACCCCATAAATCTTAATAAATAAATAAATAAATAAATAAATAAAGATCATATAAAATAAATCTCATGAATTTACGCCCTGGGCGAGTCACTGTGAGCCGTTTAGAGATGAAAGTGAAAAGAAATAAAGGGGCTCAGTTTAATCAGGGCTTAAAAGCTCTTCTACATTACGTTTGTGCGCGAAACCCCGGCGCTAGAGCTGCTGGAGGATCAGTGTGTTTCTTACCGGTGCCTCCGAGCTATTACACTCCTCAGCAACACAGACGCCCATTCAACACACAGCAGCTCTAATAAGTCTTAACATTATTAAATGTTATCCGGATGGTAAACTTAAAGAATCCCTTCAAAGAATTTAACAGTGAATTCAGTGTTGTGCAGAAGATGAGACACTATCAATGACAGATTTATGGAATAATTAACCCAGAGATGACGCACTCACAACATTCCCAACAAATGAACAACCACAACCAGTGGACAGCAAGAAAAGATTTTTTTTCTGTCATGCATCAGTTTAATAAACGAATATCAGTTTTGGACTGTGTATAAATATGCATATAAAATTAATTATGGGAGGAAATCTGACCGCATAACTTTGGCGTAATTTAGGTCATAGATATTTTTATTTAAAATGCTGATTGATTCATCTCTAAATATCATTATCATTTTATATTAATTATGTTAAAGAAACTCAATCTAAATATGTCTACATGTAAAAGCTTTACTTTGTCTTAAACCAACCGCGCAGTTACGCACAACTAACCTCGCACAATAGACGCCGTTTTGCACCATGAAATGTTGAGCTTACAATTGTAAACGCTCCTTCATATTACAAAACTATCTAGCAGCAGGGAGCACTGAATAATTTATCTGCCTTTCTGTTTTTTTTACTACCTTTTGTACAAAGTTTTCCCCTCTTTTCTGCGATCTTTGAATGGGGGTCACCGGTCCAGTTACTCTTTTTGCTGCCCGGCTCCAGAGCCTTTTCTCTTTTGTATTTCAGTCTAAAGGTTACAAAGGCTTAAAACGAGAATGTTCATCACTACGTTTAGAAAAAGGCAAAAAAGGCAAAAAAAAAAAAAAAAAAAAACGTATCGTGACCCATTAGAAATCTAAAATTAAAAATAAATGGCGCATTGTTAAAATAATACAGATAAGATCGTTTCGAATTATAACAGTGCGCTATAATGTTTAATTACATGCTATTATAGGCATATATAATTTAAAATGATTAAACATATGACTAAAATATAATATCGTTTTTAAAATATATAAAGCCTATAATATATTATCGGATTGCTATTGTTATACAGTTCATTTCAAATATATTCAAATGGTAATTTTCAGTTCACAATAATATGAAGAACTTAATAATAATAATAATAATAATAATAATAATAATTATAATTTGTCTAAATGTTGACAAAGCAAGTCACCTCCACGGGGTCCACATGTCTCGTATAATGTAGTTGCTTAAACTGACATGGATTCTCAAATGGGTCAAACTGTCAGTTGTCGTTTAGGGGGTCGTTAAAACGCGAGGGAAATGGAATGTGCCACACAAATTAATTTACCCGGCTAAATACCTGACGTCAGGGCTCACATAAATAATTGAGTAAGTACCGAACAGCTAGCAGCATGAATAATGAGAGCTATTTGTGCCATTTTTGCCAAGGGGGCGCACAGATTCCCCCTGGCGAGAATGAAGGACTGCAGCATCTGTCCCTTTCAAATAACTGCCTAATGAAATATCAATTGCAACAACAGCAGCAATTATAGCACCAGTCCATCACGATCTGTCAGTACAACCGATGCACACGTCAAAAAACGTCTTCCCTGAGAGTTGCACAACTCTCGCATATTCGCACACAATGAGAAATGTAACGGCCTCTGACCTTTATCCCCGAGAATCCCATCGATGCTGTGCTTGGTTTTCTTTTCTCCGTCTTCATCTTTTTTATCACACTCGTCATCGTCATCTTTCTTGCCAAAACGGGCTCTCAAAACCCGACTAATGGAGCTAACTATAAAGAGAAATAATAAATCACTGTAACGCCTCAATATAGCGATCATAATAATACAAAGTACTAATGTGATCGTAAATTGTATATTTAATAGAGATCTATTAATTGAAATAATTCAATTCTAAAACTCCAATGGTAAATAAAACCGAATATACAGATTTTTGTTCTTTTATTTAGAAAGAAATTGTGCTTACCGGAAGAGGCCTCACCTGAAGGAACCGTGCCTCTGTCACACACCCCGTCCTTCAGCAACTTATCCCGGATTTCCCAGCTGAACATCCCTGGATTCTCGCGTTTGTATTCCTCAATTCTCTTTTCAACATCGGGTGTTGCAACTTGCTTTAGTGTAGAACAAAAATGTGTAGGGAAGAAAGCACAAGACATGCACATTCTGTTTACTATAAATTCCAGAGCAATTTAATAATTGATTTTTAGAATTAAAATATAGCCTATTTAGTAATGAACATTAATTGTTCATAAACTCTCCGTTACGATTTATATATTTAAATATGTAATATAAACATGCTTTTATTTCGATAGCGCACAGCTGAAATCGTTCACTCACCCTCGGTTTACTTCCACCTATCGCTCCCGGACGAATGGAACCGGTCTCCTGGTACCGACAGAGTATTTTGGACACGCAGCCGTGTGAGACCCGCAGTTGTCTGGAGATCACACAGGGTCGAATGCCGTGGTGGGCCATTTCCACTATTTTGTGTCGAATATGATTTGGCAGTGGCCTTCCGTTGATAAAAACTCCACCGAGCTGGTTCACTCGACCTTGACCCAGGGGCGTCGAGACTGTGTAAAAACATTCAGAACAAAAAAAGAAAGTTTGAACAAAGGAGACAATATCATACCAGATAACTGTGACATTTTACAACACCCATGTTAACTGTGAGATTGTATTTGTTCGTTTTTATGAATGTAAAATGCTACATAATGTAAAGTGCACTTTACTTGTGTTTAATTGAGTTTGAGGGGTAAATTCTGTAAGTGAGTCCTCCAGGCTTTGTGCAGGATTTATCACAAAAACATCTACATGCTGTCATTCTGATTAATCATATCAGATCATATCATTTATCACGTGATATGTGCAGCAGATTGCAGAAGAACTATTCACGCTGAAGGGTTTGTGTTTATTGGAAGATACGAATAATGATTAATCAAAGCCTGGAAGCAGAATTAATCCAAAAATCTCATCCTCACACATTTTCTTTCTTGAAAGAATCCTTCTTTACTATCGGTCTATCTGAGAGGATGTAACACTTGAGGACACTAATTGCCATTCAAGAGGCACTAAAGACGTGCCACTTTAAACCTCGATTATTCCCAGTCATGCAACACAAATATTAGTGTGATGCTTTGAGCCAGCTCTCAGCTGTGTGTTTTATTTCCCTTCACTGCTGCGAGATACTTCAGCAAATCCCACAGATTGCAGGATTCGTGGCTCGGTAGGGTTTCGTCAAACTGCTCTTGAGCACGAATTCATTCGATCTAGGAAAGAGTTTCCCATTTAATACGCGAGCGGCGCATGCAGATAACGCGTTCAGAACATTTTACTCAAAATAATGTTTATTGTTAATTATTAAAAGAACTACCCACGAACCGGATTCCCGATTATAAAAGAATGTTTGTCATTGTAGAAATAAAATAGCTGATTTTTTCTTTAAGTTTTTGCTCGGACATATAAATTACTTGTTAAATTTCATCTAAGCCGACAATTTCTTTCTTTTTGAACTATCGCCATTCCGTGAAATTGTGTTTGGCATAGCATATCCAAAATGATTTTTGTGTGTTTTAAAATTACAGTTAGAAATATATAATAAAATATAAAAATACACAATTTTAAAGAAGAAGAAGAATAATAATAAGAAGAAGAAAGCATAGGTTTCTGTACCTTCTAGTGGGAATCCGGTTCGTGGGTAGTTCTGGCCTGGTGCTGGCCGCATCATTCGAGGAACAGTTCCTGGTAAAGTAGCCATTCCAGCTACTCCCAAACAATTTAAGCTCTCGCTAATAAATTTAAGAAATCAATCACACAGAAATCCCCAGTCTTGTTTGCGCCGTGGAAACTGTAACAGGTCCAAAAAATGTTAAAAAAAGAAATCCAAACACACATACACACGCACCAGTGGACAATGCCAAGTGTGCAGAAGAAAAGTTCTTAGAGTGGAAACCAAAAACCAACAGCAGGGTGAGCAGAGTAAAGCATGAAACGTGCTCTGAAGTAACTGTGAGTAAATATTAGTGAGAGGTTCTGCTAGTTTTGATTATAGCCCCTGTTTGCTGTCTGAGAGGAGTTTAAGTGGCCAACTTTGGCGCACATAGTGGGAGGAGGAAGCGCGCGTAACGATAGGCTCTCCAGCACTCTTTTATTCATCATGGAGAGAAAGGGTAATGCCCAAGACCTGCCGTCCAATCCGGAGGAACTTTGGAGAAAACACACACACACAGATACACCACCCTCCCACTCTCTCTCTAAGTCAACACAGGAAATGTTACAAAGAGTTTTCATTCATCTCTCATTTGAACTTAAAACATCAGTTTAATGCTTTAGGCTCTCTGGACTGGAAAGACACAACGTTATTGCTTTTTTTTTTTTTGCACACATATAATATAATATAATATAATATAATATAATATAATATAATATAATATAATATAATATAATATAATATATTATAAATTATTATTAGCCACAAAAGCTCTAGGAATTATAAATAAATGGCAGTGGGGAGTCTGTGTGACCATAAAATGTTTGTAGTCTTTTGCAAAAGGATTGTAATCGTGCATTTCGCTTAATATATATATATATATATATATATATATATATATATATATATAACTTTTTTTTTTTTTTTTTTTTTTTTTTTTATTGCTTATCATCATTAAATAACTGCAAGGGTGCATTCTGTGTGCATAAATAGAGAAACATAACAGATATCCATCAATTTACAGTGTCTGATTTGTAACTATTAGACCACAAAATTAGTCTTTAGTAGCATGGGTATATTTGTAGCAACAACCAAAAATACATTGTATGGGTCAAAACTATCGATTTTTCTTTTATGCAAAAAATAATTAGGATATTTGGTAAAGAACATGTTCCATGAAGATATTTTGTAAATTTCCTACCATAAGTTTATCAAAACTTAATTTTCGATTATGCATTGATAACTTTATTTGGACAAATATTTGGCCGAGCCCTAACCTAACAAACCATACATCAATGGAAAGCTTGCTTATTCAGCTTTAATATGATGTATAAACCTCAGTTTTTTTAAAAAAAAAAACTGACCCTTATAGCTGGTTTTGTGGTCCAGGGTTACATTTTTATGCTATTTTTGGGTAAAGAAAGAACAAGAGTGTATCCAAAACTGCACACCTACCTTAGACTGAGGTCAAAGAGGGTCATGATGATGCACAAAAACTGAGGAAGATATAGAGATTTTGGATGAAACTTGAAATCAATAATCAACACAAATTTCATACTATTATTAACAATAAAAGGCAGATTTTTCTTTTTAATGGTTCTTTTTAGAAACTTATATTTACAACCCTATTCCTAGCAGGATTAACAGTTGACTGCATGGTTCATCAGTGTTTTACTTTCTAGGTACTTTGAAACACCAGAACAGATGCTTTTTCTAAAAAGCATAATGCTAACAATGTTCTTTATGGTCGGAAGACCCTTATGATTGTAATTAAAACTTCATTTTAAGAGTGTAAGTGGCTTCGTCTGTTCTTTTTTTTTTTTTTTTTTTCTCTGTGAGATCTGTGAACCCTATAACAGCACATATGATCAAAATCCTCCAGATTCTTTAGGCTGAATGGCTGTGCGTGTGTTCAGCTCTGTGGGACCGCCGCGCGCTGAGATTGTGTGGAAATTGCCGTGGCGAACACTCCTGGTGGAAAGCAATTTCACAAATAATTTTTACAACAATTAGGGAGTGTGGCGGGGTGAAATGGCGATTTCACATGCAGATGCGCCGGTAGGGAAGGACCTGGTGCCCGGCAGCGGAGCTCTGACCCTCAGTGTCCGGGTCTGGTGCGCTGTGCTCGGGTCAGACACGCACTGCTGATTAGGTGCAGTGCAGCATATTGATAACTATCAGTTACATTTATACAGAACTTTAGGATTTAGTCAGAGAAAAATACACTCTTCAGAAATTACACAACTACTTACTAGCATTTCTTTCTTCCTGCATGATTTTGTGACGAGCAATTCCACTCTCCAAAGCGCATACGTCCTCTCTTGAGATCAAATAAACGAAATATGATAATAAAATAAAGATTCTTGAGGTTGTTAGAAAGCACATCGGTTTTTAGCTGCAATGTTTTGGTATCTACGCAGATCTAATGACAGTTCGTTTTAGAAGCCAAAAAGTAAAAGCAATGATATGCCGGTAAAAATGCTCAGATTTCTTTCCAGATTTCTTTCAAGTGATGTCATGGATAATGTTATGAAAACATGGAACTTTAAAGTTAATATCCGGTTGAGTTGAGCGTGGATAATTTATAGGTAACCCTCAAGTCGCTTATTTAGAGAATACATTTTAGCTTTACATGTTATTTATTTAAACATATCTAACTAGCATTCCGGAATATTGTCTAAAATTGTTCGTTAACGTTCACAAAACAGTACAAAGATTTCAAGAACAGCTTTGTCTAAAGAGTGAAAAACTGGTTTCAAAAGGTTACGATCACTTAAAGTGTAAGGATAATTAAGAATCTAAAACAAATTAAATCTAAAACTCATGACAGTGGAGTGTATAGCATTAGAACTACCTAAACCATCGAAATATTTTTTTTTAAAACAATTGTGGATTATTTTTGCATTGTTTATTTTTTTTTTTTTTTCAAAAAACACATGCGCGATTGTCTTTGACCATGTTACTGAACTGAGGAGTTTCACCTCATGATGTGTAAATTAATACATGTCCACTAGCTGGCGATATAGGTTAACTATATCACAAAATATGGCACAAATCGATTTTATATCATGCTTGCAACACTTTCTAAGAACAGCACTTAAAGAAACATTTGTTCACCTAGTTACTTGCACTAAATGTTTTTTGACTTGAACATGAAGCACCTTTCTTAATAGCCAAAGAAACGAGGAAAAGAAATGCATCTGATGATACATCTAATGTAGATTCTTCCACTTGCTTCAAGTCCTAAAATCAAACCAGAACAGGCTATGCATCTGCGTGTTTCTTTTCTCAACTCCAGACACCTTTAGTCTTCGTTAAAGTTGTGTGACCTGTGCTGGATCTGTGGCGAGTGTGTATATAGACACTGGACGAGCTCCAGACTTTGCTGCCAGGTTTGAGAAGTGCTGGGGAACCCAGTACACAACCGCAGCCTGTTAGGCCTCTTCCTCTCTCCTTCACTCTGTCCACGCTCCCCACAGACTCTTGTTAACTTGCTAAGGCATGCTCACATCTGCTGAGAATTATCACAATGTGTTATTGCTTCCCAAGCAGAATTATTTTATCAGACGAAGAGAGTGAAAGTGTGCTAAGAGCGGACAGGGTCGCTGCTTGTTTAACTTCAGTTTCTCTCTCTGTGAGGAAAAAGACACACGAAATGTATCGAGATTACATACACGAGTCTTAAAGAAGCAAGATTAAGTTGATAGCTATATCAAAAACTAAATCAAGAACTCAAACTGAACTTTTCATGGCCACCCCACTCCAATGTTTCAAATAAAGATATTTCTTCTAATATAATACTGCAAATTTACAGATAATACTAATGTTGACAAGGGTTATTACAGTTAACTAAAACCATTAAAAACACATTTTCATTACTTGAAATGGAATAAACATAAAAACATAAAATAAATAAAAACTTCTGCCTAAGGCATTTTGGTTTAGTTTAATTTAGTAACTAAAACTGAAATAAATAAAACCTACATAGACGTATCAAAAATAGAAAAACTGAAATATATATTTAAATAAATTTAAATGGACAATATATTAAAAACCTGCTTAAAATAAAAACGTAAAACTATAAAAGCATCTAAATGGTTTAATAACACTGATGCTGACTCATTTGTAATACAGTTCTGCAATATAACATTAAACCTACTTACTTATTTATTTATTAGTGGATTTTTTTTTTTACTTTTATTATATGTGACCCTAGACCACAAAATCAGGACTAGCCAACATTACATTGTATGGGTCAAAATTATTATTATTATTATTATTTTCTTTTATGATAAAAATCATTAGGATTTTAAGTAAAGATCATGTTCCATGAAGATATTTTGTGAATTTCTAACTGTAAATATATCAAAACTTAATTTTTGAATAGCAATATGCATAGCTAAGAACTTCATTTGGACAACTTTAAAGGCAATTTTCTCAATATTTTGATTTTTATTTTTATTTTTTTTTTTTTTTGCATGCACCCTCAGATTCTAGATTTTAAATAAATAAATAAATAAATAAATTATCTTAGCCAAATATTTTATCCAGCCCTATCCTAACAAACCACACATCAATGGAAAAACTATTTTTTTCAGCTTTCAGTACAAAATGTAAAAAACAAAAAAACAAAACAAAACAAAACAAAAAAAACGAAACCTTATGACTGGTTTTGTAGTCCAGGGTCGCATATAGAAAAAGTATGTTAAACTACAGCATAAACCCTAAAAATTGCTTTAGTTGGTAGTGGATAATCTAAGAAACAACTTCAAGTACATTTGACATTTTCTGTAAAAATTTGTGCTGTTTGTCTGCAAAACCTTTTGCCAAAATGCTAATTTATCTTACGTTTTTATGCAAAGTGACTTAGATTACATTCAAGGTACTAATTTTTATTACAGATTTCAGATCGGTTTCAGTATTTTCCAAAGGAATCGAACCTATGACACTGGCTAGCATCAGGCTCTAATGTTTGAACTACATGATGGCTAATTCAGTGCAAGTCTATCAGATTTTTTTGCCCTGTTTCTTCATCCACTATGAACTTGGATCAAACTTCAAGTGTGATCGCCCAGAAAAGTATTGCAAACTTCTTGGTGAAAGTGGAGCCACTGCCATGTTGCAACATGCATCGTATCTCATGTTCACATTGTTTCGGAGTTTAACTTTTCCCATGTGCAGTTTTAAAAAGTAGATGTTGCAATTCCTAAGCGAACAGAGTTTATATTTGAAGGCACAAGTATATACTCACATGCCTAGAAGCGCATGCAGCTAGCTGGAGACTCCCCCTCTGACAGGCTTTAGAGGAGGCGCAGTAGGAGGCCTGCTGGATTGCAGAGATGGATTGGAGTAGTGGAGAAGAACCCCTCGTGTTTGAGGGGACTCCTTAAGGAGAACAGGAATGTGGGGGCCGATCAAGGCGAGCTGCAGACGTCTTAGACACTTATTGGTAAACAGCAGTTGAAAAGATAGTGCTCTGCAGTGCCAAAATGCCTTATCACCTAAAAGCAGACATGTCACCTGTCTTTGTCATTTAAATACAAAGATATTTCAAATGGATCTTGCTTTAATATGTATAAATCTATATTGAATGTCAGGGTGCTTCTTTAGACTGCGATTAGAGTGAGCAATGGAAGAGTAGCACATATTTTCTATAAGTGATTGTAGAGAATCCAATACAGCTTAAAAAGTCAGGAAGGCAATGCCCGGCCCTTAATAATCCTCAAAATGTGCAAAGACATGAAGCGTAGACTTTGACCTATCGGCCCATAGCAACATTAAACTCCATCAAAAGCAACTTCCATTTCCAGAAGTGTCTAATAGAAGAACAATCTAGCATTGTCTGTTAGTTTCGTTTTAACCTTCTTGTTTTGTATATTATATTTACATGGACTACAGTCAACCCAAATGCATGTTTTCATTGCAACATGGTCATGAATATTTTAATTACATTTTATCTTGCAAATTAAGTGGCAATTATAAATTCTGACCAACACGTTGTAGTGACAGACAGAACCTAACAATATGAAAAAAATAAATAAATAAATCTGTTCGCCTCCCTGTAAAAAAATGAAAGTAAAATACACAAATAACATTAAGATTGTGTTTCTGATTAAATAGAGCAGTAACTGATGTCATAAAATCACGAGTATGTTTTGATTTTAAGGCCAGAAACTATACTAGCTTACATGAATAAAAATCAAATATATATATATATATATATATATATATATATATAATTGAAGTCAAAAGTTTACATAAACTTTTTAATAGTTAAAATGTTAATTATTTTACCAAAACAAGAAGGATCAAACAAAATGCATGTTATTTTTTTTTATTTAGTACTGACTTGAATAAGATATTCACATAAAAGATGTTTACGTATAGTCCACATGAGATAATAATAGTTAAATAAAAAAAACGACCCCTTTCAAAAGTCTACATACACTTGATTTTTAATACTGTGTTGTTACCTGAATGATCCACAGCTGTGTTTTTTATTTATTATTACTACTATTATTTTTTTTTTAATGGTTGTTCTTCAGTCTCTTGTTTGTCCTGAACAGTTAAACTGCAGCTGTTCTTCAGAAAAACCCTTCAGGTCCCACAAATTAAATTATTTTTATATTATTTTTGTGTATTTGAACCCTTTCCAACAATGACTGTATGATTTTCAGATTCATCTTTTCACACTGAGGACAACTGAGGGACTCATATGCAACTATTACAGAAGGTTCAAACGCTCACTGATGCTCATGAAGGAAAAACGTCTTGGTTACGTATGGTAACCCTCGTTCCCTGATGGAGGGAACGGAGACGTTGTGTCGAAGTGACGACTAGGGGTCGCTCTTGAGAGCCCGAATACCTCTGACAGCTTTGAGAAAAGGCCAATGAGAATTGGTATGCAGTATTTGCATAGCCCGCTCCGCCCCGGAGATCCGGGCATAAGAGGGGGGGGCTAGGCAACACTCATTGTTCTGATCTGAGGAGCCGAAGCACCCGGCTACACTCAGAGGCGGTCCGAGGTTGTGGCAAGGGGGACACAACGTCTCCGTTCCCTCCATCAGGGAACGAGGGTTACCATACGTAACCAAGACGTTCCCCGTCTGTCGTTCACGTTCGACGTTGTGTCGAAGTGACGACTAGGGGTCCCAGTTGAAAACGCCACAACCAGCGGACCGCGTCACGAGTGCATGGAGTGCAAATATTAACAGGTCTTGCGTGTTAGATAAATGTCACTCACCTCTACGTGACCTTCCAATGCCCAAGAGCTTCAGCCAGCCTTTCCTCACCTTTGGTTGAACATCTTGGAGAACATTGGGCCAGTGTCCGTCCTCCCCGGGGGGGGATGGGCACTACGGAGACCACACCCTGCCCGGAGGGAGGTATTTGTGTGGAGAATACACTTGAGGGCTCGCACTAGGGGAGCACAACAAGGGGACGATCCTGAGGCAGGCTCCGCATGAGGAGAGACTGCTGAGCTCAGGGTCGGAGACAAGTTTTGTCTTAAGGGAAACACCGCATCTCTGGGAGTATAGGTGGAGATACACACATGGGGCCGCATTAGGAGCCACTACATGTGGGGCACCAACCTAATATGAGAGTTCACAAGAGGCAACCTAACCTCATATTAGATTCTGATAGCTAGTTCCTCCGCTGAACATAGCTACGTTGCGGGTGCAACATGATGGAAATTGTCGTTCAGGGTTCACGCCAGGAAACTTACTGAACTGGGGAAGCGTCATCACCCGTGGGGAACGACGCTTCAGCAAGCTTCTACACCGTGTCAGCTTCAGGAGTTACTGGGCTTGCGTTCAGGACTCCCGAAGAGACTGGTTCTACACGCAGATTGTAGAACCTGGCAAACGTGTTAGGTGTAGCCCAACCTGCAGCTCTGCAAATGTCTGTTAAAGAGATCCCGTTCGCCAGCGCAACCGACGCTGCGACGCCCCTGGTGGAGTGGGCGTGCACCCCCAGCGGGCAGGGCACCCCTGTGGCCTGGTAGGCCAAACGAATCGCATCCACAATCCAGTGGGAAATTCTTTGTTTGGAGACAGCTTTCCCCTTCTGCTGTCCTCCAAAACAGACAAAGAGCTGACTCGACCGTCTGAAGCTTTCAGTACGTTCCAAGTAAATGCTCAGGGCACGGACTGGGCATAACAAGGAGAGGTTGGGGTCGCCTTCCTGAGAAGGGATAGCTTGCAGAGTGACCACCTGGTCCCTGAAGGGAGTGGTGGGCACTTTGGGCACATAACCGGGCCGGGGTCTCAGGATAACGTGAGAGTTAGCCGGCCCGAATTCGAGGCACGAGTCACTGACGGAGAGGGCTTGGAGGTCTCCCACTCTTTTGATCGATGTGAGCGCAGTCAGGAGAGCCGTCTTTTGGGAGAGAGCACTGAGTTCGACTGACTGGAGCGGCTCAAAGGGATCTGACTGTAGGCCCCGGAGGACCACAGACAGATCCCAAGAGGGGACAAGGCGCGGTCTGACGGGGTTCAGCCTGCGTGCACCTTTAAGGAATCGTATAACCAAATTGTGCTTCCCAACCGATCTACCTTCCACCAGGTCGTGGTTAGCGGCAATAGCGGCTACCTGGACCTTAAGTGTTGAAGCAGAAAGGTGTCTATCCAGTCCTCCTTGGAGGAAGGAAAGCACCGTTCGGATGCCACATCTCCGTGGGTTCTCCCCCCGGGAGGAACACCAGTTTGTGAATTTGCGCCATCTGAGGTCGTACAGCCGCCTCGTGGAAGGAGCTCTCGACTGCAACAGAGTGTTTACCACTGCCAGTGGGAGATCTCTGAAATCCTCCTGGTCGCGTCCAGGGACCATACGTGGAGGTTCCAGAGATCTGGGCGCGGGTGCCATATCGTGCCCTTCCCCTGTGAAAGGAGGTCCTTCCTCAGGGGAATGTGCCAGGGAGGAACGGGGGAGAGGAGCACCAGCTCTGAGAACCAAACCCTGTTGGGCCAGTAGGGGGCCACCAGCAGGATCTGTTCTCTGTCCTCCCTGACTTTGCACAGGGTCTGTGCAATTAGGCTCACTGGTGGAAACGCATACTTGAGGAGGCCCTGAGGCCAGCTGTGTGCCAGTGCATCTGTGCCGAGGGGCGCCTCGGACAGACCGTACCACAACTGGCAGTGAGTGTTCTCTATCGAGGCAAACAGGTCGACCTGGGCCTGACCGAAAAGACTCCAGATCAGCTGAACCGTCTGAGGGTGAAGTCTCCACTCGCCCCGAAGCGAAGTCTGTCGGGAGAGCGCGTCCGCTACCCAATTGAGTTCGCCCGGTATGTGGGTGGCTCGTAGAGACTTGACATTGTTTCGACACCAAAGGAGGAGATGGCGGGCTAGCTGTGACATGCGAAAGGAGCGTACACCGCCCTGGTGATTGATGTAGGCTACAGTCGCAGTGCTGTCTGTGCGGACCAGCACGTGTTTGCCCTGAACCAAAGGTCGGAACCTCTTCAGGGCCAAAAACACTGTCAGCAGCTCGAGGCAATTGATATGCCAATGCAGCCGAGGGCCCGACCAGAGCCCTGCAGCTGCTTGCCCATTGCATACGGCGCCCCAGCCTGTGTTGGATGCATCTGTCGTAACCAAAATGCGCCTGGACACTTGTCCTAAGGGCACCCCGGCCCGTAGGAACGAAATGTCTTTCCAAGGACCGAGGGTTTTTAGACATACGGGTGTGACGTGCACCCGGTATGAACCCTGGCGCCATGGCCATCTCGGGACTCGGGAACGCAGCCA
This sequence comes from Cirrhinus molitorella, assembly GCA_033026305.1. Taxonomy (NCBI): domain Eukaryota; kingdom Metazoa; phylum Chordata; class Actinopteri; order Cypriniformes; family Cyprinidae; genus Cirrhinus; species Cirrhinus molitorella. Next base: position 31,445,784 of record CM065137.1, read on the forward strand.
GTGTTGTAACGGTCTCATGTGCATCAGGCCCAGCGGCGTGACGGCGGCTGCGGATGCCATGTGACCCAGGAGCCTCTGAAATTGTTTGAGGGGGACCGTCGGGCTGCGTGAGAGCTTCTGGACGCAGCTCAGCACTGACTGTGCACGCTCCGGGGAGAGCCGTGCACTCATGGCAACCGAGTCTAGTTGTATACCGAGAAAAGAGATGCTCCGTACCGGGGCGAGCTTGCTCTTTTCCCAGTTGACCCGAAACCCCAGATGGGCCAGATGGTTGAGAACCACATCCCTGTGTTTGCATACCAACTCCTGAGAGTGTGCTATGACCAGCCAGTCGTCGAGGTAATTGAGAATGCGGATGCCCCTCTCCCGGAGAGGGGCAAGGGCTGCCTCTGCGACTTTCGTAAAGACGCGGGGAGACAGGGAGAGCCCAAATGGAAGGACTTTGTACTGAAATGCTCGACCTTCGAAGGCAAACCGCAGGAAGGGCCTGTGTCTTGGAAGAATCGAGACATGAAAGTACGCGTCTTTCAGGTCTATCGCCACAAACCAATCCTGGAATCTGATGCACGTGAGAATGCGTTTGAGCGTTAGCATTCTGAAGGGGAGCTTGTGAAGGGCCCGATTCAGAATCCTCAGATCCAGGATTGGTCTTAAACCGCCACCTTTCTTGGGTACAATGAAGTAGGGGCTGTAGAACCCTTTCTTCATGTCGGCCGAGGGGACCGGCTCTATCGCGTCCTTCACCAGAAGGGTCGCGATCTCCGCCCGAAGAACCGCAGCATTCTCGTCCCGAACCGCGGTAGAGAAGATGCCGCTGAACTTGGGCGGGTTGCGTGCGAATTGGATAGCATAGCCGAGTCGGATGGTTCTGAGAAGCCAGCGAGAGAGGTTGGGTATCTCGAGCCAAGCTGTAAAACTCTCTGCCAACGGTCTCAGGGGGACCACCGACGTACCTCGGGTGGGTACGGTGTGACTGAGTTGTGGTGAAAGCCCTTTGTTCGGGGGCGTGCTGTCCCGGAGGACACAAGGTGCTTTGATCGCCATAACCGACATACAAGGATCCGTGAGAAGATCGCCTGAGCTCAGGGGATCGACTGACGGATGCGCTTGTTTCTCTGTCAAAGTATGCAGAAGCGCAAGTTTTGCGGTTGAGCATGCTTTGATGTGTTTTGGTGGCTGGGTACCCCGGAGGGACCCAGCCATGGGAGGATCGACCATCGGAACCGACAGACAAGGATCCATCAGAAGATCGCCTGAGCTCAGGGGATCGACTGATGGATGCACTTGATTCGTCAAAGCATGCCGAAGCGCAGGCCCTGCGGTTGAGCATGCTTTGACATGTTTTAGTGGCTGGGTACCCCGGAGGGACGCAGTCACATAGATTTTTTCGCCCAGAGAAGAAAATTGCTCTTTTATTGACCATGTGGTGGCCGTCTGCCGAGAGGCAGACAGCCGGGGTGGAGCCGAAACCCACACTCGTCCCCTCGCCGAGTGTGGATCCAGACAGGTCAGCAGATCTCTCTCCTCCGGGCTGCTCGTTTCAGGAACGCTTCGAAGCCTGACGAGGGTTCTTAGCGGCCTGAGACTGAGCTAACGGCGCCACCTTCTTGCGAGAGCTCGACCGCAAGGCTGGTTTAGGTGCAGGACCAGCCTGTGGCGGGCCCTGAGCCGGTCTGGAAGGCGGTCGTCCTCGGCGTGAAACAGGCGGAGGCTGCTGCCTCGGGGGTGCGGGCCCGGGGGGCGGCGCCCGACGAGGCAAGATGTGTTTGATAGCCTCCGTCTGTTTCTTCACTGCGGAGAACTGCTGTGCAAATTCCTCGACAGTGTCGCCAAAGAGACCAGCCTGAGAAATGGGGGCGTCAAGAAAGCGAACCTTCTCAGCGTCCTTCATTTCCGCCAGATTCAGCCAAAGGTGGCGCTCCTGGACCACCATAGTGGACATCGCCCTCCCCAGAGCCTGCGCCGTGACCTTCGTAGCTCGTAGAGCATAGTCAGTCGCCGAGCGCAGATCCTGCAAAAGCTCTGGTTTGGGAACACCCTCGTGCAACTCGCTAAGAACCTTGGCCTGATAGACCTGCAGGACGGCCATAGCGTGAAGGGCGGACGCAGCTTGTCCAGAAGCAGCATAAGCCTTCCCCACGAGAGCGGAAGAAGCCTTACATGCCCTGGACGGGAGTTTTGGGCGGTCCCGCCAGGTGGCGGCGGTCTGCGGGCAAAGATGCACCGCGATCGCACGCTCCACGGCGGGAACCTCCGTATACCCCTTCGCTGGACCTCCATCGAGGGTGGTGAGAGAGGAAGAACCGCTAAGACGCGTTCTGGCTGAAAAAGGAGCCTTCCACGACTTAGTCAGTTCCTCATGCACTTCCGGGAAGAAAGGAACTGGGGTAGAACGTGGCCGAGAACCACGGTCGTTACCCAGATACCAATCATCCAGCCGTGAGCGCTCAGGATGGGGCGGAGACTTCCACTCAATCCCGATTGCTTTGGCCGCCCGTTCGAGCATGGCCGCCATTTCCGCGTCTGCTACTGACTGAGAACCCGCCCCCGCAGCGGGTGCCTCAGATAGCGCGTCTGCTTCAGATGGCTGCCCACTCTCCGATGCTGCAGACACTTCTTCCTCCCCCGCAGGAGCCCCGAATAACCAATCCAACCCGTACTGAGACGAGTTTTCAAAGTCATCCGAAAGCTCGACCGGCAGACACACAGAGCGCGAGGGACGCGGGGAATTACCCGGCGAAACGCTCGCGCTCTCTCGCTCTTCATCAACACGCGCCGCGGCAGCCTCGTACCCGGAAGTAGAAGGACGAGCCGCGGTAGCGGTTGATGCGAGCCGCGGTCTTTTAGTAAAGAACGCGACTCGCGAACGAAGTGTGCTGAGGGGCGTGTCCTCGCAAGCAGGACATCCGCCCTCGCCGAACGCTGCTTCAGCATGGTCACGACCCAAACATTGAAGACAGAGCTCGTGCCGATCGTTTTGGGAGAGAAAGAAGCCGCAACCAGAAGGACACGGAAGGAAAGGCATAGTAAACACACAAACCCACCGTGTCTGCACTCTTTTAGAGAAATTTGCTCTTTAGATTTTATTAAGAGGAAATCTGCTCTTCAAGATTCGCCGTCGAAGCACCCAGGGGACTCTCACTGCTACTGCGTTCGAGAAGGAAGAGACCGCTGCCCGTGCCGTAGATCCAACGACGAGAGAGGTGAGTAACGCTGCTTCTCAATGAAGAGACGCTGCATTCGGCTCCGAAGAAACAGAACAATGAGTGTTGCCTAGCCCCCCCCTCTTATGCCCGGATCTCCGGGGCGGAGCGGGCTATGCAAATACTGCATACCAATTCTCATTGGCCTTTTCTCAAAGCTGTCAGAGGTATTCGGGCTCTCAAGAGCGACCCCTAGTCGTCACTTCGACACAACGTCGAACGTGAACGACAGACGGGGAACAATGCATTAAGAGTGAGGGGTGTAAACTTTTGAACAGAATGAAGATGTGTACATTTTTCTTATTATATATAATATATATATATAATTTATTTTATTTTTATTTTTTTCATGTATTGCTGCCCTTCAGAAGCTACATAAGGTACTTACATGTTTCCCAGAAGATTAAATAAGTAAAATGTATCCTGATCTTAAAATTCTAAAAGTTTTCATTTTTGATTAATAATATGCATTGCTAATAACTTCATCTGGACAACTTGAAAGGCAATTTTCTCAACATTTTGATTTTTTTTTTTTACATCAATGGAAAGATGACCCTTATGACTAGTTTTGTGGGCTAGGGTCAGATATGAGTTGGAAAAAATATACATTTATGAGTTGATGCAAATAGTCATTAATTTGAATACATCAATCTAAAAGACCTATAAATCTATCTTAAGTTGCTCTTTAAGGTTGCAAAAATGTATTAGCAGGCAAATCCTTAGTAAAGTCATTGCTCTGAACAGAACACCATGGAAATTAAACTAATATCAAGATCTATTGACCCAAATTAAGATCCTGCTGGGTTCCTGATTACCCCTTTTGACATCCGTGTGGTGGGATAAAATTGCAATTTTCTTAAAAATGAACCCATTCTATTCAGTTTTTTTTTTTAAAGAAAAATAATCAGATAAGAACACTATCTTGCCAGATATATTCAAATCTGAGATTCTAAATTTGAACATGGAAATAAACAGTATTATTTTGAAATAAGAAATGATATGAGCAAGGAATAATTAGATTCTGTCCTGTATCTAGGTTACTACTACAAAAAAAAACAAAAAAACATGAGCATTTTTACAAAGCAGACTATGACTTTTCAGTCCACACATATAGATGGTCTTTTCAGCTTTTTCTCATGGTAGATTACTTGTCATTTAAATTTGACGAATGCCTCAGACATATTGCACTTCATTCACTAGATTTATGTATGTTTTTGAAGAAGACAACCTTGGTTTTTCGACAAAACTGTCTTTGTGATCTCACGGAAACTTCAGACGAACAGACAGGCTCGGGCCGGATCCTCTTGCGTCCTGCAAACAGGAGTCTGACCTCTTGAACTTGCCCGTTCAAACAGGGTCTGGACACTCCAGAGTGCGATCAGGTCGCGACCCAGCAGGGAGGTCACAGTGAGTTAAGTATCCTTCTTAAACGTAGGGGTGAGAGCTCTTATCTTTAATGAAGTGTGACTATCCTATGCTGCCACTGTCTGGCCTGACCGCCCCTCTCAGCTAAAGGCACATTATAAAGAGGAGCGGAGAGCTCATCTAATCTGCCCAACTCAAAAAAAGCCTTTTACATCCATAAAGCCCTTTAAAGTCAAAGAGAATGATTTGTTTCCATCATCCTTCAGGACAAATCTATGTATATAAGGCCACTTACACTGATCTGATCGTGGCGTCTCTGGAATCCGACCCCCCCCCCCCCCCCCCTTTTTTTAATAATTGTAACACTTATGGATGTCACATTTGCATGGAAATAGCTTGAAATAGTCTATTTACTAAATTTATATGAAGATAAATGCACGGTTACTTCAAAAAAAGCTGTGATTATTAAATGAAAGTTGTAGTGTTACACACACACACACACACACACACACACACATACATACATATATATATATATGATTCACTGTTTCATAGCACTCCAATCGAATTGCGAATAATTTGATTCAGAATGGGACAGCAAAGCACGTATCGCGAATCATTTGATCTAAAACGGGACTTTAAAGCGCGTATGGCGAATCATTTGATTCAAAAAGGACTTCTAAAAGCGTATGGCGAATCATTTGATTCTATGAGGGGCCGTACAAGCCATAATTCATTCTGGCACTTTCACACACATACATTCTCCTTACACGTACATACATTTTTTCTTTCACACACACATACATTTTCCTTACACATACATATATTTTTGCTTTCACACACATACATTTTCCTTTCACATACCTATATTTTGCTTTTACACACTTACGTTCTCCTTACTCACACATACATTTCTGCTTTCACACACTTACATTCCCTTTTCACATACATATACTTTCTGCTTTTACACACTTACATTCTTCATTCACATGCATATATTTCTGTTCTCACACACACATACATTCTCCTTTTACATACATATATTTTTGCTAGGGCTGTCAAACGATTAATCGTGATTAATCGCATCCAAAATAAAAGTTTATGTTTACATACTATATGTGTGTTTACTTTGTATATTTATTATGTACATATAAATACACACACATAAATGTATATATTAAAACAAAATATTTATATGTATTTATATTTATACCTGTATACAATTTAGATTATAAATAAATATAAATATTTTAGATATAAATCTAAAATATTTTTCCTTAATATATACATGCATGTGTGTGCATTTATATATACATAATAAATATACACAGTACACAAATATATAGTATGTAAACATAAACTTTTATTTTGGATGTGATTAATCGTGATTAATTATTTGACAGCACTAATTTTTGCTTTCACACACATACATTCTCCTTTCACATACATACATATTTTACTTTCACACACATTCTCCTTTTACTTACATACATATTTTACTTTCACACACATACATTCTCCTTTTACATTCATATATTTTTGCTTTCACACACTTGCATTCTTCTTTCACATACACACATATTTTACTTTCACACACATACATTCTCCTTTCACATATATGTATATAATATGTATGTATGTCTGTAGAAAAGTACAGACATACACAGAAAGTATATGTATGTGAAAAGGGAATGTAAGTGTGTGAAAGCAGAAATGTATGTGTGCGTAAGGAGAATGTAAGTGTGTAAAAGCAAAATATAGGTATGTGAAAGGAAAATGTATGTGTGTGAAAGCAAAAATATATGTATGTCTAAGGAGAATGTATGTGTGTGAAAGCAAAAATGTATGTACGTGTAAGGAGAATGTATGTGTGTGAAAGTGCCAGAATGAATTATGGCTTGTACGGCCCCTCATAATGGACCACACCAGATATACACTAACAAGAAAGAAGTCTCTTCTGCTCACCAAGCCGGATCCAAAGTACAACAAACACAGTAAAACTGTGAAATATTTGTACTACTTAAAATATTTGAATACATTTTAAAATGTAATTTATTCTTGTGATCAAAGTTACATTTTGAGCATCATTACTCCAGTATTTAGTGTCACATGATCCTTCAGAAATCATTCTAATATGCTGATTTGTTGTTCAATAAATATTTTTTATTATCATTATTATCAATATTTAAAACAGTTCAGTATTTTTTTTTCCATTCAAAAGATTGGATAATGTTTTTTTTTTTTGCTTTAAATTGATCAAAAGTGGTCATAAAGACATTTATAACGTTACAAAAGATTTCTATTTCAGATAAATACTGTGCTTCTGAACTTTCTATTCATCAAAGAAACCTGAAAATACTACTCAGCTGTTTTCAACATAATAATAATAATAATAATAATAATAATAATAATAAATGTTTTTGAGCAGCAAATTCTTCTTTATTTTAAATCACAGAAATAAATCACATTTTAGAATATATTAAAATTATTTGCCATGAGGGTCCCTAGATGATTTAAGTTTTAAGCAAATTGGACAAACGGTATACAAAGTGTTCGAAAAAGTAGAAAAAAAATAAATAAAAAAATCACAAATATTTAACAAATTATTTGATTAACAGCAGTGGTTCTTGAAGCAAGGTTGTTCAGAATGAGGAGATTCAACATATGATATGAATATTTTGTGTATGTATGATATGTTGCATAATATTTAGAGTCTAAAACATGATAGGCCATTTTCTTTCAAACTTCGGACAGACTTCTAGGGTCATGAGTCAAACAGACCCACTGAGGTTTGTTCAGCCTTCATTAACCTGGTCAGTTAGGTGCTCAAATTTCATTGACCAAGTAAATCCTCTTTGAAAAAGAATTTGAAAAAGTGGCGAAAAAATGTACAACAGTTATGAGTGATTTTTGCAATTTCGTTCACTGTAGCGCCCCCTATTGGCTGACTGGGGCGAGTCTTTAGGTCAAAGAAGTAAACACTATCATCTGACCAAGCTTCATTTTTCTAGGACCTGCGGTTTGGTGTAAAAAAAACAAAAAAACAAAAACACCTTTTTCAAACATGTTGTCATTGCTATGAATAATAGAGCAACAGTTTGATTAGCTACTTTTTTCTTTAGATTAATTAAGATTTTACTTATAATTGCAATAAATCTAAATGGTTTGACAAGTAGATTGATTAGTAGACTGAGAATGATTGAGTTTTTCAACATCCTCAAGAACAAATCTATGTATACAACGCCACTTGCACTGATCTAAATTTGGCGTCTCATAAAACTTTTTTGTTTTTTAAATTGTGTTACAAAGGTGTTCAGTGTAATGTACAAAATGCCATATTAATGTTTTTTGTTCTGAAAAATGTTACAAACTTAGAAATCTAAGCTTATATTTTGGTGTCACATAAAATAGTCATGAGACTCTTACAAACCTTAATGACATGTGATAAACATACCGACATGTCTTAATCAGTTAAGACACCCCTCTTTTCACCAGAATGAAGGAAACTCTCTGTTTACCCGTGATGAAAGTGGCAGGATCCATTTTGCATGCAGTCCGAATTAGTTTCAGTGGATCCCTCCACAACCCCATGACAGATAAAACAGATCATTTGATGCATGACGTGAGGTTAGAACTCTGTCTTCACCCTACATGAGATAAATCACAGCCAGACACATGCACGCACACTTAAAAGAGTCATATTCTGCAAACAGACGGATAATGCAGGTATACCATAATAACGTGTATGTGTTAATGCATAACTGATACATACATAAAAATCAAATCAAACTGATGTCACAATAGGTTCTTCACATGCATTCAAGCCCTCTTAGTATGCATTTACAGGTTTGAAATAAGTTGTAACATCAGGTGTGTTCAAGTCACTTTGGTATGGGCTACCAATCACACGGTTTCTACAAAAAAACAGAAAATAAAATCAGGACGATTTATTTAACTCTACACTGTAAAACAACTCTTTGTTGAGTCCACTTAAAATAATTTGTTACCCGGCAGCCATAAAACTTTAAGTCAACTAGGAAAAAGTTTAGTCAACTTGAAATGTTACATTTTACTAAGAAACAACTTAGATATTTGAGTTGATTCAATTAAAAATTTTGAGGCAGCTGAGCAACAAACACAGCTATTAAGTTTAACAAACTAATTTTTTAGTTTAGTCAACTCAAAAATCTAAGTTTTCACTTAGTACACTTAGTTAACATTTCAACTTGAATAATCTTATTTGAGTTGACTGAACTTAAAATTGTTAGGCAGCAGGGTAACAAATTATTTTAAATTGTAATTTGTAAATCTCCTACCATAAATATGTCAAAACATATTTTTTATCAGTAATATGCATTGCTAAGAACTTTTAGAGAACCTTAAAGGCGATTCTCTCAATATTTAGATTGAGACCCTCAGATTTCAGAATTTCAAATAGTTGTATCTCGGCCAAATCCTAACAAACCATACATCAATGGAAAGCTTATTTATTCAGCTTTCAGATGATGTATAAATCTAAATAATAATCATAATTCATTATATACATTTATAACACTATAGGCTACTTTGAATAACATAATCTTTGCATTAAATAAAAAAAAAAAAAAACCTAGTTGCCGCTGATGTGCAGGTGTTAATGGGGCAGTTTTGAGAATGGTGGTAAGTTTGACATAGTTTCCATTTATGACTGTTCTTAGAAATCAATCTTGCTTTGAAAACACTTTTAGGGAGTTTTTCTTTTGCTATTTGAACAAATAGGAACACACACACAAAAACTACAAACTATAAAAAAGCTAACCAACTTCCAAACGGCGACTTCCATTTCTGAGAAATTAGAAAAGGGAAACTGTTTATAACGATATTTTAGAGCAACTGTATGCATGTATGTTTATATATATATATATATATATATATATATATATATCAGTTTCAATTCTGATATTCCACTTCTAATAATGCAAATCACATATATTCTGAAGTATGTAAGTTTAGAGAGCGGGTTCAAAATTATGTGAAAAATTCGGATTGCTTGATGGCGGCAACAAATGCACAGCCATCTGCTGTAAATAGGACCTGATGAATTTACGACAGTGGATTTCACTCACTTAACTGTAGGGGGCTTCTATGTAAAAAAGGCAACAAAAATGCAATTACAACTTGCCACACCAGTCCTTTTGTGCAATATTTACCTATTACCTCCATACTGTAGTTGACTGCTGATTTAACATGTGGTTTTATGTGTTTACTTGTTTAAGTGACATATGAACTACAATATCATATACTGATATGGTGGTACATAATCATTTCAGTCATGTCCAGTTTCAATTGTATTAGTGATGGATGTAGTTGGGTGGCTTTTTTCACTTAAAAATGGAAAAAATAAACATCTTTTTGACTTTTTTTCTCACTTTTTTGCCTCAATGGCATATTTATTGGATATTTAGTACAGAAACAGTGGATTAAGCATGCACTTCTAAGCCAGCTTGAAAACTAAAACTGAACATCGGAAAACAATTTATATTCATATTTATGCAGATTTCGGATCAGATTTTCTGATGTTTTATGTGGAAGTTTCCATCTCTGCTGGGGTACCATTAGTAAATAACTGTTTAGCATGATCATAAATTAAAAAGCATCTAAAAATGTACCACTGTTAAATCACTTATATCTTTGTCATGTATAAACATGCTATAAGAATATCAATTTCTTGCTGCCTGCTTGTTCATAAGTGAGGAATTCTATTCAATTTTTTAAATTTATTTTTTGGTATTTCATCTGGTCATCTAAACAAGCTCGACAGGACAGTCATGGATGATTTTGGCCGTAAAAGCTTGTCTTGTGGTTCACAGGAGCATGAGATCTTCACAAGAGCATCAGCCAACAACTGAAGAGAATGGGAGTTTTCAGCCCAACTTTCTCTGCCAATTTACCATGCAAGATGCATTTGGTTTGCCCTGAATCAAAGCACCATTATGTGTCTGTTCATTTACTGTTTATTAATTTATGTACTTATTTTAGCTTTCCTGAGTAAGTTTAATGATTATAACATTTAATCCTTACAAAACAGTAATGTTGCAGTACAGCGTTAGTTCTGGCAGGTCACGATAGTCAATCTCAGTGACGCTCAGCTGATCCACGTCTACCTATAGGAATACGATGCCAGTCATAATTTAGCAGCTATCGCTTTGCTCAGGAGCTAATCACACAGCTTCATCCCCAACTCCTCCTCTCGTCCAGTAAGTACTTCGCATTGGATATTTCTCGTTGAGTCAGACCACTGAAGTGTCGTTACATAAAATAATCACTTACGACATTAATGATATCTGCTACATTAATCATTAATGTTGGTTCTGTTCTGTTTACCCTTGGGGGGTTATTCATGCTCTCACTGCTCCTATCCATGCTAGGCTGCATGGATGGTCAGGGAGTGTTTGCCCAGAACCTAAAATACATGCTAATTGTAAGTTATCTTTGACGATAGTGATCCTGACAGAAATATTTTAGTAGTAAAATAGTAATATCGTCATAAAACACTTGTGTAGAGAGGCATGAGTTTCCATGCTCAGCTTGGACCAACAGGTAGAAAAGTGGGATAATGATTTACATACAAACAAAAATAAACAAAAACTATTTGTTCATTCATGTCTTTAAAAAGTGTAACACAAAACCGCCACCTAGTGGCTATTTCAATGTGGACGTAAGTTGATTTTTGTGAATGTTCGAAACTTAGAGAAATGAGGAGAAGAATAATAAAATGATAAAATGGTAAAAGATAAAATGGTTTGTGCTACAACCCAAAATGTTTATAATTAAGACAACACATTAAGATAATATTGTAAGAAGCATCAGCTTACAATATCAAGCATAAAATGAGCTGTAAAATTGCTGGATCTGATGACACCGGAAGCCAGACGCAGTAATTTACAAATGGCTGCGCCTGATTTTCGGGAAAAACAAGGTGATATAATAACCTTGTATAATAAAAGACGCATGTTATAAATAACGTCAAGACGCTAGAACGTACAGACGTAATGTAACGTTACTTAATATTCATGAGCCAAGCCTTCACCATAGTAGGATCAATAAACACTCTGCCGGTGCGGCAGGAAAAGATGTCTGCGCCTTTGCGAATGTCATGTTGTTGTCTATAGACAGTTATGTGTGTGTTTGAGCGCTATTACAAAACGTTAAGCTTATATTAAGTAACATTACACGTGAAGGTACCGGATTTATAAGGTATGTTTTTTTTTTTTTTTTTTGTACGCGAAATTTGGTTAATATTACGCCACTTTCATACAATCATTTTTGTAAATGGTCTCTCCCTTTTTGACAATCGTTTTAATAACAGTTTAAGAAAACCTTTTAATGCTGAATTCAATCCTCCATATAAATCAAAATGGCTTAGGCCTCATTGTGTATCCTGGCATAACATGTTATTTAAAGTAATAAAGTAATAAAGTAAAAGAAGTAGCTACTTTACAAAATGATTTATTGATGTTATCTTGTAAATGTAATTGTTAGCAGATATATCCATAGTGTTTGTGATAAATGTAGGCTACCTTTTGTAACATAGTTGAAGATATTGAACATTTATTTTTCTATTGCTTTTTCTCTATTTCATTTCGGGTTGACTTCAAAATAGAAATAATAAATCATTTAAACAAAGCCCTTAATTTAGAACCTCATGATATTTTACTTTGTTTTCAAAACCGTTATTTTTCTGATAAACAGAATATTAGCAGTGTTATACTCCCTATAAAAGTAACTAATTACGTTACTTATTTACTTTTTATGGAAAGTAATGCGCTACATTACTTTTGCGTTACTTTTTAAATCTGGGCAGGGCTTGCTTGTTTGTTTTTAAACGTTAGATTTTTAGCAAATGTAAAAGCCCTTTCACAATAAAAAGTGAAATAAATAAGCCTAAGGCTGAAGAAAAAGTAAATTCACATATGTACAGTAGAACTGTAGGAGAAGGAAGTTCAACACTCTTCAGCAATAAGAAAAATGAAGTACAAATATTAGTTAATCTAAAGTAAGTTTTGCTTATTAGTATGGTTGAATTGGATCAACAAAAGCCAGCAGGAAAGACAATGGTTAATAAAATGGGATTAAGTACATGGAAAGGAAACAAAAAGTAACTGCTGTTACTTTTTGGAAAAAGTAACTCAAGATATTTTCTTGTAAATGAACCAGTAATGTGTTACTTGAAAATCTGATTGTGCAACTCACTTTTTGTTTTTCGTAATGCATTACCCCCAGCAGTGATTATTAATCTGTTCATTATCTTAGCAAAAAGTTTCATATTCACATAAAAATTATTTCAAAAGAAACCATATATTACGTTTTGTAAAACTAATTTTACAATATATTTTGAAACCCCTTCTAATATGAGATTACAAAATAAGAAGCTTATAAAAACTTTTCACATTTATGTAATTGCCCTAATGTTATATGGTACTTTTTTAAACATGGTATTTTTAATGTAAATAATTATTTTATGATTTTTGTTGTTGTTGTTTTGTTTTACATGCTTAAATCTGTCTTGTACCAGTATGTGATTGAACTAAATAAAAAAAATCTATATTTATCAATATTTTCTGTTGACTTACTCTCTTTTGTTTTCAACAAAGTATCTGTCAATAATGGTCCATTTATGTAAGTACTTTTAATGCAATTTATTTATTGTAATAGTAAAATATTGAGAAGCTGGTCTCATATGACCCCCTCTTCACATACAGAGTCTCAACAATGTTAACCTAAAGACTGTCATTTCAAACTCAATATTTCTTTAAAAAAATGTTTAGTGATGATTATAGGAAGAGGCAAGTCACCTGTTAACCACATAACTCACAATTTGATCCTTGTTTTCACTGAGAAGGATTGGTTGTCTTTTTCCCGCTGCATCCAATGACAAATAACAGAAGCAGAGCGGAGGCGGAAAGCAGCTTCAACAGAAGTAGTTAAAACAGACAGTAATGAACAAGTGGAGCAGAAGGAGGCACTGTAAATGCAAAACAAAGTGTTCATGATTTCTTTGCATCTCAGTAGTGATAATGTGACATTGCACGTTCTTTTAAATACACATATATTAAGAAACTGACACCGCTTGGTTAACATTTCCTTACATAATACAATAGAGCACAGAAAGATGAATGAGGGGATGCAGACACTGAAAGTGAAATCTGTAATCATTAAATCTGTTGTAAACACACTTTATCTGGATCTGTTTGTCACTGAGAACCAACGATCGGCTAACAAAAGAAATTAATAAATGATCTGGCTTGAGGAACATACATCAAGACTTATAGTAAAAAGTCTTCCTTGTTTGATTTCTGGTCAACTGATCAGAAGCTAAAAATTTTGAAAATTGTGTAACTCCTTTAAAGCAAGCAATGTACTGATGTAGCTTACTGGTATACTTCCATGTATTGTAATGTTTGTCAGAGGGCTTGAATTCATTCTGAGGTCAGCTTATGAAATATGCAGGTAATAAATATAAACGATAGGAGCAGTGCAAATGCTTTAAACAAGTCGTCTGAAGTAGCCTGTTCATTGATTTTTCCTATATTTTTAAATTACTTTAAATATGTAAATGGCTTAGAACCTGCCGTTCTGATTATGATATTTGTATATCAATGTAGTGAACCTGCTGCACAAGAATTTTTAAAACTTATGAGGGTTGGAAAAATTATTTATAGCCTTATTAAATTTTTTAATAGGCAGTCTGTTTAATGGATGGGTGGTGTATTTTGTGTTGTGTTGTGGCCTTTAGTGGACAAGACTGAAGGTTCATATATTAAATTATACACAAAAAAGATCAGAAAAAGAAGAAACTATACAGGAAAAAGAAACAGAAAAAGAAGTACACACTAACAGAAAAATGGTGAAAAAAATGGTGAAAAACAAGAAGTCCTGACATTTCTAAGACTAATAATAAGTAAATCAAATTACGAAAGCACATAGCAAAATTACTAAAACTTGAACTGATATATATAAAGATAAATCAAAATAACAATAAAAACTGGTGTTTGGCCATGCATGCAAAAAGTGATGAGAATTAAAACCAATACAAAATACTCCTTGAGATTTAGTCTTCAATAAAAAACATGAAACATTAATTTAAGGTCAAACCACACCTTAAAAAGAGGGCTTGCATGTCCACATGGAATGAGGAAACAAATTATATTTACCTATGTCAACTCGCTTTCTTTTTTAAAATCATTGATCTCAGTTTGACGTACTCAATGTTTATACATAATTTTGTTACTTATTGCTGCAGACTTAAATGTAAATATTGAAAATAATATTTGAAAATCATACAATTTTTCAGAAGCTTCAAAAATGTTTACAAATAGGATCAAAATAAGGTTTTGTCCTGGAATTAGAATATATACATTTAGTGTATCATACACAAATCATACATAAATATAAACTGGAGGTAGAGTTCAGACCTCAGAAAAATTAAAATTCGATCATCATTTACCCAACCTCAAGTTGAATAAATAAATAAATTTGCACATACATACAAAAATACACAAGCACTACCCAACTCAATAGGGACCAACAACTGTTTCATTTCATTCTTCAAAACAACTACTTTTGTGCACAACAGAAGAATTTAATTCTTATAGCTTTGAAACAACTTGACAATGAATAAATGAAAGAGTTTTCAGTTTTGACCAGTTGTAAGGAATGGAGAAATTGATAACAATACTTGATCATTCAATTTATACTTGATGTCTAAACTTTATAATGCAAGACTTATTGTTATGCAAGACTTAACCTAGTGATTTGGAGATAAGTTCACAATGGGACCTTAAGTGACAGGCACTGGGAGAAGATAAGTCATGGACACTGTGTAAATGTATACTCATATTCATAAATGACTCAATTCTACGCATTGCCTTATCCAATTAAAGATCATTCAGAGACTTCATTATTCTAAAACAAAGCTACATGGATTTTTTTTCAGATGCCTCCCCACTATGTGATCGAGGACTGCACTCTCCTACATAGTTATGTTCTCTGCCTCAAGATAATAACCAGACAGGTAAGTTTCAATTCAAGTCTTAATTGAGTTTGTATTACCTTCTTCTCTGGAGGCGCTGGAGTACCTGGGTGACATGGTGGTGATGGTCTTGCAGGTTGGGTGAATATATGAAGATGTCGTCTATGTAGATGATCACAAACCGGTTGAGCATGTCATGGGATATTTAATTCATGAAATTTTGAAAGATAGACGGTGAGTTGGACAGGCCATAGGGCATCATTCGTACTCGTAATGACCAGTGGTTGTCACAAAGGCGGTCTTTGACTCATCACCCCTGCACCCACACAGCTCCTCCAGAGGGGCTGGGGCCAGAGGAAGGGGGTAGGCAAACTTCACTGTTTGGTCGTTGAGTGTCCGGTAGTCAATGCAGGGTCTCAGACCCCCATCCTTCTTCACCACAAAGAAGCCCGACACAGCTGGTGAGGTGGACGGATGGATGAACCCCTGTTGCAAGGCCTCTTGCATGTATTCCTCCATGGCAGCTCTCTCCGGGATTGCAACGGGTAGATATGTCCTTGGCTCCAGGCAGCAAGTCGATGGCACAGTCCCAAGGCTGGTGAGATGGTAGGTGAGGGGCAGCGACCTTGCTTAAAATGTCCTGGAACAAATGGAAGAAATCCGTGCCTTGTGGAAACAACCAATGCAGAGCTTGACCTCTCGCGTGCGGTGGCGCACCAGCCCCTTTGCTCAACGGCTTTCCCTGTATGGTTGTGATCTAGTAGGTGGTGTTGTTGGGAGTGCAGGGAATTTGGAACCATTCAAAACTGCATGATGAGATGAAGTTCCCTGAAGCTCCGGAGTCCACAAGGACTTTGACTGGGAAAGACTGAATGTAAAAGCTGAGAAGAGCATCAATATGCAGGATACGAGCAACATCAGGAGTTAAATGGATAGTACTCAAGCGAAGGGTCTATTCGTGAATTGATAAACTCGCTTGCCATAGGTGAAGAAGCTCACCATGCACAGTGATTTCCGTGGTTGGCTGGCTGAACACATCCCAGAAGTCCAGCGAGTGAATCAGAGGGCTCTGAGAGTTCCACAAGGCTTAAGCCCATTGAAGAGCTCAAGTAGTGAGATGATGAATGCCACTTTCGCTCGGTCGCTGGTCATCTGATGAGGTTGGAGCTTGAAGTACAATGAGCACTAAAGTAGGAACCTGCTGCAGGAAGCCACTTCACCCGAGAAGGTCGCTGGTCGGGCCATGGGACCGGCAGGTGCCGTGGTGATGGTGGCAGAGGGAAGGAGTGACTCTCGAAGTGTGTGAACCAGGTTGGTGAAGTGCTCAGGTGAGACTGGACCTCGCGGATCCATATTCCTTCGTTGTATGTTATGGGCTGGTCTTCTGTCATGGCTGGATAAAAGCCAGACAGGTAAGTTTAAATTCTTTATTAAAAATCATCACAAGAGCAGCTTCCAAACTGAAAAGATTAAGGTGGTGAGTTCAAAGGAAGCAAGATCAGACAGTCTTATCTGAGTTTGTGTTATCTTCTTCTTTCCACAGGTACAAGAGTTTTCAGATTCCGATGGGCAGACAGTGGCAGGCAAGTATCCAGCAATGGGAGCTTGTAACCTTTAGACCAGCCAACGAGTGACTGGTGCATGTGCTTATGTAGCAGGTGAGGTAAGTGGCTGCAGGTCGGTGTAGTTAGTAGTTTGGTGACTGAGAGCATGTGAAGGAGGCTGGTGAGGCAGGTGACTGTGTGACAACAGCAGTTGTTGTCCCATGGGCTTATTGTATAGAGCGAAACCCTGTCTGTTAACAACCCAATGTGGTTGGAATAAATGGTAGAAGCATGACATTTGGAAAGAATTTAGTTGAAGTTGAAGAATTAAGTTCATTCTGTTGAACCAACTGGATTGCTTTAATAAGACTTGGTTTCCCCTTCACCTCTATCTGGATTCTTGTTCTCTGCATGTTTGTCTTTTTTTCTTATTTCCTCTTTTTGTTTGTGATGTAGAGTCATAAGATGCATGTTACCACAGTTGTTGGATTCCACAATAAAAGATTTAAATATTGTTTTTAGGTTTGGGTAAACAATCACTATGATAAGGAAAACATTATGATACAAGAAGATTATTGGAAACATACCAAATAAACAATACTTTACAACTAGCAGACTTTGACCAGTTAAACATAATATCCATTGAATCTGCACAACTAATCAAAATAAAGCTTGAATTGTAAAAGCTCTTGAATTATGACAAAAAAAAGTGTGTGTTAAATGTTTCTGTAAAAAGTGAGATTTTTTCCACATTTAGGCTTGTGTTGTGCATTCACACAGCACGATACATAACAGACCTGCAGATCTATACAGAACATTTTTATCATGTTTCATAAAAGTCCTTTACAAACAATGATGTGATTAAAACATGTTTATAAAGCATTTTCAGTTTACATGCTACAAAAATGGCTTTAGTGTCCTAAAAGCATCAGTCAATCTCACTTCTACAATCCACCCCCCAAAAGATGTTCAGTGGGGTTCAGGTTTGGGCTTTGCTTAGGCCAGTCAAGCTTTTTAAAGCAATTGCTGGAAAAACAAAACCTTTGAATAAGGTGGTGTATACCGTGTTGTTGCTGCTGCTGCATAAAAAATAAATAAATAAATAAATAAAAAATAAAAGAAGAAGAAAGAAAGAAAAAAAAAAACTCACAAACCCTAAGCAGACTTAGCTGGTCTCAGACTGTTCTGCTGCTCAGTTAAACCAGCTAAACCAGGAGAACACTTTGGATTATAGACCATTCACTATTAACTAATACATAATTTTGTTACTCATTGCTGCAGTCTTAAATATAAATATATATTTTAAAATATAAATATTTTGTATGACATTTGAAAATCATACAATTTCACAATTTCTCAGCAACACAGATGAAAATTAAATACATCAATGCTTCAAAATATGGTCAGAATCAGGGCCGGCGCTAGCTATTTGGGTGCCCTGAGCACAAATGCTTGGTGGTGCTCCCCCCCCCCCCCCCCCCCCCCCGGCTGCACCAAACATGAAAAGAAATAAATAATATAAAGGTTAAAATTATAAATACCAAATACCACCACAATTACTAAAAAAAACAGATTTGGAACGGAACAATGTAAACACAGAACGTTAAAAGTGCAAAAGTTTAAAGTAAATAACAGTATAAGTATGATTTTTCTGAAGTATGAATTTTAAAGTGTAAATTTTAAACTGCAAATAACCATACAAAATATTCAGGGATTCTACTGAAATGCATTTTTGATTGAACCATCATACAAAAATATTGCACACATTAGTCTATTATATAGGCCTATGTGTCACTGGAACATTTAAAATTCAAAACTCTATTTTACCTTTAAAAGAGGTCTGATGAGGCACAATATAATAATTCTGTACATAATTTGACAACTCTGTAGTATGAAAATATACAAACACTGAGATTGTGGTTTGTTTATCTATAAATCTATAAATTAATATGGATTCGAGTTAGAAAATACTCAAACTAATATCAGATCGTTGAGGTAAATGCAGTCAGAGGTCATTTTCATCTCTCTCACGTAAAAAAAAGGTTTGCTGTGAAATACCAGCATAATAAATCAAATAGACTAAAGAATATTTATTCATATTTGCAGAAAAATATTATTATTAATGACTGTTGGAAATGTGTTCCAGCAAATATGCTTTTAAAAATGATGTAGGAATTTATTCTCCAGTAAATCACTGAGTCATGTTTCGTGTTTTACCTGCTATCTGACACATGCACACGCAAGGGCTACAAAACTAACATTTTTATTTAAAACATTGTCTTACCTGCAAGCGACGCGCGAGCATCATCCCGCTGTCTTTTCTTTTTCCTTTTTTCCGCCCCGGCTCTTGGTGCCTTTTCGAGGCCATGTCGGTGTCTCGTGTCTGCCAATTTGCCAAAAGTGCCACTGCCAAATTTGACATTGATTGAGGCATAATCGAACATACCACTGGGAGGTGGGGAAGGGGGGCACCAGAGGGAGACTAGAGAGAGGGCCGCACAGGAGATTCACCTTTTCTCGGCTAATTTGGTCTAGGCCTATATTTTATATTGCTTTTGTATATCAACATGCTTTAGACATATTTTATTTGTTATTTATACTAGTAGCTTGTTGTGATTTTTCACGACCCAGATTTTTTGGTGCCCCCCCCAGGCACTTGGTGCCCTACGCGCAGTGCGTGGTGTGCGTGTGCGGAGCGCCGGCGCTGGTCAGAATATATACATTTAGTGTATAAATTTAGTGTATAAATAGTGTACCATATAGGGATATGCCGGTATCAAATTTTCATGTTTCGATAAATTGATAATGTTTTTATCACGGTATACGGTATTATCACGGTATTGAAATTTAGTTGCAAAAAAGTGATGTCATAATACAGTAAAAAAAATTCTGAACATTAAAACACAATAAAGCAATACACAAAAAATTTATAAAGTTCAAAATTTTACACAGATTAAAATGCAAAAGAATTAAAAGACCAATAGGTATCGCTTTACAGTAAGATCTTATTAGTTAATTATTATTAGTTAACATGATCAGTAAACAAAAGCTACATTTGATACAGAAGTTATTAATCTTTGTTAAAAATACAACTTTTAGTTCATGTTAGCTCGGTTTATTTAAAAAAAAAAATAAACTTTGATTTTAATTTTAATTTGATTATTATTATATTGGAATTATCTAAGATTAATGCATGTTTAGAATAATTTTTCATTGGGAGTTTATGTTAACTAATTAATTAATTAAGTAAGTAATGTTAACTAATGAAGCCCTAAAGTAAAGTGTGACCGAACAATAAAGAATCACTTAGAATACACTTTCAAACAATATCTAGGGCATGTTGTAGTCCAGATTAAAATGTAAAAAGTGTTAAAATAAATAGCCTATGGAGTCTGAATATTTAAGTATTTGGTGTTGTGATAAACACCACTGCAAATACAAAAATCTAAATGGCTAAATAAATCATTTAAATACGTTTTAGAAAGTAGCGCAGCTGCTTTGTTTCTGGGTTAACGTTGCATTTGCGGTTTAGCGCCATCTGCTGTCAGAGAGTGAATGACACTTTCACTTTAATCCGGAGCGTCCCTTAGGCGTTCTGCCATATGCTTCTGTTTACATCACGCATCTTCGACGCAGTTTACAAGTGTGTTGTGCATTTAACCAGTTAATGGGAAAAGTATGCTTAAAATGCTTTCAAAATTCGGAATAACTTTTAATAAACAATTATTTTCGGTATTTTGAAATGCCCACAATAACAATACCGTGCATATTCATTATCGTGATATATCGTATTACCGAATACCGGCACATGTCTAGTACCATACATAAATCATACATAATTATAAACTGGAGGTAGAGTTCAGATCTCAGAAAAAAGAAAGAAAGAAAAAAAGTTGAATAAATACACACACATACATACATACATACATACATACATACAGTCATGTGACAATCATAAAAAGTTATCTGGTCCTTGGCAGGTCTTTAAATTTGGAAAATAAAGCCTGATGAAAGATGAAAAACATTACAGACATATCACACCCTGTTATTATTTAATTAACAAAAATGAAGCCAAATGAAAAAGCCATGTGTGACAAAGTTAGGACACCCTATGATTAAATTTCCTGTAGATCCACTTTTAGCAGCAATAACTTGAAGTAATCATTTTCTGTATGACTTTATCAGTCTCTCATATTGTTCTGGAGGAATTTTGGCCCATTCTTCTTCACAATGACACAGCATTTGAGTCAGGATGTGGTCTGGACTTTGACTAGGCTATTGCAACACCTTGATTCTTTTCAGACATGCTGTATTAGATTTGCTGGTGTACTTAGGATCACCCAATTTTAGGCCAACTTTAGCTGTCAGACTAATGTCCTCACATTAGACTCTAGAATACTTTGGTATACACAGAAGTTCATGGTCAACTCAATTGCTTGTGAGGTGCCAAGGTCCTGTGGCTACAAAACAAGTCCAAAATCATCAGCCCTGCATGTGTGACTTTTGATATGAGGTGTTTATGCTGATATGCTCTTTAGGTTTTCATCAAATGTGCTGCTGTGCATTATGGCCAAACATCTCCACTTTGGTCTTGTCTGTTCAAAGGACATTGTTCTAGAAGTCTTATGGTTTGTTCAGATGCAACTTTGCAAACCTAAATTGTGCTGCCATGTTTTTTTTTAGACACAATAGGCTTTCTTCTGGCAAGCCTTCCAAACATGCCATACTTGTCCCATATTTTTCTAATTGTACATATTATGAACTTTAATTTTTGTGTTTTCTGCCATTTCTCTGAGCTTTACGTGGTCTGATCTTGGGGTGAATTTTCTGGGATGTCCACTCCTGGGAGGATTGGTGTCTATTTTGAATATCTTGCACTTGTGAATAAACTTCCTCATCAAGAGTGATGGACTTCAAATAGTTTGGAAAATTGCTGTATTACTCTTCCCAGATTGATGGCAGCAACAATTGCTTCTCCAAGATCATTGCTGATTTCTTTTCTCTTTGGCACTGTGTTAAAACACACCTAAGGGCTTCAAATCAACAAACTACCAAAACGTCTGCTTTTATAGAGGTGCTTACACTTCCTGATGATCAGTTAATCAAAGGCATTTGATTAGCAGTGCCTGACTGCTACATGCCCACGTAATTCCTATGTTAACAGAAAGGGCGTCCTAATTTTGTCACACATGGCTTTTACATTTTGCCTTTATTTTTGTTAAATAAACAATGACACTGTGTGATATCAATCATACGCTAGATTTAATTATATTGCATGGAATTGATCTTACTGATACAGATATTGTACCTCAAAGCGATGATGTTACTGACCATTTCCTTGTATTGTGCATGCTGCGTATTACTGATATTAACTATATGGCTTTGTCTCTAATACGTTAGAAGCTGTTGCCCCCATCAAATTGAAAAAAGTTAGAGAAAAACATGCTGCACCATGATACAACAGTATTACCCATTCTCTCAAGAAAGAAACTCGAAATATTGAGCGCAAATGGAGAAAAACTAACATGGAAGTTTTTAGAATTGCGTGGAAAAACAGTATGTCCAGCTATAGACAAGCTCTAAAAGCTGCCAGGGCCTAGCATATCCACAAACTGATAGAAAATAACCAGAACAATCCAAGGTTTTTATTAGCACAGTGGCTTGATTAACAAATAACCAGACACCACCCAACCTAAATATTCCTTTACAGTTCAATAGTAATGACTTTATGAATTTATTCACTAATAAAATAGATAACATCAGAAATACAGTAACCAATTTAGATTATACAGCGTCTAATACGTCAACTTCTTTTGTCTAAACCAACAACATGCCTATTAGATCCTGTACCCACTAAATTACCTTTAGATCACGTCCCAAAACTATTATTAAGCCTCTTATTAATTAAGAAACCACAACTAGACCCTAGTGAACAGGGAAATTACAGACCCATTTCTAATCTTCTGTTTATGTGTAAACTTTTAGAAAAAGTTGTATCTGCTCAATTTTGCTTCTTATTGCAAAAAAAATTATATCTGTGAAAAATTTCAGTCAGGTTTCAGGCCCCATCATAGCACAGAAACTGCACTTGTTAAAATCACTAATGACTTGCTTCTTGCGTCAGACCAAGGCTGCATCTCATTGCTAGTTTTACTTGACCTTAGTGCTGCGTTCGACACTATAGATCATGACATACTAATAGATCGAATACAAAACTATGCAGGTATCCAAGGACAGGCTTTAAGATGGTTTAGATCCTACACATCCGATCGCTACCACATTAGGGACTTTAAGCTGCAGCCCATGATGGAACGGCAACAGCATTCCGACGACAAATTGCGCGTTCGCGACTTTTTTTGACCTTCTACTGTAGAAGTCTGCTACGGGAGAGCAGCTGGTTTGCCGTAGTCGTACAACGTGACACATTAGGTAGATGAATGTTACATTTTATATATTATACTACTTGTAATTACAGCAGTATACGATTCTACCATCAGTCTTTCATTTAATGTACTGATATGTTTTAAACAAACTAATTTTAACAATTTTTTTTCCCATTTGTACAAAGATATCACTGCTGTTGGCAACAGCACTGAGACTAGAGATGATGTGAAGCGAGCAATTTAAGTATTGCCTAAATATCATCCTCATAATCCATCATTTGTATTTAAATGCTGCCTTGCGCCTTTGTGTTTATGGTTGCTTAATGATTTTTACGTTCTCTGCTACGACGGTGTAGCAGTTTACATCCGGTCATTGTAGCCGTTCCATTGGAAGCTGTTGCTTAAAGTCCCTATTGTTTATTTAAACAGGGAGTCATGTCAATTATCACCAAAAAGGTATGGAGTGCCACAAGGATCTGTCCTAGCTCCTTTGCTATTTTCAATATGCATGTTGCCCCTTGGCAATATTATTAGAAAATACGGGATTAGTTTCCATTGTTATGCTGATGATACTCAAATATATATCTCAACAAGACCAGATGAAACTTCTAAATAATCTAAGTTAACAGAGTGTGTTAAAAATGTAAAGGATTGGATGACCAATAATTCTCCTATTAAATTCAGATAAGACAGAGATATTACTTATTGGACCAAAGAACAATACACAGAATCTCTTGGATTACAATCTGCAACTAGATGGATGTACTGTTACTTCCACTACAGTCAAAAGTCTGGGTGCTATAATCAACATGTCCTCCAACTTATACGCCCGACGCAAGTCGTTTTCACAAATCCTCAAAATACGTCTCCGTAGAGCGTATACAACAATTGCTCCCCTATCAGCAACAGGTATCCAATGCACTTTCGGGATTATGTGTAGCTCTCCCTGTCACCTGTGAATCGAGGTTATTCTTGGTTATGACAGCCAATCACGTTCCAAGCTGTAACCAAGATTCGAATTTGATGGCCAATCAGCGCTCGTATCGCTACCACGATTGTAACCAAGAATCATATTCTTTGGCCAATCAGCGCTCGTATCGCTACCACGATTGCAACCAAGAATCTAAGCCAATCACGTTCCAGGCTCCAACCAACTTTGATATGCTGTGGCCAATCAGCGCGCACATCGCTCCCACAATAACCCCCAACAATGGCAAATATATATAATTGTTTTATATAAGTAAACTGTCGCTCAGACTAGCGAATAGTTCAGGTGACAAATTTAAAAAATATATAATTAGAAATCGTCATACATATAGGTAAGTTATAGGTTAGCCAACCGAGAAAAATATAATGTAAACGTAATGTAACATTACGGTTTACTACAGCTTTACTTTGATTCTTACACATTAATGCATCACTAATTACAATCCAATAATAGTGTACATTATGCGGTTGTACTGTACGTGTATTTTGATGCAAAACGCTTTAGCTAAGCATACTTTTGAATGCATGACCTTAACGTGAGGTTTCATATTTATATTTATATAATGGTAAGTTTACCTTGTCATTTTATTATTTATACCTTGTGTGTTTTTATTTTATTTTATTATTATTATTTATTTATTTTTTGGGCTGATGTGTAAAAATTGCACTACTGTGGTAAATGTTTGTTTTGGTTTATTATTTATTATTATTTTCACTATTGAAGTAAATGTTTGTTTTGGTTTGCTATTTATTATTTATTATTTATTTTCACTGTTGAGGTAGATGTTTGTTTTGGTTTACTATTTATTATTAGTTTTACTATTTAGGTAAATGTTTGTTTTGTTTTACTATTTATTATTTTCACTATTGAGGTAGATATTTGTTTTTGTTTGCTATTTATTATCATTTTTACTACTGTGGTAAGCATTTAGTTTGTTATTTTACTATTTATTATTTTAAATTGATGTGTCAAAATTGCACTTTCGTTCTAAATGTTTTATTGACTTCAAAAATCTATGCAAATAAAAAGGCTTGCCCTCACATTTTTGTCATTGTGGCTATTTGTGTGCTCATATATATGTATCTGTAAAAACACTATTTTTAAAAAGCCTTTCATAACTATATATAAGTGTAAAGGCCGGCGCAAAATAAAAAGGGGCAGAAAATATAATTATATAAAATGTTATAACAATATTATTTTATATAAATTATAATTAGATAATTTATATTTATAATAATTTATATAATATATAGTTTCTATACTGTAAAACAGGTGTCAAGTAGGACTGCGTAATTCATTTGTATAAAATAAATAATAAAATAATATACAAATATATATAAACTTTTAACTTGTAACTTTTTTACAGAATAACGGCAAATCTAAGACTTTATATGAATAAATAATTACGGTAAGCAAGTAAAAGTTAAATTATTCATTACAAAAATGTTTATTAAAGCATACTAATTTAGTTTCTGAACTGAAAAAAAGTGTCGATTAGGACCGCGCTATTCATAATTTTGTCAATGCACCAAGAAGATGGCTTGAAAAATATATTGTTGGTCAAAGGTTTTTAGTCCTCAAAATAAACCAAGTAACGAAGAAGTCAAACAGTCACATTCCATGGATTCCATAACTGGTCTGAGCGGGCCGCGAACCCAGGTCGCTGTGCGTCTTCTTGGTTCTTTTACCACGACACATGCGCGCCGGCCTTGGCGCAGCTGGTAGAGCGTTGCACTACAAAGTGGTGTAATCATATGAAGGTTCGATACCAGAGAACGTACACGTTCTCGTAGCATGTTTTTTTTTTTTTTGTGGAATATGCATTATAAATCATGATTTTGCACTATTTCTGTAAGGGGTAGGTTTAGGGTGGGGTTAGGTGTGGTCATTCATACGAATTACACCTAGTAAAATATGTTTGAATTACTGTGAGATCGGTGTAAAAACTCCTACGTCATTTCATGACGTCAGATCCAACGCGACACTGTCATTATTTTTAGAGGGCGCTTAACTTTAAAACGTAAAAATGAGTCATATAAGGTGAATAAAAAAAAACTGAAATTGGGTCGTATTTTCTTTGAGGACAGTCTCGTTATAATAGACAGCAACTTGTCTTTTGAAAATCATATTTCCCATGTTACAAAAACAGCATTCTTCCATCTTAGAAACATTGCCAAACATGTTACCTGTTTCTGATGCAGAAAAGTTAGTTCATGCATTTATGACCTCTAAACTGGGCTATTGTAATGCATTGCTAGGTGGTTGTCCTGCATCTTCAATAAACAAGCTACAGGTAGTCCAAAATGCAGCTGCTAGAGTCCTTACTAGGTCAAGAAAATATGATCATATTACTCCAATTTTAAAGTCTCTGCATTAGCTACCTATTAGGTTCCGTATCAATTACAAAATATTACTTCTTACCTATAAGGCCCTTAATGGTTCAGCTCCTGTGTACCTAACTAGTCTTCTACCATGCTACAATCCATCACGCAAAACTCTAGACTTTTGGTAGTACCTAGGATAGCAAAGTCCATTAAAGGAGGTAGAGCTTTTTCACATTTGGCTCCTAAACTCTGGAATACCCTTCCTAATAACGTTCGGGGTTCAGACATGTTCCTATTTGTTCTCTGCCATGGGATTGACATCCTGTGGTAACTAGGAATTACACAAGCTTCAGTCTGGATCAAGAACACATAAGAAGAGATGATGGAGGACTTCAGATGATGTCAGCCCTGAAACAACATACATCACTACCGAATTTTACTACTGTAGTTTGATTGCAACATAAAATCATTACTGTTAATAGTGTTCTTTGTATGTTCGATTACGTCATTAACTGATCATTACCATACATCTGTGCCATATGTACATCAATTTGACATAGTCACCACTATTAAGCTACTATTAAATATATTTTACAAACTTTAATTTGCTGTAAAGTTGCTTTACAACGATACGTATCGTGAAAAGAGCTATACAAATAAACTTGACTTGACTTGACTTGATATGTCATGTGTTGTTGTTAATCTGAGGTTTGATTTCCCAAATTTTAAAACCTGGCAAGGACCAGATATATATATATTTTTTTTCATTTTGTCCTGATATGGAAAACCATGGAATTTGAAAGGGTGGCCTAACTTTTTCACATGTACATACACAAACACTACATAAGTCAATGGGGCCAACAACTGTTTCATTTTATTCTTCAAATCAACTACTTTTGTGTACAGCAGAAGAATTAAATTCTTACAGGGTTGGAACAGCTTGACAATGAGTAAATGATGACAGAATTTTTGACCAGTTGTAGAGAATGGAGAAATTAATAACTATACTTGATCATTCACTTTATACTTGATTTCTAAGCTTTATAATTCATTATGAAAGACATTACCTAGTGATCCTAGTGTACATGTACTAGAGCATATTCATAAATGTCTGTCAATTCTACATTTGGACAAGAATTTAGCTGAAGAATTAAGTTCATTCTGTTGAACCAACTGGATTGCTTTGATACTTGGTTTCCCCTTCTCCTTTATCTGGATTCTCTGCATGTTGGTCTTTCTTTCTTATTTCCTCTTTTTGTTTGTAATGTGGAATCATAAGATGCATGTTACAACAGTTGTTGGATTTCCCAATAAAAAAGTGTAAACAGTGTTTTCAGGTTTGGGTAAACCATCCCTATAATAAGGAAACATGAGACAAGATAATTATCGGAAACATACGACATAAACAATATTTTAAAACTAGCAGACTTTGACCGCTAAAACATAATATCCAGCTATTCAAACTCATGAATTATGACAACAACAACAACAATAAATAAATAAATAAATAAATACAGTGTAGTGTGTGTTTATTGGTTCTGTAAAAAGTGAGATGCTTCACACTTTTAGACTTGTGTTGTGCATTCACATAGGCATGATATGTAACAGACCTGCAGATCTATACAGAACATTTTTATCACACTTCATAAAAGCCTTTTACAACAATAATGTGATTAAAGCATGTTTATAAAGCATTTTCATTTTACATGCTACAAAAACAACTTTAGTGTCACAAAAGCATCAGTCAATATCACTTTTACAATCCACTCCCCAAAGGGGTTAAGTGGTGTTCAGGTTTGGGCTTTGCTCAGGCCAGTCCAGCTTTTCTAAGCAATTACTGGAAAAACTAAACCTGGTTTGAATAATGTGGCGTATACCATGCTGCTGCTGCTGCTGCTGCTGCAAAAAAAAAAAAAAATAATAATAATAAATAAATAAATAAATAAATAAATAAATAACTCACAAACCCAAAGCTGTTTTAGCTGGTCTCTTAGACTGTTCTGCTGCTCAGTTAAACCAGCTAAACTGGGAGAACACTTTAGATTACAGACCATTCACTATTAACCAATTGATCTTTAGCATGCATTTTACTGGCATATTGGCTGATTGTTAATACTTATAAATTAATATTAACGCCTTAATTTTTATATGTACTTTATTTGTATATGTACAGCACTTTGGTATACACTAGCTGTTTTTGAACGTGCTATAGAAATAAACTAACCTTGACCTTAACCTTGATCTACATGACCATTAACCCTACACTATAACTAAACTGGCTTACTATCAATAAGCAGCAAATTAAGTTAATAGTGAATATGTGTTTCCCTAATCTAAATTGTTACCAGTACATCTTACTCCAGCTAAGGCAGTAAATCAGCTCAGACATCATGGCCCAGTTTCACAGACAGGGCTTAGACTAAACCAGGATTAGGCCATAGTTCAGTTAGGACATCTAAGTAATTTTTATAAACGTGCTTACAAAAAAACATTACTGGTGTGCATCTTGAGACAAAACAAAGGCACTGATATATTTTAAGATCAATCAGTGCAATTTTATTTCAGTTTAAACAGCTCAGACTTACATTTTAGTCTAGGACTAGGCTTAAGCCTGGTCTGTGAAACCAGGGGTAAATGTTTCTAGAAAATGCTTAATGATAAATCTGAAATGAAAATGAAATGTTTTAATGCTCTTTTGACACACCTTATGTGCGGTGGATGAATGATGTAATCTTCTTTGAAAAATCAATTGCAGTGCTGTATTGCAATGCAGTTTAAAGTTTTTGCCTGAAATATGCATGACATTTTCATTGAACTGTCCTTTGGTTTAATGTATTACACGTGACTAAGGATATTATCTTTTATAAGTGTGCTGTTATATTGCCAAGCCAACTGATTTATGGTCTTATAGACCTACACTCAAACCTTATCTATGCACAGCCTAGCAACTTCATAGCAACGTATTTCTTATGTCTCTTTATTATCAGTAGTGAAACTTAACTTCTGGGCCTAGCTTAACTGTTAAACTTGATGAGTTTCTGAAGAATGGAACATGACATTATGAAACAGTCACTTTCTACTGTCCCCATTAGGATATACCAAAAAAACGCCAACTCCTCTCAACATCATCAAATCCACTTAATCTCCTGCCTTGTTAGTTTTGGGAAATGAGTTGCACCTAAGAACTTTTAGGTAATCTTAATTCATTACTGAAGGCGATACATATCGATAATGCATGTCATAGCTTGTCAATTAATGAGATTTATGAACTAATCACAAGAACCGGCATTAATGACGAGATACGCATGGTAATCGCATCCAAATACGGTCACAGCCCTAAATGTGATAAAGAAGCAAAAGTAAGACAGTAATTAATGATTGAACAGTAAATGTCCTTTAGTCATCGTTTACAACTCAGCAAACCATATATTATTTTGGTTAAGTAAACTAAAAGAATAAGAAGCTAATGATTATGTTTAATCAGGAGCACTTTACCCATAATTATTGACTAATTCTAGTCCAGTGGTTTTCAAATCTATCCTGGAGGACCCCCAGCCACATGAGGGAGACAGGTTTGAAACCCCCTTTTCTAGTCAATAATCTTGAATATCACTCAGGAATTCTAAACTTTCACTTTAGAACAGGGTGTCAAATTGTCTTTATTAGTACTGTATTAGTGGTTTTGGTCAGTAAACTGAAATATCACTCAATAAGTGGCATAATATGGATAAAACTTTCACTTTAGAACAGGGAGTCAAACTGTCTTTATTACACTATTTAAGCAATTTATAACTGTAAAACCAGGATTAATTAAACAACTACTAGCTTCATGTTATTCAGTTAACTTGGTGATGGTGAATCACTAAAATATACCCAAGTTAATTACTACACAAAAAGTAATACATGGTTTTCTAAGTAGTAAATAATGACTAAAAGGTGTTCACCGTACATTCAGTTAATCATTCATTACTAGTGTATTTACTCTTAACTAATGCATTATTCTGTATTTTTAGATACCCACATGAAAAGAGACAGCTTCTTTTTTCTTTTCTTATTTATTGCAATATGTCATTCTGAGAATTTCTTGGAAAGGGTGTAACAGGTGAAGGTCATATAACTGTTGGGGCATTACAAATCCACATGAACTCCCAATCAGTGTGGTTTGCTCAAGGCGTGAACCCAGTTTTTTTTTTTTTTTTTTTTTTTACACAAAAGTAAAAGCACATACCTGATGACATTTATTGTCTGCAAGTGACTCGCACACATTTTTATCAGGTTGATGTTGAAACATAACAGAGGAGAAACACGGATGACAGATTTAGTTGGTTGACTATTTTTTTTTACAGTGAACAATGAAAGATATACTTTATATTGAATAATTTCTAACTAAATCTAATTTTAATTTTTTAATTCTAACTAATATCTCACGGAAACAATCCCAACATGTATTTCTGGAAAAATACTTACTTTATTGCCTCAGTCCTGCTGGCATTTTTCGCAGTCATGACACTTGGAGCAGGTAAGTTTCAAAAGCCTTTAGTTTTTTTTTTGCACTAAATTGTGTATATATATATATATATATATATGTGTGTGTGTGTGTTAAAAATAGAATGTGAATAGCTGGTAAAACCACAGGTTGAGAGAAATCAGGAGTAAGTGTAGAGGCGTTGTGTGCACTGTGTAAACGTGATGGTTACTCTAGTTTTAAACAAAATGTAAACATGCATTTACCCATCTCACTTGCACAAAAACAAATTCAGTATTCTTCAAAATGAATAAAAACTGTGAAATGCAAACTCAGTATATGACGCAAATTTTTAAACTATTGCAGATAAGTAAATAAGTTAAATAAAACAAATATCCCGTATGTATTTAATCCCATTTACCCATGTCTTTGCTGCTGACCTTCGATAATCCAATTCAACCACACAAATAAGCAAAAACTGCTTTACATAACCTAACATTTGTGCTGAACTTTTTTCTCATGTGTTCTAATGTACAGGCATGAATTTACTTTTCCTTTAGCCTGAGGCTGATACACTTTTGGTTTGTAAGGGCTTTTATGTTTGCCAAAAATAGAACTTTTCATATTAAATACAAAGAAGCAAGTCCTGCCCAGATGTAAGAAGTAACACAAAAGTAACATAACACATTACTTAAGCATAAAAAGTAACTAAGTAACATAATTACTTTTTTAGGGAAAAACGCAATATTGTAATTACTTTTAAAAGTAACTTTTCCCCAACACTGGATATAATATCTACAGACTATCGTAAATGGAAATGCTTCTGGTGCACATTCTACTCCTCACAGAAAAAGGATTATAATATTAACTTTAATATATGCGATACTAGTAAATTTGCTATGTATAAAGCTGTGTTAATGTACCTGAAATCAGGGGCGATTCTAGGATTTTCATTTTAGGGGGGCTCAGCCCCTAATGAAGGTATAATAATAATAAAAACAATAATAAATAATAAAATAAAATAAAATAAAAAATGTTTGACTAATAGGGGTGGTATAGTATAAAGTATGCGTTTATACATGCTTCATTGTCACTGAAGTCACTGGATTGTCACTACAAAAACATCTTTGTTGACCCTGGAACAACATTGTGATTAACCAATCAGATTTGAAAAAACAGTTTCTAGTTTTTGTGAAATTTAGGCTTATAATCAGTGTTTGCTTCTTGTACATTAGTGTCATTCATCATTTCCTCTGATTTTAAGGTTAGGTTTAGGTGTAGGGATGTGGTCAAGACTAGATTTTTTTATTAAAATGTTGTTCCAGGGTCAACAAAATACGTTGACCCAGGAACGCATCTAACTCAGCAAAATCGGGATGTGCAGGGGTGAACGTAGTGAAAACTTAGGGTACAGTAGATGGGGAAACTATTGCTCCAACGTGATATTTTGTAAACTGTATTTAAACTGCACGGATGCAGATGTTAACAATCTGTCGATAAACACACACCTTGTCCTCTGTTTTTCACTCTGTGCAATCGGGGTCTGCGGACTAAAGAACGCGCTGAAGGATGGGGAGGAGCCATTTTCATCTGCCGCAATTTTCATGTGAAAATCATCTACATTTTCTAGAACTAATCGCAAAATTTTAGGGGCGCTAAAAATGGCCTAGCGACGTCCATGCCTGAAATGATCCAGGTTTTTATGTAAACTGTCTAAAAATAATGTAATTTAACCAGAAAAGAGCTCACATTTCCTTTCACACACATGTATCATAATCTACCACACTTGCACAAGCAGAAATACATGCAAGATAGGCACAAAATATACACACACACTAATGGCGATACATGTTTATAAGAACTGTAAATGCCTTGAATGTATTGTAACTGAAATTACTGTGTGCGATAAAAAAATATTTAAGAGCAACAGTGCAAATGATCTGACCGACCGATTTTATGTGGGTGCCAGAGGGAGCACCCTCAGTTGAGACTGATTTTGCAAGTCTGGAGAGCGTCAAGGGTTTCTATTTACAACGTGTTTTCGCAGTGTTTAGCAATGAGGTATCTTCATTCAATAGCCTATGAAAGCACATAATTTACATTCTGTTCATACAATTGTAATCGAAAAAATTATTCAACCCCCTTGACCTGCAAGTCATTTTGCTGCAGAGAACAAAATTCTGCAAAAAAGGTCAACAACAAGCACATCAGTACACTATTAGAGAAAGTTTATTAATACACATTTGAGTAATTTCTGAGAACGTAAGTTGATGAATAATAAGGAACTAAAATCAATTTGGCTCTGAACGTTCATGCTCAAAATTATTCAACCCCCAAAAGTACAATTTTCTGCAGAATCTTTTATTCTTTAAAACCACCAATAAATGCAGTTTGAAAGTGCTCGGAATCTTCTGTCACCTCTCTGCTGCAGTGTTAATTTTGACAGCATATTTTGATTTAGTTTTAGTCATAGTCTTGACTAAAATGCCATTTAGTTTTAGTCATATTTTAGTAATCTGAATTGTTTTTAGTTTTAGTCTAGTTTTAGTCGACTAAATCTACAGTAAATTTAGTCGGCCAAAATTTAATGGGTTTAGTTACAGTGCAAAATTTTTCTAAAACTTCTTAACTCATTATATAGGTTTGATATTAAGGAATAATTATGATAAACAATTTAACTGCAGTAATACAAAACATGCCTTAATATTAAAATGAAATAAAACCACTTCTCATAAAGAATATGGTCTTCTTTTCAATGAAATAGCAATAAGCAATAGGCTAATTATGCATTCTTTATAGTAACTTGTTTAGCACATTCTTCATTCTTTTAAACAGACATGTTTATTTCTATAAATGAATTTAGATAAATCTTTAGGGCTACGTAAGTGATTCAGTCAAGAGCAATGTGTAGTTTTCTGCCTTTCTTTTGTTGCTTGATTAACATCAGTGACTGGGACAATCCATAAGTTTCATGTGACGTCACTGTAGTTTATCGCCACCATTTTTGTGTCCGCGCTACCTGTTTCAGTCTATGGTCACAGCAGCCACAACTACAAGAAGACCAGCGAAACACTCCCAGAAGGTTCACAACAAGGTTATAATATGAAAGGGATATATTGTTCTGATAGCTGTAACAACTGCCATCAGAAAAATACCCAACTACAATTTTAATCGATCCCAATCAGTGCTTGAAGTGGGCCGGTATGCGTATAGCCTTTAGTGTACCGGCACTTCTGACATGTTACCGTCAGTGTCTGGGTGAACAAAAATTACACTAACGTTAAATACATCACACTACCAGGAGGAGTCACCTCTCATCTCGACAATTCACATGAATGAATGCAACCGGAGTCGGTCTGGGGTGCGAGAGCATGTCAGGAGAGGCCGAATAGTGGAATAATAATTATTGACTACTAATGTGAATCAGTACATTATAACAAAAACAATGTCCTAAAAATGAAAAGAAGCTGTTTTTTGCGATCACATCATTTTAAACCGGTCAACTCTTAAGCTGATCCATTAAAAGAGAAACAGGGCTCGAAATTGCGACCATTTTGGTCGCATATGCTCCCGAAATTTTATATATGCGACCTCAAAATATATTTGGGAGCATTTGTGCGAGTGCATGTAACTGTTGTCGTGCGACCTCTTTTCATTTCTCTAAAAACGTTCACAGTATGTGGCTTCTGTGTACTGAATGCTGATACGGTGACCAGTCTGCCGTGCAGATTTTAGATTGGTTAATATTAGCTGTCAGTCACTCTGCTAACTACTACGGGAAATGTAAAGGGCTGAAGAAGAGGGAAAATTAAAAGAACACTGACAGATTTCTTTTGCAAACTGCCTAACGTTACAAATAATGGCACTGGTGAAAGAGAATTTTACTTGCCCTACCGGACAGTAACCCGACCAAAAAATCAATAACAAACGATAACTAGCGCAGCACCGAAATTTGAGATGATTCTGACTGTATTAAACGGTGACTGAAAACGGACAGGATCAAGGCTGCGTCAGTTGAGGCTCAAAACTAATAGGCGCAACAGCAAACAGAAAGAAACAAACATACTGTGGTAGAAAAAAAAACGGCATATAACACATATAGGTAAGAAACAATACACTAACAAGCACCATTACGATATGACATTGATGTTATGCAACATCAGTTCAATAAACTAGTAGTTAATATTAACTGACATTTTAGATGCATCATTGACCATTTTGCTAACGAAAATAGTTCTAAGCAAACGCGCAGCAGAACAGTTGCGAATCTTCGAGCCATTCTGAATAACCGTTTGAACGAACTGGTTGAATCCGTGACTTATTCATTAAGACAGTCTCTTACCGCCACCTATTGGTGGTTCGGTTTCATATTTTAAAAATTGTTGCATTTTACCAACATTTTACATGTATATATTTAAAAAACTAAAACTAATTTTATAACATTATGCATTTGCAGTTTTATTGCACAAATGCATTTTTTGGAACCTCTTATCTTCATTAAACAGTAAAGACATTTAAATGCACTTAGGATTTGTTTTCCTCTGTATTGGAAAAATGGAGTTGGTTGATACTGATTTAATATGTCTAATTATTCTAACTAAATGTATTGATAAGTACAAATCTGACGTAAATGACACATACATTTAGTAAGGTTAGGAAAATATTGGCCTTCATGAAGTTAAAAAGTTTAAGGCAAATATCACATAGAATAGTGATACTGGAATGGATTACATTTACGCCAAAGAAAAGAGGGTGTAAAGTTTTGCAATGGGTTTAGGGTTGGTTGAGGAATGTGCTACCAGGATGGTGTCCATTAAAACACAGATGAATCCAGTACTTAGTCCATGAATTTTATTCAACATTAGAGAGGCATAGGATTCAAGCCATGGTGGCATGACACAATAGAGTTGTATGGTTTCTAAAAACAAAAGACAATAAATGGCAAACAAATCTTAGATACAATTAAATGCAACTCAAACTAAAACAAAAATTATCAAAACACAAAAGGAATAAAACTTACAAAGTCAGGAACACATCAACTCTAACAGAAGCTCTCTTTGTGGAGAAGGCAATATTAGCTTCAGCAGCATGTTGCACACACATCAAACAGCAGCAGCTAAATACCAATTAGTGCACCTGAGGAGACTTAGCTCCACCCATGGCTGACTGTCATGTGACCTCCTGGGAATTCTCAACAGCCGCCCCCAAATACGGAAACATATTTGCACTTAGAGAATTCTGTAGTTATTATTCTGAGTCATCTGAAAACTTGGTAAGTACCACCAAATGACTAACAGGGCGTACATAGAGTTTTCCTTCAATGAGAACTTCTACAACCCTTATCCTGCCATCAGAACTTGGTAAGGTCTTTGTGACAGTTCCTATAGGTCAAAGTCCCCGTGGAAGCTGAGGTTCCACTACCATAACTACAGCATCACGTGAAATTGAATCCCCATCCTGTTTCCACTTCTGGCGACCTTGAAGAGAAGGAAGATAATCCCTGATAAAACGACCAAAATCTGTCAGCCAATACTTGGCTATGCCTCCACTTCCTGCGTGAAAGAAGTTCTGAGTCTGCATATATTACTTGAGGAAGGGAAGCATCTCGCCGTCCCATCAACAATATATTGGGAGTTATAGGATCAGGGTCTGAGATATTAGAGGATACATATCCAAGGGGTTTAGAGTTTAACATTTCTTCTACTTCAACAAGTACTGTATATAAAACTTCCTCTGAAAGTACCCGTGTACCCAGTGTCACTCGTAAGGCTGTCTTAATGGATCTGACCTCTCTCTCCCAGCAACCTCCAAAGTGTGGAGAATATGGAGAGTTGAAGTTAAAACAAATCTGAAATTAGGAGAGACGTTCCTGGAGTCCAGGGCTAAGTTGATCAAAAGCCTCTCTGAGCTCTCTCTCTCCTCCCCGGAAGTTAGTTCCTTGATCCGATATGAGTTCATAGGGCCGACCTCTGCGAGCTATGAAACGTCGGAGGGCTAGTAAGAAACTGTCTGTATCCAAGCCAGATAAAAGTTCAAGATGGACACATCGTGTTGTTTGACATTTGAATAGAAGACCCCATCGTTTCTCATGTCTACGACCTACACTAATACTGAAAGGGCCAAAGCAGTCCATACCCGTTGACCAAAATGGGGGCTTATAAAGCCTAAGTCTAGAGGAAGGAAGATCCGCCATCCTGGGGACTGAAGGAGAACCTTTCCATCTCCGACATTCACAACATAATCGTTGAACTGACTTTACTGCTTGCTGTCCCCGTAAAACCCAATATTTTCTTCTAAGTTGAGCAAAAACACGTGGACCTGGATGGCACAGAGTTGAGTCAAGATCTGCAATCAGAAGCTTAGTAATATGATTCTTAGGATCCAAAACTATTGGATAAAGAGATTCTGACTCCAAGTCCTTGCTCTGGCGAAGGCGTCCTCCTACTCTTATAAGACATGTCAAAGGGTCATACTCGGGTGCCAATTCAACAAGTCTACTCCGTGCAGAAACATCCTGGCCTAGTTGGAGTAGCTCACACTCCTCAGGAAAATCCTCTTGTTGTGCATGACGAAGGAGTAACAGCTCTGCTTGATTCTGACTGAGTCTGTTCTCTGGTGTAGAATCAGGAGAAAAGTTCTCAATGGTATACTCCACTAGCTTTGACCAAGTATTGAATTGGGAAGGGTTTAATTTGGAAAGACTTGATGAAACTTGTGTCTGGCCACAAAACAAAGGTTTCCGTAATTGTAATGCCACATCATCAGAAGCAATACTTGGGTATTTAGGCCATTGATGAGGAGGTAATGTGAGGAAGGAAGGTCCTCGAAACCAACGACTATTAGGAGACAACTCAGCCAACCTCTTTCCTCTAGTTCTATCATCTGCCGGGTTGTTTCCAGTGTCCACGTATCTCCATTGTTCTGGTGCAGTGTGATCTAAAATCTCAGTGATACGGTTAGCTACAAATACCTTATACCGGCAAGATTCAGAGTGGATCCATGTCAAGACTGTAGCTGAATCGGACCAGAGTGTAACTTGATGAAGGGGCACAGAAAGTTCCTTTACTAGGAGATTCGCCAGCTGAGATCCAGACACAGCAGCACATAGCTCCAGACGAGGGATGGATATGATCTTTTTTGGGGCAACTCTAGATCGAGCCATAACAAATGAGATGACAACTTCATCCACATTTGAGAGGCAAAGATAGGCAACAGCTCCATAAGCCTGCTCCGATGCATCACAAAATATGTGCAGTTCCCTCATCTCTTCACCTGATGCTACTAATCCATACCGTCGAGGAACTTGGAGTTTACTCAAGCCTGATAGCTCTTTCTCCCAGGCTATCCAATTCACTTTAATGCCTTCAGGAACATCTGGATCATCCCATCCTCTTCCTGGTTTAATCCACAATTGCTGGAGCATAATCTTAGCACGGGTAGTAAAGGGAATAATAAATCCTAAAGGATCATATTGCCGGGCAAGGATGCGATACAAAATTCGCAAAGTAAGAGTCTGGTATTCTACAGGACGATGTTTATATCCCAAAGTATCTTGCATACAAATATATGCATACGAATATCGCCACTAATTGCGAATTGGTGTTCTCTAAAACGAAGCAGAACTCCAAGAAGAGACGGACCCAAGGTAGGACCAGGCAACAAACAGGAATTCAGACTTTCACCATTATATTGGTAGGAACAATCAAAGACTAAGCGATGCTTCCCATTGTGCTCAACTAAATGATGGGGTACATACCAAGCTTCCTCTGTAAGAGCAGTTTCTTCTGGAGTCAACTTTTTCACATAGCCAGATTCCACAAGTTTCTGAATCTCCTGATCGTATATTGCTGCATGCACTGGATTCTTTGCAAGCTGCCATTCTGTGCGGCGCAATGATGGCATTACTGATTGCTGGGGAGCATTCAATTTTGGTGCATATTTGGCTCTAAGCAAGGGTGTAGCATATCTCACAACACCATTGATTTCTATGCATTCTGTTCTCTGCTCCAGGCATTCAAGGGCCTCTTGGTCTTGCTTTGATCGTAAAACAGCCTTTGGTGTTTGAGAAAAAGGTAGGACATCAACCTGCCACAATCTTTCTACATCCCTCTGTAACTGATCATTAGTCGAAACAGCTAGGAAGTGACACTGAGAGGTAGAAGTTGTTTCTGGTATCAGAGTAGTAGGACCCTGCAATACCCACCCTAAATGAGTGTGCAGTGCAGCTGGGCTTCCAGGAGGACCGAATACGACTTGTTCAATAGAGCATAACAAGTGGGGATGGTCTGCTCCTATTAGCAGCAGAGACTTAACCTGATTGAATTCTTCAAGCGGAAGACCTCTAAGGTGTTGATAACATCGTTGGAGAGTACGGACAGGGTAGGTCTGTTCAGGTAAGTCCAACATCTTAGATGTAAATGCTGCTCGGATCTGATATTTCTTTTGCTTGAAAGATGCTGAAGAAATTGAAAATGTAACGGTGGAGCCCTTAATTTCCTCAGAACCCTGTCGAATGGTTCGCAACTTCAGGGACTCAGCCGCCCCATTTAGGCCCAGCATTTCTGCAGCAGAAGAAAGCATCATAGTTCTTTCGGAACCATCATCAAGAATGGCGTAGGTCTCCAAAGTTCTTCCTTGATAACTCAGAATAACCTTTGCCACCTTCAAAAGTACAGAGTTAAGACCACTTGGTCTGCTCAAATAGAACATGCCAGAGTCAGGCTTATGAACATTGACTTCATGCAGAACTCCACGCTCTTTACAAGAGGGACAATGCTTCTTCAAGTCACACTTAGATGAACGATGTGTCCGACCACATCTCCAACAACGACCATTATTAAGGATCCATTTTCTCTTAGCATCTACATCGAACTGTTGGAATTCTGGACACTGACTCAGGTGATGGGCTTGATTGCCACAAAAGGCACAAAACGGTTTGGTTTCTACTTGTGGTTTGCTATATAAACTATTAGGAGTCGTCATTCTTCCTTGTCGATTACAACTTTCTTCTTGATTTATACCCTGCAAGAAAGTAGCTGTAGGAAATGAAGACCTCATTGGTTTCCCTTCTCTCACTTGAAACTTGGGAGCCCCTTTTAACTGGTCAGATACTTGGACTACTAAACTTTGACATTCAGCTTCCTCTTCCAGCCATTTGGCAAAATCCACCAGATTATAAGGAACATTTGGTGCGACAGTTCGAGCATGTCTAGCAAAGTTGGAAACATGATGTGCTGGAAGTTTACTTAGAAGCTGGTGAACATGAGAAGCACATGCCAATTCCTTTCCCCCTTCATCCTGACCCCATGACTGAAGCATGCCTACGAGAGCCTGGACTCGTAATGCAAACTAACTGAATCCAGTGGAATCCCCAGAACGAATAGCTGGAAGGCTCTGAATGGAGGCAATCTCCCGCAACACTAGGTGATGAGGCTGGCCATA
The DNA here is from genome assembly GCA_033026305.1 of Cirrhinus molitorella. Classification (NCBI taxonomy): domain Eukaryota; kingdom Metazoa; phylum Chordata; class Actinopteri; order Cypriniformes; family Cyprinidae; genus Cirrhinus; species Cirrhinus molitorella. Next base: position 31,486,508 of record CM065137.1, read on the forward strand.
TTTTCTTTGAAGAGCTTTCAGTGCTGTACTATAAGGCTTGGGGTCATGAGCATATGCCAAGGCTAAGTGTCGAGCAGCATCTAGCTTTAAATGATCCAAAAGAATATGATATTTGTACTGTTCCGTTTCCTCAGAAGGCAGCAGATTCTTTAGTGCCATATTTAGCATTGCAAATTCCCAGGGATCATTACTTTTGAAACATGGAAATGAAGGTCTTTCGATTGGACCTAGTCTTGAAGTCACAGTTGGTAAAGGGGGCTGAACATAAGCTGCTGCTACTGGTTGACTCACAGTTGAATCTCTATTAGGAATCATTAATGAAGGACCAAATGATGTTTGAGGCACAGACACAGGAACATTACTAAAAGCAGTCACACTTGAGGGTCTAGTGGATAATTCTTCTGGTCTAATCGGAACTGAAGGTAGCGAAGGAACTTGACCAATTGAAGATGATACTGCCATTGGAAAGACAGAGCTTGGATGAACAAATGGACCATAAGTAGTAGGAAAAGGCACTGGATAATTTGGAAACATCCATGGAAATACAGCATGGCCCTGCATTTGACTAGGAAGAGGCCCACCACTTCGTGACACATGCTGATCATTGGATGGATATACTGGATATAGTGGCTGTTGACCAGATGACAACCAAGGGGGAACATTACCAAAATGAACTGGATTTATATTCATTACAGGAGGATTCACCGAAGGCTGGGGCTGTGAGTGAATATGCTCCATAGTAACAGATCCAGTCGGCATTTGTGAATCAGAAAGCTGTAGAGAACATGGCTCTAATGACCCTCGCCCTTCTTGTGGCAACGGTGTTAGCAGCATAGATTGTGGTGGAAGAGGGAGTATATTTTGTCTGCTGACCTTAGGTGGGGATATAGGTGGATTAGCATGACATTTTTCTTCATGTTGTCTCAGGCATTCACCCAGCTCATGAACAATAGAAGCTCTAGTATCATCATCTTGATGTTTAACAGGAGATGTTTGAATAGAACTTTGCTCAGAACTCATAGAAAAAGAAGAACTTCTACTTCTTGTCTGCATTGTTCTCATTGCCTGGCTCAACTCTGATAAAATTCCTTTTATCTGCTTTATATCATCAGCAAGAACTCTCACCTCCTCACGAGTCTCAGAAATGGAAGCTCCCTGTGATGCATCCAGAGGAACTTGATCAGCAGTTACTTGTCCTTGTGCAGAAGCTGGAACGTTTAGCTGTGGCTGAGTCAGTAAATAATCTTGATGCCATCTAGGTGGTTTCAGTATACGTTTAGGTCTCTTGGATTCATCATCCTTCTCCATCCTAGCAGCCTCTCCGGCTCGAAGGACCATGTAAAGTTTTGCAATGGGTTTAGGGTTGGTTGAGGAATGTGCTACCAGGATGGCGTGTCCATTAAAACACAGATGAATCCAGTACTTAGTCCATGAATTTTATTCAACATTAGAGAGGCATAGGATTCAAGCCATGGTGGCATGACACAATAGAGTTGTATGGTTTCTAAAAACAAAAGACAATAAATGGCAAACAAATCTTAGATACAATTAAATGCAACTCAAACAAACTAAAACAAAAATTATCAAAACACAAAAGGAATAAACTTACAAAGTCAGGAACACATCAACTCTAACAGAAGCTCTCTTTGTGGAGAAGGCAATATTAGCTTCAGCAGCATGTTGCACACACTTCAAACAGCAGCAGCTAAATACCAATTAGTGCACCTGAGGAGACTTAGCTCCACCCATGGCTGACAATAGATGTGACCTCCTGGGAATTCTCAACAGAGGGCTTTTTTTTTTTACCTGGACAAGTACATTTTTTACTAATTGTTGATGGGTGCTCCTAACTTTTGAAGTTGGGAGCACCAGTGCTACCAAGTAAAAAAATTTATTTCGAGCCCTGAGAAAGCATTCAAACAGTAAGTTTAAAACAGTGCTAATGCGGAGAATAGCGACTTACAGTTAGGCCTAGGTCTAGATGCCGGAAAATTATTCGTTTTAGTGTGTATTTGGCTTAACAGCAAACGTGTTTACTAATGAATGTCATTGCCATGTCTGCAGTAAAGTAGATTTGTACAAAGGTTCTCAAAAATAATCATTTTCGTTTTGCTCAAAAAAATAATAATTTGTCATACAAAAAAATGGCACACAAGTTACACACAAACCATCGTCCTGAGCAAAATGTACCTTATGAATTGTGACTGGCTGGCTGCACAACTGGTGTAATAATTTAGGAGGTGAATATACTGTGAAATTACATAACCTACAAACAAATGTATGGCATAAAACTTGATAGCATATCAGAGAAAGTCTGAAACATCAGTAAAGCATTTTTTTTAAACAGTGGCAAAATGTAACTAAAATGTTATTGCAGCCAAATAGCCTATTATGGAATGAAAATGCATATTTTTAAATAAAGAAATCACATGCTTTTGGTGTTTAAATTTGTACTTTACATAAGAAGTGAAAGACGTCTTCTCTCAGGTATATATCCTTGTTTTCTTGGCTTGCTGGATGTTGGGCTCATGCTCAAATATATATATATATATATATATATATATATATATGCATTCACCAAAACTAATTTGCCGAAATCAAAGCGCAGACTGTAAGGGAATTAGTGCCGTCAGCTCCAGTCCCGCCAGCTGGCATAGGATTCTTCAAGGTCTTAAAGCCTTCATCGAGCGACTATGTTCACAATCATTTACACTTTCTGCCCTAAACTTACAATCAAGTCAAAGTCTCAGTGTGGGAAGTGGTAGTAAAAAGTAATTTCTTATTTCAATATATTTTTAAATCTCATTTAGAGGTGCCGTGTCTGTTGTCATATCGGACACAAATATGGCGGCGAGCATAGCGGAAGTGACGTCTTTGGTACTCATGGATAGCAACTAAATGTGGCTGCTATCCCTTTAAAACCAAATGCAATGGATGCAATGTACTGATGCACTTTCTCTCTACTGTTTACGTTCATTTAAGACGTAATCGGCTGTGTTTACGTAAATACTCATCAAAACGGACAATTCAAGATCATTTTGTGCATATTTTTCAGTTCATGCAATGCAAAAGAGTGTGAGACGTGCTTTCTGTGTGTATGCTTCAGTGTCTGCGCTCAGAAAACAAGACCGAATTGAGTTCTCTCTTGCGTCGTCAAATTTATCCATATGTCTGCACTTCTCCCACATACTGACATTTTTGAACGTTTTATAAGATGTGCAGCAAGTGTATTTTAGCTTGTGTCCTGCCGGTTTATACGCATCTAACCTCCTACTACACAACAGTATTTTTCTGAATGAATCTCTTTCAATATGGTCCCTTCCTAACATTTTCGTCTCGTTTTTATTCGTTGACGAAAATGCCAGTAGATTTGTGTCATAGTTCATTGAAAAAGAATTTTAGTTTCGTTTTAGTCTGTGAAAAATATGTCGTTGACGAAAATTATGACGAAAATTATTTGTCAATGAAATTAAGACTGCTCTACTGCAATCTTGACCCATTCCTTGCCTGAAAAAGCTTTCAGATCACTGATAATCTTTGGTTTCCACTTTGTCACTGCTTTCTTCAAATTCAACCTTCAAATTTATTTAATGAGAATTAAATCTTGAGAGTGAACAGGCCACTCAAGAACATTCTATGACTGATCCTTGTACCAAGCATAAGTGGATTTTGGATGTATACTTTGGGATAATTGTCCTGCTGGAAAGTCTATTGATCATTAGCCTTAGTCTTTGCACCAAATGCATCACGATTCTTACCAAAATGGCCTGATACGGTCCTGCATACAGTCATCACTTCCACTTCCTGCTACAGTAAAACAACCCCATAACAGGACTTGCCCACCTCAATGTTTGACAATGTTGATGGTGTTCTTATGCTTATGAGCTTTGCCTTTTTTTTTTTTTTTTTACACCAGACATAAACACCAGGCTAAATCCATAGATCCAAAAAGTTCCAGTTTGGTCACATCACTCTATAAAACATTCTTCCAGAACTCCACAGGTCTATCCAAATGAATATTAGCATGTTCACGTCAGCCTTTTTGTTCTTCTTGGTCAACAGTGGTATTCGGCAAGATGAAGGCCATACTTGTCTAGTGTTCTTCCACTGAAATGTTTTTCCTTCTTTTGTTGGGTCATCTTGTGAATTTGCCTGTACATTGCGGGGTTTTCTCAGTTTCTCTAATCAAACATTTTATGATATTGTGCTTTTTTGTTCAACCTTTGTTCAAAGGTTTTCTGGTACAACACATTTTAAACTAAGAAATAAGGCTGCCAGCTGTGTCTCTATTAACTTTTAATGTCTTGGAAATCTTCATGTAGACTAGACTTTATAATACAAGTAGTTCTTCTATATAGCTTTTGTGAGAGCTTTATGTTGCCATATTTGCTACTCAATTTCAGCACATGCATTGGCTTACTGTATGTATGTGTAACAACTCAAGCAGATTTTTTTATACAGTTTCTAAAGGTGTAATTGTGTTTCAAGACTGTTTTATTCCCTACCATTAAAATAAGTGACTTAAAACAACAATGTTGAATAGGGGTTGAATAATTATGACAGAGTTGTGTTATTAAAAAATCCTAAACATCCTAAACACAATCACATTACATATTGACATTATCACTTTTAATGTGGCAGGAAACTGTTGAAGATGCAATTTTTATAAAGTCCTGGATTTTCAGAAAAACTTGTATTTGTAAGTGCAGTTTCTGGGGGGTTGAATAATTTTGATTGCAACTGTAAATGTATTCAGTGGTTCAATAAATGAAGTTCATATTAAGTGACTTAATTTTTAGAAACACTGCCGTCTGATTTTGCTTTATTTCATCAACAAAAATACAGGTGCTGGTCATATAATTAGAATATCATCAAAAAGTTGATTTATTTCACTAATTCCATTCAAAAAGTGAAACTTGTTTCAAACTTGTCAAATGTTTATTTCTTTTAATTTTGATGATTATAACTGACAACTAATGAAAACCCCAAATTCAGTATCTCAGAAAATTAGAATATTGTGAAAAGGTTCAATATTGAAGACACCTGGTGCCACACTCTAATCAGCTAATTAACTCAAAACACTTGCAAAGGCCTTTAAATGGTCTCTCAGTCTAGTTCTGTAACCTACACAATCATGGGGAAGACTGTTGACTTGACAGTTGTCCAAAAGACGACCATTAACACCTTGCACAAGGAGGGCAAGACACAAAAGGTCATTGCAAAAGAGGCTGGCTGTTCACAGAGCTCTGTGTCCAAGCACATTAATAGAGAAACAAAGGGAAAGAAAAGATGTGGTAGAAAAAAAGTGTACAAGCAATAGGGATAACCGCACCCTGGAGAGGATTGTGAAACAAAACCCAATCAAAAATGTGGGGGAGATTCACAAAAAGTGGATTGCAGCTGGAGTCAGTGCTTCAAGAACCACTATGCACAGACGTATGCAAGACATGGGCTTCAGCTGTCGCATTCCTTGTGTCAAGCCACTTTTGAACAACAGACAGCGTCAGAAGTGTCTCGCCTGGGCTAAAGACAAAAAGGACTGGACTGCTGCTGAGTGGTCCAAAGTTATGTTCTCTGATGAAAGTAAATTTTGCATTTCCTTTGGAAATCAGGGTCCCAGAGTCTGGAGGAAGAGAGGAGAGGCACAGAATCCACGTTGCTTGAGGTCCAGTGTAAAGTTTCCACAGTCAGTGATGGTTTGGGGTGCCATGTCATCTGCTGGTGTTGGTCCACTGTGTTTTCTGAGGTCCAAGGTCAACGCAGCCGTATACCTGGAAGTTTTAGAGCACTTCATGCTTCCTGCTGCTGACCAACTTTATGGGGATGCAGATATCATTTTCCAACAGGACTTGGCACCTGCATTTCATTAGTCTGCACTTTTCATTAGTTGTCAGTTATAATCATCAAAATTAAAAGAAATAAACATTTGAAATATATCAGTCTGTGTGTAATGAATGAATATAATATACAAGTTTCACTTTTTGAATGGAATTAGTGAAATCAACTTTTTGATGTTATTCTAATTATATGACCAGCACCTGTAGTTCAAACAAAGGCATGGCTGAGCCACTGTGCATGTCCATGCTGGCTGGTGTCAAAAGCACATGCTGCTACCTACTGTTCAGTTAAATGCATTATAATCTACCCTATGTTTACCCAAGTCTAAATCCATCATGACTCAGGTGTCAGCTGGACATGTGTGTTCAGCTCCTCCTGCTTTCACAGCGAGTCCCTCTGGGTCCATTCTTTACCTATTACAATACAAACTACAATAGATTATGATTCAATTATATCACTCAGTCCTGTATTATCTAAATATTGTATTAACACTCTATATTAATTTATATTCCTAATAGATAAACCAACTCTCTATCATTTCTATTATTATTTTAATATTTTTTATTATTTATATATATTGTATATATTTTCTCCAAACAAATATGGCATTTTCTACAGTTATTTTTACTCTAGAATGTTCACATAAGTCCTCTCCATGATTGCCTATTAGAGGTAGTGACAAATTCAGTCCAGCGAGCCATACATAAAGACAGTCATTTGCTTTGTTCCTGAATCATTCAGCTGTTTGAATGAACTGACTGAATGAAGGATTCAGTGACAAAGATAGTAACTTGGCTTCATTTTAAAGGATAATTTAAGTTATTAAAAAAAAAAAAGCCTCTTTTGTGTTTTTTTGTGCCAAACTTGTGTCAAGATGAATTTTGTTAATAGTACCGATTTTATTTGATTGATAACTTACCTGCCTAGATTCAATTTGAATTTGTTCAATTCAATAAATATTTTTCATTAAAATATTTCACGACATTTATAAATATAAATCAGCAATTAATGTAACCTCAGATTTATATAAGGCAAACGAACCTGCTTGGTCAATATTTTTAAGAAATGTCAGACTTTTTTTACATCCACAAAAAAAATAAATAAATAAAATAATAATAATAATAATTCACATGCGATATCTAATGCGCATCTTGTCAGTAAAGCAATCCTTTAATTAGTAGTAAATATCCATCACCTGTGCGCTTTTCAGCAACACTTGCTACACAGAGCCGTTGTTCACTGACAAGGTGCGTGCAAGATTGATGATTTTGGAAGTGCGGTTTGGCGCAGGTAAACTTACTACAAATAACATAAAAAACGTTAAAAAATAAATAAATTAATTAAAAAAAACATATACGACTGTTTTCGTTTTAGGCATCTCTTCAACATCTACTACAACAAAGGGACAAAGTCCATCAACAATTATTTCATCAACAAAAGTAACACCTACTTTCACAGAAGTGCAAACAAGCCAGCATACCAAAATGGCTCGATTTAGTTCTACAAACAAATCAGAACTATTAGAGACAGCTCAATCAACATTTACAACATCTATGACCCTAACGAGCATGTCCACATTACAATCATCCACATCTGAAAGTAGATCAACTGCAGAAACTACATTGTCTACAACAGGAACCTCTCCAAATTTACCATCTACTACGATAGAAGGTCGAAGTACATCAGAACTGATTTCATCAACAAAAGAAATACCTTTTTCTACAGCAGAGCAAACAACAAGCCAGCACACACAAACTATAACCCTTACAAGCACATCCACTTCTGAAACATCTACAATTGAAAGTGGATCAACAGCAGAAACTACAGTGCTGACAACAGGTACCTCTCCATCTTCACCATTGACTATGACAGAAGGACAAAGCACAACAGATCTGATTTCAACAACAGAAATACCTACTTCTACGGCAGAGCAAACAACAACTCAGCAAATGTCAACTATAACCCCTACAAGCACATTTGAAACATCTACAACTGAAAGTGGATCAACAGCAGAAACTACAGTGCTGACAACAGGAAAGTCTCCATCTTCACCATTGACTACGACAGAAGGACAAAGCACAACAGATCTGATTTCAACAACAGAAATGCCTACTTCTACTCCAGAGCAAACAACAACTATGACCCTTACAAGCACATTTGAAACATCTACAACTGAAAGTGGATCAACAGCAGAAACTACAGTGCTAACAACAGGTACCTCTCCATCTTCACCACTGACCACAACAGAAGGACAAAGCACAACAGATCTGATTTCAACAACAGAAATACCCACTTCTACTGCAGAGCAAACAACAACTATGACCCCTACAAGCACATTTGAAACATCTACCATCGAAAGTAGATCAACAGCAGAAACTACAGTGCTGACAACAAGTACCTCTCCATCTTCACCACTGACCACTACAGAAGGACAAAGCACAACAGATCTGATTTCAACAACAGAAATACCTATTTCTACTGCAGAACAAACAACAACTCAGCAGACGTCAACGATCACCCCTACAAGCACATTTGAAACATCTACAATTGAAAGTGGATCAACAGCAGAAACTACAGTGCTGACAACAGGTACCTCTCCATCTTCACCATTGACCACGACAGAAGGACCAAGCACAACAGATCTGATTTCAACAACAGAAATACCTACTTCTACTGCAGAGCAAACAACAACTCAGCAGACGTCAACTATAACCCCTACAAACACATTTGAAACATCTACCATCGAAAGTAGATCAACAGCAGAAACTACAGTGCTGACAACAGGTACCTCTCCATCTTCACCATTGACTACGACAGAAGGACAAAGCACAACAGATCTGATTTCAACAACAGAAATAGCTACTTCTACTGCAGAGCAAACAACAACTCAGCAGACGTCAACGATCACCCCTACAAGCACATTTGAAACATCTGCAATTGAAAGTGGATCAACAGCAGAAACTACAGTGCTGACAACAGGTACCTCTCCATCTTCACCACTGACCACTACAGAAGGACAAAGCACAACAGATCTGATTTCAACAACAGAAATAGCTACATCTACTGCAGAGCAAACAACAACTCAGCAGACGTCAACTATAACCCCTACAAGCACATTTGAAACATCTACCATAGAAAGTGGATCAACAGCAGAAACTACAGTGCTGACAACAGCTACCTCTCCATTTTCACCATTGACAACGACAGAAGGACCAAGCACAACAGATCTGATTTCAACAACAGAAATAGCTACTTCTACTGCAGAGCAAACAACAACTCAGCAGACGTCAACTATAACCCCTACAAGCACATTCGAAGCATCTACCACAGAAAGTGGATCCACAGCAGAAACTACAGTGCTGACAACAGGTACCTCTCCATCTTCACCACTGACCACTACAGAAGGACAAAGCACAACAGATCTGATTTCAACAACAGAAATACCTATTTCTACTGCAGAACAAACAACAACTCAGCAGACGTCAACTATAACCCCTACAAACACATTTGAAACATCTACAACTGAAAGCGGATCAACAGCAGAAACTACAGTGCCGACAACAGCTACCTCTCCATCTTCACCATTGACCACGACAGAAGGACAAAGCACAACAGATCTGATTTCAACAACAGAAATACCTACTTCTACTGCAGAGCAAACAACAACTCAGCAGACGTCAACTATAACCCCTACAAACACATTTGAAACATCTACAACTGAAAGCGGATCAACAGCAGAAACTACAGTGCTGACAACAGGAACCTCTCCATCTTCACCACTGACTACGACAGAAGGACAAAGCACAACAGATCTGATTTCAACAACAGAAATACCTACTTCTACTGCAGAGCAAACAACATCTCAGCAGACGTCAACTATAACCTCTACAAGCACATTTGAAACATCTACCATAGAAAGTGGATCAACAGCAGAAACTACAGTGCTGACAACAGGTACCTCTCCATCTTCACCATTGACCACGACAGAAGGACCAAGCACAACAGATCTGATTTCAACAACAGAAATACCTACTTCTACTGCAGAGCAAACAACAACTCAGCAGATGTCAACTATAACCCCTACAAACACATTTGAAACATCTACCATCGAAAGTAGATCAACAGCAGAAACTACAGTGCTGACAACAGGTACCTCTCCATCTTCACCATTGACTATGACAGAAGGACAAAGCACAACAGATCTGATTTCAACAACAGAAATAGCTACTTCTACTGCAGAGCAAACAACAACTCAGCAGACGTCAACGATCACCCCTACAAGCACATTTGAAACATCTGCAATTGAAAGTGGATCAACAGCAGAAACTACAGTGCTGACAACAGGTACCTCTCCATCTTCACCACTGACCACTACAGAAGGACAAAGCACAACAGATCTGATTTCAACAACAGAAATAGCTACATCTACTGCAGAGCAAACAACAACTCAGCAGACGTCAACTATAACCCCTACAAGCACATTTGAAACATCTACCATAGAAAGTGGATCAACAGCAGAAACTACAGTGCTGACAACAGCTACCTCTCCATCTTCACCACTGACCACTACAGAAGGACAAAGCACAACAGATCTGATTTCAACAACAGAAATACCTATTTCTACTGCAGAACAAACAACAACTCAGCAGACGTCAACGATCACCCCTACAAGCACATTTGAAACATCTACAATTGAAAGTGGATCAACAGCAGAAACTACAGTGCTGACAACAGGTACCTCTCCATCTTCACCATTGACCACGACAGAAGGACCAAGCACAACAGATCTGATTTCAACAACAGAAATACCTACTTCTACTGCAGAGCAAACAACAACTCAGCAGACGTCAACTATAACCCCTACAAACACATTTGAAACATCTACCATCGAAAGTAGATCAACAGCAGAAACTACAGTGCTGACAACAGGTACCTCTCCATCTTCACCATTGACTACGACAGAAGGACAAAGCACAACAGATCTGATTTCAACAACAGAAATAGCTACTTCTACTGCAGAGCAAACAACAACTCAGCAGACGTCAACGATCACCCCTACAAGCACATTTGAAACATCTGCAATTGAAAGTGGATCAACAGCAGAAACTACAGTGCTGACAACAGGTACCTCTCCATCTTCACCACTGACCACTACAGAAGGACAAAGCACAACAGATCTGATTTCAACAACAGAAATAGCTACATCTACTGCAGAGCAAACAACAACTCAGCAGACGTCAACTATAACCCCTACAAGCACATTTGAAACATCTACCATAGAAAGTGGATCAACAGCAGAAACTACAGTGCTGACAACAGCTACCTCTCCATTTTCACCATTGACAACGACAGAAGGACCAAGCACAACAGATCTGATTTCAACAACAGAAATAGCTACTTCTACTGCAGAGCAAACAACAACTCAGCAGACGTCAACTATAACCCCTACAAGCACATTCGAAGCATCTACCACAGAAAGTGGATCCACAGCAGAAACTACAGTGCTGACAACAGGTACCTCTCCATCTTCACCACTGACCACTACAGAAGGACAAAGCACAACAGATCTGATTTCAACAACAGAAATACCTACTTCTACTGCAGAGCAAACAACAACTCAGCAGACGTCAACTATAACCCCTACAAACACATTTGAAACATCTACAACTGAAAGCGGATCAACAGCAGAAACTACAGTGCTGACAACAGGAACCTCTCCATCTTCACCACTGACTACGACAGAAGGACAAAGCACAACAGATCTGATTTCAACAACAGAAATACCTACTTCTACTGCAGAGCAAACAACATCTCAGCAGACGTCAACTATAACCTCTACAAGCACATTTGAAACATCTACCATAGAAAGTGGATCAACAGCAGAAACTACAGTGCTGACAACAGGTACCTCTCCATCTTCACCATTGACCACGACAGAAGGACCAAGCACAACAGATCTGATTTCAACAACAGAAATACCTACTTCTACTGCAGAGCAAACAACAACTCAGCAGACGTCAACTATAACCCCTACAAACACATTTGAAACATCTACCATCGAAAGTAGATCAACAGCAGAAACTACAGTGCTGACAACAGGTACCTCTCCATCTTCACCATTGACTACGACAGAAGGACAAAGCACAACAGATCTGATTTCAACAACAGAAATAGCTACTTCTACTGCAGAGCAAACAACAACTCAGCAGACGTCAACGATCACCCCTACAAGCACATTTGAAACATCTGCAATTGAAAGTGGATCAACAGCAGAAACTACAGTGCTGACAACAGGTACCTCTCCATCTTCACCACTGACCACTAAAGAAGGACAAAGCACAACAGATCTGATTTCAACAACAGAAATAGCTACATCTACTGCAGAGCAAACAACAACTCAGCAGACGTCAACTATAACCCCTACAAGCACATTTGAAACATCTACCATAGAAAGTGGATCAACAGCAGAAACTACAGTGCTGACAACAGCTACCTCTCCATTTTCACCATTGACCACGACAGAAGGACCAAGCACAACAGATCTGATTTCAACAACAGAAATACCTACTTCTACTGCAGAACAAACAACAACTCAGCAGACGTCAACTATAACCCTTACAAGCACATTTGAAACATCTACCATAGAAAGTGGATCAACAGCAGAAACTACAGTGCTAACAACAGGTACCTCTCCATCTTCACCACTGACCACAACAGAAGGACAAAGCACAACAGATCTGATTTCAACAACAGAAATACCCACTTCTACTGCAGAGCAAACAACAACTATGACCCCTACAAGCACATTTGAAACATCTACCATCGAAAGTAGATCAACAGCAGAAACTACAGTGCTGACAACAGGTACCTCTCCATCTTCACCATTGACTACGACAGAAGGACAAAGCACAACAGATCTGATTTCAACAACAGAAATAGCTACTTCTACTGCAGAGCAAACAACAACTCAGCAGACGTCAACGATCACCCCTACAAGCACATTTGAAACATCTGCAATTGAAAGTGGATCAACAGCAGAAACTACAGTGCTGACAACAGGTACCTCTCCATCTTCACCACTGACCACTACAGAAGGACAAAGCACAACAGATCTGATTTCAACAACAGAAATAGCTACATCTACTGCAGAGCAAACAACAACTCAGCAGACGTCAACTATAACCCCTACAAGCACATTTGAAACATCTACCATAGAAAGTGGATCAACAGCAGAAACTACAGTGCTGACAACAGTTACCTCTCCATTTTCACCATTGACCACGACAGAAGGACCAAGCACAACAAATCTGATTTCAACAACAGAAATAGCTACATCTACTGCAGAGCAAACAACAACTCAGCAGACGTCAACTATAACCCCTACAAGCACATTTGAAACATCAACCAATGAAAGTGGATCAACAGCAGAAACTACAGTGCTGACAACAGGAACCTCTCCATCTTCACCACTGACTACGACAGAAGGACAAAGCACAACAGATCTGATTTCAACAACAGAAATACCTACTTCTACTGCAGAGCAAACAACATCTCAGCAGACGTCAACTATAACCTCTACAAGCACATTTGAAACATCTACCATAGAAAGTGGATCAACAGCAGAAACTACAGTGCTGACAACAGGTACCTCTCCATCTTCACCATTGACCACGACAGAAGGACCAAGCACAACAGATCTGATTTCAACAACAGAAATACCTACTTCTACTGCAGAGCAAACAACAACTCAGCAGACGTCAACTATAACCCCTACAAACACATTTGAAACATCTACCATCGAAAGTAGATCAACAGCAGAAACTACAGTGCTGACAACAGGTACCTCTCCATCTTCACCATTGACTATGACAGAAGGACAAAGCACAACAGATCTGATTTCAACAACAGAAATAGCTACTTCTACTGCAGAGCAAACAACAACTCAGCAGACGTCAACGATCACCCCTACAAGCACATTTGAAACATCTGCAATTGAAAGTGGATCAACAGCAGAAACTACAGTGCTGACAACAGGTACCTCTCCATCTTCACCACTGACCACTACAGAAGGACAAAGCACAACAGATCTGATTTCAACAACAGAAATAGCTACATCTACTGCAGAGCAAACAACAACTCAGCAGACGTCAACTATAACCCCTACAAGCACATTTGAAACATCTACCATAGAAAGTGGATCAACAGCAGAAACTACAGTGCTGACAACAGCTACCTCTCCATCTTCACCACTGACCACTACAGAAGGACAAAGCACAACAGATCTGATTTCAACAACAGAAATACCTATTTCTACTGCAGAACAAACAACAACTCAGCAGACGTCAACGATCACCCCTACAAGCACATTTGAAACATCTACAATTGAAAGTGGATCAACAGCAGAAACTACAGTGCTGACAACAGGTACCTCTCCATCTTCACCATTGACCACGACAGAAGGACCAAGCACAACAGATCTGATTTCAACAACAGAAATACCTACTTCTACTGCAGAGCAAACAACAACTCAGCAGACGTCAACTATAACCCCTACAAACACATTTGAAACATCTACCATCGAAAGTAGATCAACAGCAGAAACTACAGTGCTGACAACAGGTACCTCTCCATCTTCACCATTGACTACGACAGAAGGACAAAGCACAACAGATCTGATTTCAACAACAGAAATAGCTACTTCTACTGCAGAGCAAACAACAACTCAGCAGACGTCAACGATCACCCCTACAAGCACATTTGAAACATCTGCAATTGAAAGTGGATCAACAGCAGAAACTACAGTGCTGACAACAGGTACCTCTCCATCTTCACCACTGACCACTACAGAAGGACAAAGCACAACAGATCTGATTTCAACAACAGAAATAGCTACATCTACTGCAGAGCAAACAACAACTCAGCAGACGTCAACTATAACCCCTACAAGCACATTTGAAACATCTACCATAGAAAGTGGATCAACAGCAGAAACTACAGTGCTGACAACAGCTACCTCTCCATTTTCACCATTGACAACGACAGAAGGACCAAGCACAACAGATCTGATTTCAACAACAGAAATAGCTACTTCTACTGCAGAGCAAACAACAACTCAGCAGACGTCAACTATAACCCCTACAAGCACATTCGAAGCATCTACCACAGAAAGTGGATCCACAGCAGAAACTACAGTGCTGACAACAGGTACCTCTCCATCTTCACCACTGACCACTACAGAAGGACAAAGCACAACAGATCTGATTTCAACAACAGAAATACCTACTTCTACTGCAGAGCAAACAACAACTCAGCAGACGTCAACTATAACCCCTACAAACACATTTGAAACATCTACAACTGAAAGCGGATCAACAGCAGAAACTACAGTGCTGACAACAGGAACCTCTCCATCTTCACCACTGACTACGACAGAAGGACAAAGCACAACAGATCTGATTTCAACAACAGAAATACCTACTTCTACTGCAGAGCAAACAACATCTCAGCAGACGTCAACTATAACCTCTACAAGCACATTTGAAACATCTACCATAGAAAGTGGATCAACAGCAGAAACTACAGTGCTGACAACAGGTACCTCTCCATCTTCACCATTGACCACGACAGAAGGACCAAGCACAACAGATCTGATTTCAACAACAGAAATACCTACTTCTACTGCAGAGCAAACAACAACTCAGCAGACGTCAACTATAACCCCTACAAACACATTTGAAACATCTACCATCGAAAGTAGATCAACAGCAGAAACTACAGTGCTGACAACAGGTACCTCTCCATCTTCACCATTGACTACGACAGAAGGACAAAGCACAACAGATCTGATTTCAACAACAGAAATAGCTACTTCTACTGCAGAGCAAACAACAACTCAGCAGACGTCAACGATCACCCCTACAAGCACATTTGAAACATCTGCAATTGAAAGTGGATCAACAGCAGAAACTACAGTGCTGACAACAGGTACCTCTCCATCTTCACCACTGACCACTACAGAAGGACAAAGCACAACAGATCTGATTTCAACAACAGAAATAGCTACATCTACTGCAGAGCAAACAACAACTCAGCAGACGTCAACTATAACCCCTACAAGCACATTTGAAACATCTACCATAGAAAGTGGATCAACAGCAGAAACTACAGTGCTGACAACAGCTACCTCTCCATTTTCACCATTGACCACGACAGAAGGACCAAGCACAACAGATCTGATTTCAACAACAGAAATAGCTACTTCTACTGCAGAGCAAACAACAACTCAGCAGACGTCAACTATAACCCCTACAAGCACATTTGAAACATCTGCAATCGAAAGTGGATCAACAGCAGAAACTACAGTGCTGACAACAGCTACCTCTCCATCTTCACCATTGACCACGACAGAAGGACAAAGCACAACAGATTTGATTTCAACAACAGAAATACCTACTTCTACTGCAGAACAAACAACAACTCAGCAGACGTCAACTATAACCCTTACAAGCACATTTGAAACATCTACCATAGAAAGTGGATCAACAGCAGAAACTACAGTGCTAACAACAGGTACCTCTCCATCTTCACCACTGACCACAACAGAAGGACAAAGCACAACAGATCTGATTTCAACAACAGAAATACCCACTTCTACTGCAGAGCAAACAACAACTATGACCCCTACAAGCACATTTGAAACATCTACCATCGAAAGTAGATCAACAGCAGAAACTACAGTGCTGACAACAGGTACCTCTCCATCTTCACCACTGACCACTACAGAAGGACAAAGCACAACAGATCTGATTTCAACAACAGAAATAGCTACATCTACTGCAGAGCAAACAACAACTCAGCAGACGTCAACTATAACCCCTACAAGCACATTTGAAACATCTACCATAGAAAGTGGATCAACAGCAGAAACTACAGTGCTGACAACAGCTACCTCTCCATTTTCACCATTGACAACGACAGAAGGACCAAGCACAACAGATCTGATTTCAACAACAGAAATAGCTACTTCTACTGCAGAGCAAACAACAACTCAGCAGACGTCAACTATAACCCCTACAAGCACATTCGAAGCATCTACCACAGAAAGTGGATCCACAGCAGAAACTACAGTGCTGACAACAGGTACCTCTCCATCTTCACCACTGACCACTACAGAAGGACAAAGCACAACAGATCTGATTTCAACAACAGAAATACCTACTTCTACTGCAGAGCAAACAACAACTCAGCAGACGTCAACTATAACCCCTACAAACACATTTGAAACATCTACAACTGAAAGCGGATCAACAGCAGAAACTACAGTGCTGACAACAGGAACCTCTCCATCTTCACCACTGACTACGACAGAAGGACAAAGCACAACAGATCTGATTTCAACAACAGAAATACCTACTTCTACTGCAGAGCAAACAACATCTCAGCAGACGTCAACTATAACCTCTACAAGCACATTTGAAACATCTACCATAGAAAGTGGATCAACAGCAGAAACTACAGTGCTGACAACAGGTACCTCTCCATCTTCACCATTGACCACGACAGAAGGACCAAGCACAACAGATCTGATTTCAACAACAGAAATACCTACTTCTACTGCAGAGCAAACAACAACTCAGCAGACGTCAACTATAACCCCTACAAACACATTTGAAACATCTACCATCGAAAGTAGATCAACAGCAGAAACTACAGTGCTGACAACAGGTACCTCTCCATCTTCACCATTGACTACGACAGAAGGACAAAGCACAACAGATCTGATTTCAACAACAGAAATAGCTACTTCTACTGCAGAGCAAACAACAACTCAGCAGACGTCAACGATCACCCCTACAAGCACATTTGAAACATCTGCAATTGAAAGTGGATCAACAGCAGAAACTACAGTGCTGACAACAGGTACCTCTCCATCTTCACCACTGACCACTACAGAAGGACAAAGCACAACAGATCTGATTTCAACAACAGAAATAGCTACATCTACTGCAGAGCAAACAACAACTCAGCAGACGTCAACTATAACCCCTACAAGCACATTTGAAACATCTACCATAGAAAGAGGATCAACAGCAGAAACTACAGTGCTGACAACAGCTACCTCTCCATTTTCACCATTGACCACGACAGAAGGACCAAGCACAACAGATCTGATTTCAACAACAGAAATACCTACTTCTACTGCAGAACAAACAACAACTCAGCAGACGTCAACTATAACCCTTACAAGCACATTTGAAACATCTACCATAGAAAGTGGATCAACAGCAGAAACTACAGTGCTAACAACAGGTACCTCTCCATCTTCACCACTGACCACAACAGAAGGACAAAGCACAACAGATCTGATTTCAACAACAGAAATACCCACTTCTACTGCAGAGCAAACAACAACTATGACCCCTACAAGCACATTTGAAACATCTACCATCGAAAGTAGATCAACAGCAGAAACTACAGTGCTGACAACAGGTACCTCTCCATCTTCACCATTGACTACGACAGAAGGACAAAGCACAACAGATCTGATTTCAACAACAGAAATAGCTACTTCTACTGCAGAGCAAACAACAACTCAGCAGACGTCAACGATCACCCCTACAAGCACATTTGAAACATCTGCAATTGAAAGTGGATCAACAGCAGAAACTACAGTGCTGACAACAGGTACCTCTCCATCTTCACCACTGACCACTACAGAAGGACAAAGCACAACAGATCTGATTTCAACAACAGAAATAGCTACATCTACTGCAGAGCAAACAACAACTCAGCAGACGTCAACTATAACCCCTACAAGCACATTTGAAACATCTACCATAGAAAGTGGATCAACAGCAGAAACTACAGTGCTGACAACAGTTACCTCTCCATTTTCACCATTGACCACGACAGAAGGACCAAGCACAACAAATCTGATTTCAACAACAGAAATAGCTACATCTACTGCAGAGCAAACAACAACTCAGCAGACGTCAACTATAACCCCTACAAGCACATTTGAAACATCAACCAATGAAAGTGGATCAACAGCAGAAACTACAGTGCTGACAACAAGTACCTCTCCATCTTCACCACTGACCACTACAGAAGGACAAAGCACAACAGATCTGATTTCAACAACAGAAATACCTATTTCTACTGCAGAACAAACAACAACTCAGCAGACGTCAACTATAACCCCTACAAACACATTTGAAACATCTACAACTGAAAGCGGATCAACAGCAGAAACTACAGTGCCGACAACAGCTACCTCTCCATCTTCACCATTGACCACGACAGAAGGACAAAGCACAACAGATCTGATTTCAACAACAGAAATACCTACTTCTACTGCAGAGCAAACAACAACTCAGCAGACGTCAACTATAACCCCTACAAACACATTTGAAACATCTACAACTGAAAGCGGATCAACAGCAGAAACTACAGTGCTGACAACAGGAACCTCTCCATCTTCACCACTGACTACGACAGAAGGACAAAGCACAACAGATCTGATTTCAACAACAGAAATAGCTACTTCTACTGCAGAGCAAACAACAACTCAGCAGACGTCAACTATAACCCCTACAAGCACATTTGAAACATCTACCATAGAAAGTGGATCAACAGCAGAAACTACAGTGCTGACAACAGCTACCTCTCCATTTTCACCATTGACCACGACAGAAGGACCAAGCACAACAGATCTGATTTCAACAACAGAAACAGCTACTTCTACTGCAGAGCAAACAACAACTCAGCAGACGTCAACTATAACCCCTACAAGCACATTTGAAACATCTGCAATCGAAAGTGGATCAACAGCAGAAACTACAGTGCTGACAACAGCTACCTCTCCATCTTCACCATTGACCACGACAGAAGGACAAAGCACAACAGATCTGATTTCAACAACAGAAATAGCTACTTCTACTGCAGAGCAAACAACATCTCAGCAAATGTCAACTATAAGCCCTACAAGCACATTTGAAACATCTACCATCAAAAGTAGATCAACAGCAGAAACTACAGTGCTGACAACAGGAAGCTCTCCATCTTCACCATTGACTACGACAGAAGGACAAAGCACAACAGATCTGATTTCAACAACAGAAATGCCTATTTCTACTGTAGAACAAACAACAACTCAGCAGACGTCAACTATAACCCCTACAAACACATCTGAAACATCTACAACTGAAAGCGTATCAACAGCAGAAACTACAGTGCTGACAACAGGAAGCTCTCCATCTTCACCATTGACTACGTCAGAAGGACAAAGCACAACAGATCTGATTTCAACAACAATAATACCTATTTCTACTGTAGAACAAACAACAACTCAGCAGACGTCAACTATAACACTTACAAGCACATTTGAAACATCTACCATAGAAAGTGGATCAACAGCAGAAACTACAGTGCTGACAACAGGTACCTCTCCATCTTCACCACTGACCACAACAGAAGGACAAAGCACAACAGATCTGATTTCAACAACAGAAATAGCTACTTCTACTGCAGAGCAAACAACATCTCAGCAGACGTCAACTATAACCCCTACAAGCACATTTGAAACATCTACCATCGAAAGTAGATCAACAGCAGAAACTACAGTGCTGACAACAGGAAGCTCTCCATCTTCACCATTGACTACGACAGAAGGACAAAGCACAACAGATCTGATTTCAACAACAGAAATGCCTATTTCTACTGTAGAACAAACAACAACTCAGCAGACGTCAACTATAACCCCAACAAGCACATTTGAAACATCTGCAATTGAAAGTGGATCAACAGCAGAAACTACAGTGCTGACAACAGGAAGCTCTCCATCTTCACCATTGACTATGACAGAAAGACAAAGCACAACAGATCTGATTTCAACAACAGAAATAGTTACTTCTACTGCAGAGCAAACAACAACTCAGCAGACGTCAACGATCACCCCAACAAGCACATTTGAAACATCTGCAATTGAAAGTGGATCAACAGCAGAAACTACAGTGCTGACAACAGGAAGCTCTCCATCTTCACCATTGACTATGACAGAAAGACAAAGCACAACAGATCTGATTTCAACAACAGAAATACCTACTTCTACTGCAGAGCAAACAATATCTCAGCAGACGTCAACTATAACCCCTACAAACACATTTGAAACATCTGCAATTGAAAGTGGATCAACAGCAGAAACTACAGTGCTGACAACAGGTACCTCTCCATCTTCACCACTGACCACTACAGAAGGACAAAGCACAACAGATCTGATTTCAACAACAGAAATAGCTACATCTACTGCAGAGCAAACAACAACTCAGCAGACGTCAACTATAACCCCTACAAGCACATTTGAAACATCAACCAATGAAAGTGGATCAACAGCAGAAACTACAGTGCTGACAACAGGTACCTCTCCATCTTCACCACTGACTACGACAGAAGGACAAAGCACAACAGATCTGATTTCAACAACAGAAATACCTATTTCTACTGCAGAACAAACAACAACTCAGCAGACGTCAACTATAACCCCTACAAACACATTTGAAACATCTACAACTGAAAGCAGATCAACAGCAGAAACTACAGTGCTGACAACAGCTACCTCTCCATCTTCACCATTGACCACGACAGAAGGACAAAGCACAACAGATCTGATTTCAACAACAGAAATACCTACTTCTACTGCAGAGCAAACTACAACTCAGAAGACGTCAACTATAACCCCTACAAACACATTTGAAACATCTACAACTGAAAGCGGATCAACAGCAGAAACTACAGTGCTGACAACAGGAACCTCTCCATCTTCACCACTGACTACGACAGAAGGACAAAGCACAACAGATCTGATTTCAACAACAGAAATACCTACTTCTACTGCAGAGCAAACAACATCTCAGCAGACGTCAACTATAACCCTTACAAGCACATTTGAAACATCTACCATAGAAAGTGGATCAACAGAAGAAACTACAGTGCTGACAACAGGTACCTCTCCATCTTCACCACTGACCACTACAGAAGGACAAAGCACAACAGATCTGATTTCAACAACAGAAATACCTATTTCTACTGCAGAACAAACAACAACTCAGCAGACGTCAACGATCACCCCTACAAGCACATTTGAAACATCTACAACTGAAAGCGGATCAACAGCAGAAACTACAGTGCCGACAACAGCTACGTCTCCATCTTCACCACTGACCACGACAGAAGGACAAAGCACAACAGATCTGATTTCAACAACAGAAATACCTACTTCTACTGCAGAGCAAACAACAACTCAGCAGACGTCAACTATAACCCCTACAAGCACATTTGAAACATCTACCATAGAAAGTGGATCAACAGCAGAAACTACAGTGCTGACAACAGGTACCTCTCCATCTTCACCATTGACCACGACAGAAGGACCAAGCACAACAGATCTGATTTCAACAACAGAAATACCTACTTCTACTGCAGAGCAAACAACAACTCAGCAGACGTCAACTATAACCCCTACAAACACATTTGAAACATCTACCATCGAAAGTAGATCAACAGCAGAAACTACAGTGCTGACAACAGGTACCTCTCCATCTTCACCATTGACTACGACAGAAGGACAAAGCACAACAGATCTGATTTCAACAACAGAAATAGCTACTTCTACTGCAGAGCAAACAACAACTCAGCAGACGTCAACGATCACCCCTACAAGCACATTTGAAACATCTGCAATTGAAAGTGGATCAACAGCAGAAACTACAGTGCTGACAACAGGTACCTCTCCATCTTCACCACTGACCACTACAGAAGGACAAAGCACAACAGATCTGATTTCAACAACAGAAATAGCTACATCTACTGCAGAGCAAACAACAACTCAGCAGACGTCAACTATAACCCCTACAAGCACATTTGAAACATCTACCATAGAAAGTGGATCAACAGCAGAAACTACAGTGCTGACAACAGCTACCTCTCCATTTTCACCATTGACCACGACAGAAGGACCAAGCACAACAGATCTGATTTCAACAACAGAAATACCTACTTCTACTGCAGAACAAACAACAACTCAGCAGACGTCAACTATAACCCTTACAAGCACATTTGAAACATCTACCATAGAAAGTGGATCAACAGCAGAAACTACAGTGCTAACAACAGGTACCTCTCCATCTTCACCACTGACCACAACAGAAGGACAAAGCACAACAGATCTGATTTCAACAACAGAAATACCCACTTCTACTGCAGAGCAAACAACAACTATGACCCCTACAAGCACATTTGAAACATCTACCATCGAAAGTAGATCAACAGCAGAAACTACAGTGCTGACAACAGGTACCTCTCCATCTTCACCATTGACTACGACAGAAGGACAAAGCACAACAGATCTGATTTCAACAACAGAAATAGCTACTTCTACTGCAGAGCAAACAACAACTCAGCAGACGTCAACGATCACCCCTACAAGCACATTTGAAACATCTGCAATTGAAAGTGGATCAACAGCAGAAACTACAGTGCTGACAACAGGTACCTCTCCATCTTCACCACTGACCACTACAGAAGGACAAAGCACAACAGATCTGATTTCAACAACAGAAATAGCTACATCTACTGCAGAGCAAACAACAACTCAGCAGACGTCAACTATAACCCCTACAAGCACATTTGAAACATCTACCATAGAAAGTGGATCAACAGCAGAAACTACAGTGCTGACAACAGTTACCTCTCCATTTTCACCATTGACCACGACAGAAGGACCAAGCACAACAAATCTGATTTCAACAACAGAAATAGCTACATCTACTGCAGAGCAAACAACAACTCAGCAGACGTCAACTATAACCCCTACAAGCACATTTGAAACATCAACCAATGAAAGTGGATCAACAGCAGAAACTACAGTGCTGACAACAGGAACCTCTCCATCTTCACCACTGACTACGACAGAAGGACAAAGCACAACAGATCTGATTTCAACAACAGAAATACCTACTTCTACTGCAGAGCAAACAACATCTCAGCAGACGTCAACTATAACCTCTACAAGCACATTTGAAACATCTACCATAGAAAGTGGATCAACAGCAGAAACTACAGTGCTGACAACAGGTACCTCTCCATCTTCACCATTGACCACGACAGAAGGACCAAGCACAACAGATCTGATTTCAACAACAGAAATACCTACTTCTACTGCAGAGCAAACAACAACTCAGCAGACGTCAACTATAACCCCTACAAACACATTTGAAACATCTACCATCGAAAGTAGATCAACAGCAGAAACTACAGTGCTGACAACAGGTACCTCTCCATCTTCACCATTGACTACGACAGAAGGACAAAGCACAACAGATCTGATTTCAACAACAGAAATAGCTACTTCTACTGCAGAGCAAACAACAACTCAGCAGACGTCAACGATCACCCCTACAAGCACATTTGAAACATCTGCAATTGAAAGTGGATCAACAGCAGAAACTACAGTGCTGACAACAGGTACCTCTCCATCTTCACCACTGACCACTACAGAAGGACAAAGCACAACAGATCTGATTTCAACAACAGAAATAGCTACATCTACTGCAGAGCAAACAACAACTCAGCAGACGTCAACTATAACCCCTACAAGCACATTTGAAACATCTACCATAGAAAGTGGATCAACAGCAGAAACTACAGTGCTGACAACAGCTACCTCTCCATTTTCACCATTGACAACGACAGAAGGACCAAGCACAACAGATCTGATTTCAACAACAGAAATAGCTACTTCTACTGCAGAGCAAACAACAACTCAGCAGACGTCAACTATAACCCCTACAAGCACATTCGAAGCATCTACCACAGAAAGTGGATCCACAGCAGAAACTACAGTGCTGACAACAGGTACCTCTCCATCTTCACCACTGACCACTACAGAAGGACAAAGCACAACAGATCTGATTTCAACAACAGAAATACCTACTTCTACTGCAGAGCAAACAACAACTCAGCAGACGTCAACTATAACCCCTACAAACACATTTGAAACATCTACAACTGAAAGCGGATCAACAGCAGAAACTACAGTGCTGACAACAGGAACCTCTCCATCTTCACCACTGACTACGACAGAAGGACAAAGCACAACAGATCTGATTTCAACAACAGAAATACCTACTTCTACTGCAGAGCAAACAACATCTCAGCAGACGTCAACTATAACCTCTACAAGCACATTTGAAACATCTACCATAGAAAGTGGATCAACAGCAGAAACTACAGTGCTGACAACAGGTACCTCTCCATCTTCACCATTGACCACGACAGAAGGACCAAGCACAACAGATCTGATTTCAACAACAGAAATACCTACTTCTACTGCAGAGCAAACAACAACTCAGCAGACGTCAACTATAACCCCTACAAACACATTTGAAACATCTACCATCGAAAGTAGATCAACAGCAGAAACTACAGTGCTGACAACAGGTACCTCTCCATCTTCACCATTGACTACGACAGAAGGACAAAGCACAACAGATCTGATTTCAACAACAGAAATAGCTACTTCTACTGCAGAGCAAACAACAACTCAGCAGACGTCAACGATCACCCCTACAAGCACATTTGAAACATCTGCAATTGAAAGTGGATCAACAGCAGAAACTACAGTGCTGACAACAGGTACCTCTCCATCTTCACCACTGACCACTACAGAAGGACAAAGCACAACAGATCTGATTTCAACAACAGAAATAGCTACATCTACTGCAGAGCAAACAACAACTCAGCAGACGTCAACTATAACCCCTACAAGCACATTTGAAACATCTACCATAGAAAGTGGATCAACAGCAGAAACTACAGTGCTGACAACAGCTACCTCTCCATTTTCACCATTGACCACGACAGAAGGACCAAGCACAACAGATCTGATTTCAACAACAGAAATAGCTACTTCTACTGCAGAGCAAACAACAACTCAGCAGACGTCAACTATAACCCCTACAAGCACATTTGAAACATCTGCAATCGAAAGTGGATCAACAGCAGAAACTACAGTGCTGACAACAGCTACCTCTCCATCTTCACCATTGACCACGACAGAAGGACAAAGCACAACAGATTTGATTTCAACAACAGAAATACCTACTTCTACTGCAGAACAAACAACAACTCAGCAGACGTCAACTATAACCCTTACAAGCACATTTGAAACATCTACCATAGAAAGTGGATCAACAGCAGAAACTACAGTGCTAACAACAGGTACCTCTCCATCTTCACCACTGACCACAACAGAAGGACAAAGCACAACAGATCTGATTTCAACAACAGAAATACCCACTTCTACTGCAGAGCAAACAACAACTATGACCCCTACAAGCACATTTGAAACATCTACCATCGAAAGTAGATCAACAGCAGAAACTACAGTGCTGACAACAGGTACCTCTCCATCTTCACCACTGACCACTACAGAAGGACAAAGCACAACAGATCTGATTTCAACAACAGAAATAGCTACATCTACTGCAGAGCAAACAACAACTCAGCAGACGTCAACTATAACCCCTACAAGCACATTTGAAACATCTACCATAGAAAGTGGATCAACAGCAGAAACTACAGTGCTGACAACAGCTACCTCTCCATTTTCACCATTGACAACGACAGAAGGACCAAGCACAACAGATCTGATTTCAACAACAGAAATAGCTACTTCTACTGCAGAGCAAACAACAACTCAGCAGACGTCAACTATAACCCCTACAAGCACATTCGAAGCATCTACCACAGAAAGTGGATCCACAGCAGAAACTACAGTGCTGACAACAGGTACCTCTCCATCTTCACCACTGACCACTACAGAAGGACAAAGCACAACAGATCTGATTTCAACAACAGAAATACCTACTTCTACTGCAGAGCAAACAACAACTCAGCAGACGTCAACTATAACCCCTACAAACACATTTGAAACATCTACAACTGAAAGCGGATCAACAGCAGAAACTACAGTGCTGACAACAGGAACCTCTCCATCTTCACCACTGACTACGACAGAAGGACAAAGCACAACAGATCTGATTTCAACAACAGAAATACCTACTTCTACTGCAGAGCAAACAACATCTCAGCAGACGTCAACTATAACCTCTACAAGCACATTTGAAACATCTACCATAGAAAGTGGATCAACAGCAGAAACTACAGTGCTGACAACAGGTACCTCTCCATCTTCACCATTGACCACGACAGAAGGACCAAGCACAACAGATCTGATTTCAACAACAGAAATACCTACTTCTACTGCAGAGCAAACAACAACTCAGCAGACGTCAACTATAACCCCTACAAACACATTTGAAACATCTACCATCGAAAGTAGATCAACAGCAGAAACTACAGTGCTGACAACAGGTACCTCTCCATCTTCACCATTGACTACGACAGAAGGACAAAGCACAACAGATCTGATTTCAACAACAGAAATAGCTACTTCTACTGCAGAGCAAACAACAACTCAGCAGACGTCAACGATCACCCCTACAAGCACATTTGAAACATCTGCAATTGAAAGTGGATCAACAGCAGAAACTACAGTGCTGACAACAGGTACCTCTCCATCTTCACCACTGACCACTACAGAAGGACAAAGCACAACAGATCTGATTTCAACAACAGAAATAGCTACATCTACTGCAGAGCAAACAACAACTCAGCAGACGTCAACTATAACCCCTACAAGCACATTTGAAACATCTACCATAGAAAGAGGATCAACAGCAGAAACTACAGTGCTGACAACAGCTACCTCTCCATTTTCACCATTGACCACGACAGAAGGACCAAGCACAACAGATCTGATTTCAACAACAGAAATACCTACTTCTACTGCAGAACAAACAACAACTCAGCAGACGTCAACTATAACCCTTACAAGCACATTTGAAACATCTACCATAGAAAGTGGATCAACAGCAGAAACTACAGTGCTAACAACAGGTACCTCTCCATCTTCACCACTGACCACAACAGAAGGACAAAGCACAACAGATCTGATTTCAACAACAGAAATACCCACTTCTACTGCAGAGCAAACAACAACTATGACCCCTACAAGCACATTTGAAACATCTACCATCGAAAGTAGATCAACAGCAGAAACTACAGTGCTGACAACAGGTACCTCTCCATCTTCACCATTGACTACGACAGAAGGACAAAGCACAACAGATCTGATTTCAACAACAGAAATAGCTACTTCTACTGCAGAGCAAACAACAACTCAGCAGACGTCAACGATCACCCCTACAAGCACATTTGAAACATCTGCAATTGAAAGTGGATCAACAGCAGAAACTACAGTGCTGACAACAGGTACCTCTCCATCTTCACCACTGACCACTACAGAAGGACAAAGCACAACAGATCTGATTTCAACAACAGAAATAGCTACATCTACTGCAGAGCAAACAACAACTCAGCAGACGTCAACTATAACCCCTACAAGCACATTTGAAACATCTACCATAGAAAGTGGATCAACAGCAGAAACTACAGTGCTGACAACAGTTACCTCTCCATTTTCACCATTGACCACGACAGAAGGACCAAGCACAACAAATCTGATTTCAACAACAGAAATAGCTACATCTACTGCAGAGCAAACAACAACTCAGCAGACGTCAACTATAACCCCTACAAGCACATTTGAAACATCAACCAATGAAAGTGGATCAACAGCAGAAACTACAGTGCTGACAACAAGTACCTCTCCATCTTCACCACTGACCACTACAGAAGGACAAAGCACAACAGATCTGATTTCAACAACAGAAATACCTATTTCTACTGCAGAACAAACAACAACTCAGCAGACGTCAACTATAACCCCTACAAACACATTTGAAACATCTACAACTGAAAGCGGATCAACAGCAGAAACTACAGTGCCGACAACAGCTACCTCTCCATCTTCACCATTGACCACGACAGAAGGACAAAGCACAACAGATCTGATTTCAACAACAGAAATACCTACTTCTACTGCAGAGCAAACAACAACTCAGCAGACGTCAACTATAACCCCTACAAACACATTTGAAACATCTACAACTGAAAGCGGATCAACAGCAGAAACTACAGTGCTGACAACAGGAACCTCTCCATCTTCACCACTGACTACGACAGAAGGACAAAGCACAACAGATCTGATTTCAACAACAGAAATAGCTACTTCTACTGCAGAGCAAACAACAACTCAGCAGACGTCAACTATAACCCCTACAAGCACATTTGAAACATCTACCATAGAAAGTGGATCAACAGCAGAAACTACAGTGCTGACAACAGCTACCTCTCCATTTTCACCATTGACCACGACAGAAGGACCAAGCACAACAGATCTGATTTCAACAACAGAAACAGCTACTTCTACTGCAGAGCAAACAACAACTCAGCAGACGTCAACTATAACCCCTACAAGCACATTTGAAACATCTGCAATCGAAAGTGGATCAACAGCAGAAACTACAGTGCTGACAACAGCTACCTCTCCATCTTCACCATTGACCACGACAGAAGGACAAAGCACAACAGATCTGATTTCAACAACAGAAATAGCTACTTCTACTGCAGAGCAAACAACATCTCAGCAAATGTCAACTATAAGCCCTACAAGCACATTTGAAACATCTACCATCAAAAGTAGATCAACAGCAGAAACTACAGTGCTGACAACAGGAAGCTCTCCATCTTCACCATTGACTACGACAGAAGGACAAAGCACAACAGATCTGATTTCAACAACAGAAATGCCTATTTCTACTGTAGAACAAACAACAACTCAGCAGACGTCAACTATAACCCCTACAAACACATCTGAAACATCTACAACTGAAAGCGTATCAACAGCAGAAACTACAGTGCTGACAACAGGAAGCTCTCCATCTTCACCATTGACTACGTCAGAAGGACAAAGCACAACAGATCTGATTTCAACAACAATAATACCTATTTCTACTGTAGAACAAACAACAACTCAGCAGACGTCAACTATAACACTTACAAGCACATTTGAAACATCTACCATAGAAAGTGGATCAACAGCAGAAACTACAGTGCTGACAACAGGTACCTCTCCATCTTCACCACTGACCACAACAGAAGGACAAAGCACAACAGATCTGATTTCAACAACAGAAATAGCTACTTCTACTGCAGAGCAAACAACATCTCAGCAGACGTCAACTATAACCCCTACAAGCACATTTGAAACATCTACCATCGAAAGTAGATCAACAGCAGAAACTACAGTGCTGACAACAGGAAGCTCTCCATCTTCACCATTGACTACGACAGAAGGACAAAGCACAACAGATCTGATTTCAACAACAGAAATGCCTATTTCTACTGTAGAACAAACAACAACTCAGCAGACGTCAACTATAACCCCAACAAGCACATTTGAAACATCTGCAATTGAAAGTGGATCAACAGCAGAAACTACAGTGCTGACAACAGGAAGCTCTCCATCTTCACCATTGACTATGACAGAAAGACAAAGCACAACAGATCTGATTTCAACAACAGAAATAGTTACTTCTACTGCAGAGCAAACAACAACTCAGCAGACGTCAACGATCACCCCAACAAGCACATTTGAAACATCTGCAATTGAAAGTGGATCAACAGCAGAAACTACAGTGCTGACAACAGGAAGCTCTCCATCTTCACCATTGACTATGACAGAAAGACAAAGCACAACAGATCTGATTTCAACAACAGAAATACCTACTTCTACTGCAGAGCAAACAATATCTCAGCAGACGTCAACTATAACCCCTACAAACACATTTGAAACATCTGCAATTGAAAGTGGATCAACAGCAGAAACTACAGTGCTGACAACAGGTACCTCTCCATCTTCACCACTGACCACTACAGAAGGACAAAGCACAACAGATCTGATTTCAACAACAGAAATAGCTACATCTACTGCAGAGCAAACAACAACTCAGCAGACGTCAACTATAACCCCTACAAGCACATTTGAAACATCAACCAATGAAAGTGGATCAACAGCAGAAACTACAGTGCTGACAACAGGTACCTCTCCATCTTCACCACTGACTACGACAGAAGGACAAAGCACAACAGATCTGATTTCAACAACAGAAATACCTATTTCTACTGCAGAACAAACAACAACTCAGCAGACGTCAACTATAACCCCTACAAACACATTTGAAACATCTACAACTGAAAGCAGATCAACAGCAGAAACTACAGTGCTGACAACAGCTACCTCTCCATCTTCACCATTGACCACGACAGAAGGACAAAGCACAACAGATCTGATTTCAACAACAGAAATACCTACTTCTACTGCAGAGCAAACTACAACTCAGAAGACGTCAACTATAACCCCTACAAACACATTTGAAACATCTACAACTGAAAGCGGATCAACAGCAGAAACTACAGTGCTGACAACAGGAACCTCTCCATCTTCACCACTGACTACGACAGAAGGACAAAGCACAACAGATCTGATTTCAACAACAGAAATACCTACTTCTACTGCAGAGCAAACAACATCTCAGCAGACGTCAACTATAACCCTTACAAGCACATTTGAAACATCTACCATAGAAAGTGGATCAACAGAAGAAACTACAGTGCTGACAACAGGTACCTCTCCATCTTCACCACTGACCACTACAGAAGGACAAAGCACAACAGATCTGATTTCAACAACAGAAATACCTATTTCTACTGCAGAACAAACAACAACTCAGCAGACGTCAACGATCACCCCTACAAGCACATTTGAAACATCTACAACTGAAAGCGGATCAACAGCAGAAACTACAGTGCCGACAACAGCTACGTCTCCATCTTCACCACTGACCACGACAGAAGGACAAAGCACAACAGATCTGATTTCAACAACAGAAATACCTACTTCTACTGCAGAGCAAACAACAACTCAGCAGACGTCAACTATAACCCCTACAAGCACATTTGAAACATCTACCATAGAAAGTGGATCAACAGCAGAAACTACAGTGCTGACAACAGGTACCTCTCCATCTTCACCATTGACCACGACAGAAGGACCAAGCACAACAGATCTGATTTCAACAACAGAAATACCTACTTCTACTGCAGAGCAAACAACAACTCAGCAGACGTCAACTATAACCCCTACAAACACATTTGAAACATCTACCATCGAAAGTAGATCAACAGCAGAAACTACAGTGCTGACAACAGGTACCTCTCCATCTTCACCATTGACTACGACAGAAGGACAAAGCACAACAGATCTGATTTCAACAACAGAAATAGCTACTTCTACTGCAGAGCAAACAACAACTCAGCAGACGTCAACGATCACCCCTACAAGCACATTTGAAACATCTGCAATTGAAAGTGGATCAACAGCAGAAACTACAGTGCTGACAACAGGTACCTCTCCATCTTCACCACTGACCACTACAGAAGGACAAAGCACAACAGATCTGATTTCAACAACAGAAATAGCTACATCTACTGCAGAGCAAACAACAACTCAGCAGACGTCAACTATAACCCCTACAAGCACATTTGAAACATCTACCATAGAAAGTGGATCAACAGCAGAAACTACAGTGCTGACAACAGCTACCTCTCCATTTTCACCATTGACCACGACAGAAGGACCAAGCACAACAGATCTGATTTCAACAACAGAAATACCTACTTCTACTGCAGAACAAACAACAACTCAGCAGACGTCAACTATAACCCTTACAAGCACATTTGAAACATCTACCATAGAAAGTGGATCAACAGCAGAAACTACAGTGCTAACAACAGGTACCTCTCCATCTTCACCACTGACCACAACAGAAGGACAAAGCACAACAGATCTGATTTCAACAACAGAAATACCCACTTCTACTGCAGAGCAAACAACAACTATGACCCCTACAAGCACATTTGAAACATCTACCATCGAAAGTAGATCAACAGCAGAAACTACAGTGCTGACAACAGGTACCTCTCCATCTTCACCATTGACTACGACAGAAGGACAAAGCACAACAGATCTGATTTCAACAACAGAAATAGCTACTTCTACTGCAGAGCAAACAACAACTCAGCAGACGTCAACGATCACCCCTACAAGCACATTTGAAACATCTGCAATTGAAAGTGGATCAACAGCAGAAACTACAGTGCTGACAACAGGTACCTCTCCATCTTCACCACTGACCACTACAGAAGGACAAAGCACAACAGATCTGATTTCAACAACAGAAATAGCTACATCTACTGCAGAGCAAACAACAACTCAGCAGACGTCAACTATAACCCCTACAAGCACATTTGAAACATCTACCATAGAAAGTGGATCAACAGCAGAAACTACAGTGCTGACAACAGTTACCTCTCCATTTTCACCATTGACCACGACAGAAGGACCAAGCACAACAAATCTGATTTCAACAACAGAAATAGCTACATCTACTGCAGAGCAAACAACAACTCAGCAGACGTCAACTATAACCCCTACAAGCACATTTGAAACATCAACCAATGAAAGTGGATCAACAGCAGAAACTACAGTGCTGACAACAGGAACCTCTCCATCTTCACCACTGACTACGACAGAAGGACAAAGCACAACAGATCTGATTTCAACAACAGAAATACCTACTTCTACTGCAGAGCAAACAACATCTCAGCAGACGTCAACTATAACCTCTACAAGCACATTTGAAACATCTACCATAGAAAGTGGATCAACAGCAGAAACTACAGTGCTGACAACAGGTACCTCTCCATCTTCACCATTGACCACGACAGAAGGACCAAGCACAACAGATCTGATTTCAACAACAGAAATACCTACTTCTACTGCAGAGCAAACAACAACTCAGCAGACGTCAACTATAACCCCTACAAACACATTTGAAACATCTACCATCGAAAGTAGATCAACAGCAGAAACTACAGTGCTGACAACAGGTACCTCTCCATCTTCACCATTGACTATGACAGAAGGACAAAGCACAACAGATCTGATTTCAACAACAGAAATAGCTACTTCTACTGCAGAGCAAACAACAACTCAGCAGACGTCAACGATCACCCCTACAAGCACATTTGAAACATCTGCAATTGAAAGTGGATCAACAGCAGAAACTACAGTGCTGACAACAGGTACCTCTCCATCTTCACCACTGACCACTACAGAAGGACAAAGCACAACAGATCTGATTTCAACAACAGAAATAGCTACATCTACTGCAGAGCAAACAACAACTCAGCAGACGTCAACTATAACCCCTACAAGCGCATTTGAAACATCTACCATAGAAAGTGGATCAACAGCAGAAACTACAGTGCTGACAACAGCTACCTCTCCATCTTCACCACTGACCACTACAGAAGGACAAAGCACAACAGATCTGATTTCAACAACAGAAATACCTATTTCTACTGCAGAACAAACAACAACTCAGCAGACGTCAACGATCACCCCTACAAGCACATTTGAAACATCTACAATTGAAAGTGGATCAACAGCAGAAACTACAGTGCTGACAACAGGTACCTCTCCATCTTCACCATTGACCACGACAGAAGGACCAAGCACAACAGATCTGATTTCAACAACAGAAATACCTACTTCTACTGCAGAGCAAACAACAACTCAGCAGACGTCAACTATAACCCCTACAAACACATTTGAAACATCTACCATCGAAAGTAGATCAACAGCAGAAACTACAGTGCTGACAACAGGTACCTCTCCATCTTCACCATTGACTACGACAGAAGGACAAAGCACAACAGATCTGATTTCAACAACAGAAATAGCTACTTCTACTGCAGAGCAAACAACAACTCAGCAGACGTCAACGATCACCCCTACAAGCACATTTGAAACATCTGCAATTGAAAGTGGATCAACAGCAGAAACTACAGTGCTGACAACAGGTACCTCTCCATCTTCACCACTGACCACTACAGAAGGACAAAGCACAACAGATCTGATTTCAACAACAGAAATAGCTACATCTACTGCAGAGCAAACAACAACTCAGCAGACGTCAACTATAACCCCTACAAGCACATTTGAAACATCTACCATAGAAAGTGGATCAACAGCAGAAACTACAGTGCTGACAACAGCTACCTCTCCATTTTCACCATTGACAACGACAGAAGGACCAAGCACAACAGATCTGATTTCAACAACAGAAATAGCTACTTCTACTGCAGAGCAAACAACAACTCAGCAGACGTCAACTATAACCCCTACAAGCACATTCGAAGCATCTACCACAGAAAGTGGATCCACAGCAGAAACTACAGTGCTGACAACAGGTACCTCTCCATCTTCACCACTGACCACTACAGAAGGACAAAGCACAACAGATCTGATTTCAACAACAGAAATACCTACTTCTACTGCAGAGCAAACAACAACTCAGCAGACGTCAACTATAACCCCTACAAACACATTTGAAACATCTACAACTGAAAGCGGATCAACAGCAGAAACTACAGTGCTGACAACAGGAACCTCTCCATCTTCACCACTGACTACGACAGAAGGACAAAGCACAACAGATCTGATTTCAACAACAGAAATACCTACTTCTACTGCAGAGCAAACAACATCTCAGCAGACGTCAACTATAACCTCTACAAGCACATTTGAAACATCTACCATAGAAAGTGGATCAACAGCAGAAACTACAGTGCTGACAACAGGTACCTCTCCATCTTCACCATTGACCACGACAGAAGGACCAAGCACAACAGATCTGATTTCAACAACAGAAATACCTACTTCTACTGCAGAGCAAACAACAACTCAGCAGACGTCAACTATAACCCCTACAAACACATTTGAAACATCTACCATCGAAAGTAGATCAACAGCAGAAACTACAGTGCTGACAACAGGTACCTCTCCATCTTCACCATTGACTACGACAGAAGGACAAAGCACAACAGATCTGATTTCAACAACAGAAATAGCTACTTCTACTGCAGAGCAAACAACAACTCAGCAGACGTCAACGATCACCCCTACAAGCACATTTGAAACATCTGCAATTGAAAGTGGATCAACAGCAGAAACTACAGTGCTGACAACAGGTACCTCTCCATCTTCACCACTGACCACTACAGAAGGACAAAGCACAACAGATCTGATTTCAACAACAGAAATAGCTACATCTACTGCAGAGCAAACAACAACTCAGCAGACGTCAACTATAACCCCTACAAGCACATTTGAAACATCTACCATAGAAAGTGGATCAACAGCAGAAACTACAGTGCTGACAACAGCTACCTCTCCATTTTCACCATTGACCACGACAGAAGGACCAAGCACAACAGATCTGATTTCAACAACAGAAATAGCTACTTCTACTGCAGAGCAAACAACAACTCAGCAGACGTCAACTATAACCCCTACAAGCACATTTGAAACATCTGCAATCGAAAGTGGATCAACAGCAGAAACTACAGTGCTGACAACAGCTACCTCTCCATCTTCACCATTGACCACGACAGAAGGACAAAGCACAACAGATTTGATTTCAACAACAGAAATACCTACTTCTACTGCAGAACAAACAACAACTCAGCAGACGTCAACTATAACCCTTACAAGCACATTTGAAACATCTACCATAGAAAGTGGATCAACAGCAGAAACTACAGTGCTAACAACAGGTACCTCTCCATCTTCACCACTGACCACAACAGAAGGACAAAGCACAACAGATCTGATTTCAACAACAGAAATACCCACTTCTACTGCAGAGCAAACAACAACTATGACCCCTACAAGCACATTTGAAACATCTACCATCGAAAGTAGATCAACAGCAGAAACTACAGTGCTGACAACAGGTACCTCTCCATCTTCACCACTGACCACTACAGAAGGACAAAGCACAACAGATCTGATTTCAACAACAGAAATAGCTACATCTACTGCAGAGCAAACAACAACTCAGCAGACGTCAACTATAACCCCTACAAGCACATTTGAAACATCTACCATAGAAAGTGGATCAACAGCAGAAACTACAGTGCTGACAACAGCTACCTCTCCATTTTCACCATTGACAACGACAGAAGGACCAAGCACAACAGATCTGATTTCAACAACAGAAATAGCTACTTCTACTGCAGAGCAAACAACAACTCAGCAGACGTCAACTATAACCCCTACAAGCACATTCGAAGCATCTACCACAGAAAGTGGATCCACAGCAGAAACTACAGTGCTGACAACAGGTACCTCTCCATCTTCACCACTGACCACTACAGAAGGACAAAGCACAACAGATCTGATTTCAACAACAGAAATAGCTACATCTACTGCAGAGCAAACAACAACTCAGCAGACGTCAACTATAACCCCTACAAGCACATTTGAAACATCTACCATAGAAAGTGGATCAACAGCAGAAACTACAGTGCTGACAACAGCTACCTCTCCATTTTCACCATTGACAACGACAGAAGGACCAAGCACAACAGATCTGATTTCAACAACAGAAATAGCTACTTCTACTGCAGAGCAAACAACAACTCAGCAGACGTCAACTATAACCCTTACAAGCACATTCGAAGCATCTACCACAGAAAGTGGATCCACAGCAGAAACTACAGTGCTGACAACAGGTACCTCTCCATCTTCACCACTGACCACTACAGAAGGACAAAGCACAACAGATCTGATTTCAACAACAGAAATACCTACTTCTACTGCAGAGCAAACAACAACTCAGCAGACGTCAACTATAACCCCTACAAACACATTTGAAACATCTACAACTGAAAGCGGATCAACAGCAGAAACTACAGTGCTGACAACAGGAACCTCTCCATCTTCACCACTGACTACGACAGAAGGACAAAGCACAACAGATCTGATTTCAACAACAGAAATACCTACTTCTACTGCAGAGCAAACAACATCTCAGCAGACGTCAACTATAACCTCTACAAGCACATTTGAAACATCTACCATAGAAAGTGGATCAACAGCAGAAACTACAGTGCTGACAACAGGTACCTCTCCATCTTCACCATTGACCACGACAGAAGGACCAAGCACAACAGATCTGATTTCAACAACAGAAATACCTACTTCTACTGCAGAGCAAACAACAACTCAGCAGACGTCAACTATAACCCCTACAAACACATTTGAAACATCTACCATCGAAAGTAGATCAACAGCAGAAACTACAGTGCTGACAACAGGTACCTCTCCATCTTCACCATTGACTACGACAGAAGGACAAAGCACAACAGATCTGATTTCAACAACAGAAATAGCTACTTCTACTGCAGAGCAAACAACAACTCAGCAGACGTCAACGATCACCCCTACAAGCACATTTGAAACATCTGCAATTGAAAGTGGATCAACAGCAGAAACTACAGTGCTGACAACAGGTACCTCTCCATCTTCACCACTGACCACTACAGAAGGACAAAGCACAACAGATCTGATTTCAACAACAGAAATAGCTACATCTACTGCAGAGCAAACAACAACTCAGCAGACGTCAACTATAACCCCTACAAGCACATTTGAAACATCTACCATAGAAAGTGGATCAACAGCAGAAACTACAGTGCTGACAACAGCTACCTCTCCATTTTCACCATTGACCACGACAGAAGGACCAAGCACAACAGATCTGATTTCAACAACAGAAATAGCTACTTCTACTGCAGAGCAAACAACAACTCAGCAGACGTCAACTATAACCCCTACAAGCACATTTGAAACATCTGCAATCGAAAGTGGATCAACAGCAGAAACTACAGTGCTGACAACAGCTACCTCTCCATCTTCACCATTGACCACGACAGAAGGACAAAGCACAACAGATTTGATTTCAACAACAGAAATACCTACTTCTACTGCAGAACAAACAACAACTCAGCAGACGTCAACTATAACCCTTACAAGCACATTTGAAACATCTACCATAGAAAGTGGATCAACAGCAGAAACTACAGTGCTAACAACAGGTACCTCTCCATCTTCACCACTGACCACAACAGAAGGACAAAGCACAACAGATCTGATTTCAACAACAGAAATACCCACTTCTACTGCAGAGCAAACAACAACTATGACCCCTACAAGCACATTTGAAACATCTACCATCGAAAGTAGATCAACAGCAGAAACTACAGTGCTGACAACAGGTACCTCTCCATCTTCACCACTGACCACTACAGAAGGACAAAGCACAACAGATCTGATTTCAACAACAGAAATAGCTACATCTACTGCAGAGCAAACAACAACTCAGCAGACGTCAACTATAACCCCTACAAGCACATTTGAAACATCTACCATAGAAAGTGGATCAACAGCAGAAACTACAGTGCTGACAACAGCTACCTCTCCATTTTCACCATTGACAACGACAGAAGGACCAAGCACAACAGATCTGATTTCAACAACAGAAATAGCTACTTCTACTGCAGAGCAAACAACAACTCAGCAGACGTCAACTATAACCCCTACAAGCACATTCGAAGCATCTACCACAGAAAGTGGATCCACAGCAGAAACTACAGTGCTGACAACAGGTACCTCTCCATCTTCACCACTGACCACTACAGAAGGACAAAGCACAACAGATCTGATTTCAACAACAGAAATACCTACTTCTACTGCAGAGCAAACAACAACTCAGCAGACGTCAACTATAACCCCTACAAACACATTTGAAACATCTGCAATTGAAAGTGGATCAACAGCAGAAACTACAGTGCTGACAACAGGTACCTCTCCATCTTCACCACTGACCACTACAGAAGGACAAAGCACAACAGATCTGATTTCAACAACAGAAATAGCTACATCTACTGCAGAGCAAACAACAACTCAGCAGACGTCAACTATAACCCCTACAAGCACATTTGAAACATCTACCATAGAAAGTGGATCAACAGCAGAAACTACAGTGCTGACAACAGCTACCTCTCCATTTTCACCATTGACCACGACAGAAGGACCAAGCACAACAGATCTGATTTCAACAACAGAAATACCTACTTCTACTGCAGAACAAACAACAACTCAGCAGACGTCAACTATAACCCTTACAAGCACATTTGAAACATCTACCATAGAAAGTGGATCAACAGCAGAAACTACAGTGCTAACAACAGGTACCTCTCCATCTTCACCACTGACCACAACAGAAGGACAAAGCACAACAGATCTGATTTCAACAACAGAAATACCCACTTCTACTGCAGAGCAAACAACAACTATGACCCCTACAAGCACATTTGAAACATCTACCATCGAAAGTAGATCAACAGCAGAAACTACAGTGCTGACAACAGGTACCTCTCCATCTTCACCATTGACTACGACAGAAGGACAAAGCACAACAGATCTGATTTCAACAACAGAAATAGCTACTTCTACTGCAGAGCAAACAACAACTCAGCAGACGTCAACGATCACCCCTACAAGCACATTTGAAACATCTGCAATTGAAAGTGGATCAACAGCAGAAACTACAGTGCTGACAACAGGTACCTCTCCATCTTCACCACTGACCACTACAGAAGGACAAAGCACAACAGATCTGATTTCAACAACAGAAATAGCTACATCTACTGCAGAGCAAACAACAACTCAGCAGACGTCAACTATAACCCCTACAAGCACATTTGAAACATCTACCATAGAAAGTGGATCAACAGCAGAAACTACAGTGCTGACAACAGTTACCTCTCCATTTTCACCATTGACCACGACAGAAGGACCAAGCACAACAAATCTGATTTCAACAACAGAAATAGCTACATCTACTGCAGAGCAAACAACAACTCAGCAGACGTCAACTATAACCCCTACAAGCACATTTGAAACATCAACCAATGAAAGTGGATCAACAGCAGAAACTACAGTGCTGACAACAAGTACCTCTCCATCTTCACCACTGACCACTACAGAAGGACAAAGCACAACAGATCTGATTTCAACAACAGAAATACCTATTTCTACTGCAGAACAAACAACAACTCAGCAGACGTCAACTATAACCCCTACAAACACATTTGAAACATCTACAACTGAAAGCGGATCAACAGCAGAAACTACAGTGCCGACAACAGCTACCTCTCCATCTTCACCATTGACCACGACAGAAGGACAAAGCACAACAGATCTGATTTCAACAACAGAAATACCTACTTCTACTGCAGAGCAAACAACAACTCAGCAGACGTCAACTATAACCCCTACAAACACATTTGAAACATCTACAACTGAAAGCGGATCAACAGCAGAAACTACAGTGCTGACAACAGGAACCTCTCCATCTTCACCACTGACTACGACAGAAGGACAAAGCACAACAGATCTGATTTCAACAACAGAAATAGCTACTTCTACTGCAGAGCAAACAACAACTCAGCAGACGTCAACTATAACCCCTACAAGCACATTTGAAACATCTACCATAGAAAGTGGATCAACAGCAGAAACTACAGTGCTGACAACAGCTACCTCTCCATTTTCACCATTGACCACGACAGAAGGACCAAGCACAACAGATCTGATTTCAACAACAGAAACAGCTACTTCTACTGCAGAGCAAACAACAACTCAGCAGACGTCAACTATAACCCCTACAAGCACATTTGAAACATCTGCAATCGAAAGTGGATCAACAGCAGAAACTACAGTGCTGACAACAGCTACCTCTCCATCTTCACCATTGACCACGACAGAAGGACAAAGCACAACAGATCTGATTTCAACAACAGAAATAGCTACTTCTACTGCAGAGCAAACAACATCTCAGCAAATGTCAACTATAAGCCCTACAAGCACATTTGAAACATCTACCATCAAAAGTAGATCAACAGCAGAAACTACAGTGCTGACAACAGGAAGCTCTCCATCTTCACCATTGACTACGACAGAAGGACAAAGCACAACAGATCTGATTTCAACAACAGAAATGCCTATTTCTACTGTAGAACAAACAACAACTCAGCAGACGTCAACTATAACCCCTACAAACACATCTGAAACATCTACAACTGAAAGCGTATCAACAGCAGAAACTACAGTGCTGACAACAGGAAGCTCTCCATCTTCACCATTGACTACGTCAGAAGGACAAAGCACAACAGATCTGATTTCAACAACAATAATACCTATTTCTACTGTAGAACAAACAACAACTCAGCAGACGTCAACTATAACACTTACAAGCACATTTGAAACATCTACCATAGAAAGTGGATCAACAGCAGAAACTACAGTGCTGACAACAGGTACCTCTCCATCTTCACCACTGACCACAACAGAAGGACAAAGCACAACAGATCTGATTTCAACAACAGAAATAGCTACTTCTACTGCAGAGCAAACAACATCTCAGCAGACGTCAACTATAACCCCTACAAGCACATTTGAAACATCTACCATCGAAAGTAGATCAACAGCAGAAACTACAGTGCTGACAACAGGAAGCTCTCCATCTTCACCATTGACTACGACAGAAGGACAAAGCACAACAGATCTGATTTCAACAACAGAAATGCCTATTTCTACTGTAGAACAAACAACAACTCAGCAGACGTCAACTATAACCCCAACAAGCACATTTGAAACATCTGCAATTGAAAGTGGATCAACAGCAGAAACTACAGTGCTGACAACAGGAAGCTCTCCATCTTCACCATTGACTATGACAGAAAGACAAAGCACAACAGATCTGATTTCAACAACAGAAATAGTTACTTCTACTGCAGAGCAAACAACAACTCAGCAGACGTCAACGATCACCCCAACAAGCACATTTGAAACATCTGCAATTGAAAGTGGATCAACAGCAGAAACTACAGTGCTGACAACAGGAAGCTCTCCATCTTCACCATTGACTATGACAGAAAGACAAAGCACAACAGATCTGATTTCAACAACAGAAATACCTACTTCTACTGCAGAGCAAACAATATCTCAGCAGACGTCAACTATAACCCCTACAAACACATTTGAAACATCTGCAATTGAAAGTGGATCAACAGCAGAAACTACAGTGCTGACAACAGGTACCTCTCCATCTTCACCACTGACCACTACAGAAGGACAAAGCACAACAGATCTGATTTCAACAACAGAAATAGCTACATCTACTGCAGAGCAAACAACAACTCAGCAGACGTCAACTATAACCCCTACAAGCACATTTGAAACATCAACCAATGAAAGTGGATCAACAGCAGAAACTACAGTGCTGACAACAGGTACCTCTCCATCTTCACCACTGACTACGACAGAAGGACAAAGCACAACAGATCTGATTTCAACAACAGAAATACCTATTTCTACTGCAGAACAAACAACAACTCAGCAGACGTCAACTATAACCCCTACAAACACATTTGAAACATCTACAACTGAAAGCAGATCAACAGCAGAAACTACAGTGCTGACAACAGCTACCTCTCCATCTTCACCATTGACCACGACAGAAGGACAAAGCACAACAGATCTGATTTCAACAACAGAAATACCTACTTCTACTGCAGAGCAAACTACAACTCAGAAGACGTCAACTATAACCCCTACAAACACATTTGAAACATCTACAACTGAAAGCGGATCAACAGCAGAAACTACAGTGCTGACAACAGGAACCTCTCCATCTTCACCACTGACTACGACAGAAGGACAAAGCACAACAGATCTGATTTCAACAACAGAAATACCTACTTCTACTGCAGAGCAAACAACATCTCAGCAGACGTCAACTATAACCCTTACAAGCACATTTGAAACATCTACCATAGAAAGTGGATCAACAGAAGAAACTACAGTGCTGACAACAGGTACCTCTCCATCTTCACCACTGACCACTACAGAAGGACAAAGCACAACAGATCTGATTTCAACAACAGAAATACCTATTTCTACTGCAGAACAAACAACAACTCAGCAGACGTCAACGATCACCCCTACAAGCACATTTGAAACATCTACAACTGAAAGCGGATCAACAGCAGAAACTACAGTGCCGACAACAGCTACGTCTCCATCTTCACCACTGACCACGACAGAAGGACAAAGCACAACAGATCTGATTTCAACAACAGAAATACCTACTTCTACTGCAGAGCAAACAACAACTCAGCAGACGTCAACTATAACCCCTACAAGCACATTTGAAACATCTACCATAGAAAGTGGATCAACAGCAGAAACTACAGTGCTGACAACAGGTACCTCTCCATCTTCACCATTGACCACGACAGAAGGACCAAGCACAACAGATCTGATTTCAACAACAGAAATACCTACTTCTACTGCAGAGCAAACAACAACTCAGCAGACGTCAACTATAACCCCTACAAACACATTTGAAACATCTACCATCGAAAGTAGATCAACAGCAGAAACTACAGTGCTGACAACAGGTACCTCTCCATCTTCACCATTGACTACGACAGAAGGACAAAGCACAACAGATCTGATTTCAACAACAGAAATAGCTACTTCTACTGCAGAGCAAACAACAACTCAGCAGACGTCAACGATCACCCCTACAAGCACATTTGAAACATCTGCAATTGAAAGTGGATCAACAGCAGAAACTACAGTGCTGACAACAGGTACCTCTCCATCTTCACCACTGACCACTACAGAAGGACAAAGCACAACAGATCTGATTTCAACAACAGAAATAGCTACATCTACTGCAGAGCAAACAACAACTCAGCAGACGTCAACTATAACCCCTACAAGCACATTTGAAACATCTACCATAGAAAGTGGATCAACAGCAGAAACTACAGTGCTGACAACAGCTACCTCTCCATCTTCACCACTGACCACTACAGAAGGACAAAGCA
Source organism: Cirrhinus molitorella (assembly GCA_033026305.1). Lineage (NCBI taxonomy): Eukaryota > Metazoa > Chordata > Actinopteri > Cypriniformes > Cyprinidae > Cirrhinus > Cirrhinus molitorella. The sequence goes on from CM065137.1 coordinate 31,531,295, forward strand.
CAACAGATCTGATTTCAACAACAGAAATACCTATTTCTACTGCAGAACAAACAACAACTCAGCAGACGTCAACGATCACCCCTACAAGCACATTTGAAACATCTACAATTGAAAGTGGATCAACAGCAGAAACTACAGTGCTGACAACAGGTACCTCTCCATCTTCACCATTGACCACGACAGAAGGACCAAGCACAACAGATCTGATTTCAACAACAGAAATACCTACTTCTACTGCAGAGCAAACAACAACTCAGCAGACGTCAACTATAACCCCTACAAACACATTTGAAACATCTACCATCGAAAGTAGATCAACAGCAGAAACTACAGTGCTGACAACAGGTACCTCTCCATCTTCACCATTGACTACGACAGAAGGACAAAGCACAACAGATCTGATTTCAACAACAGAAATAGCTACTTCTACTGCAGAGCAAACAACAACTCAGCAGACGTCAACGATCACCCCTACAAGCACATTTGAAACATCTGCAATTGAAAGTGGATCAACAGCAGAAACTACAGTGCTGACAACAGGTACCTCTCCATTTTCACCATTGACAACGACAGAAGGACCAAGCACAACAGATCTGATTTCAACAACAGAAATAGCTACTTCTACTGCAGAGCAAACAACAACTCAGCAGACGTCAACTATAACCCTTACAAGCACATTCGAAGCATCTACCACAGAAAGTGGATCCACAGCAGAAACTACAGTGCTGACAACAGGTACCTCTCCATCTTCACCACTGACCACTACAGAAGGACAAAGCACAACAGATCTGATTTCAACAACAGAAATACCTACTTCTACTGCAGAGCAAACAACAACTCAGCAGACGTCAACTATAACCCCTACAAACACATTTGAAACATCTACAACTGAAAGCGGATCAACAGCAGAAACTACAGTGCTGACAACAGGAACCTCTCCATCTTCACCACTGACTACGACAGAAGGACAAAGCACAACAGATCTGATTTCAACAACAGAAATACCTACTTCTACTGCAGAGCAAACAACATCTCAGCAGACGTCAACTATAACCTCTACAAGCACATTTGAAACATCTACCATAGAAAGTGGATCAACAGCAGAAACTACAGTGCTGACAACAGGTACCTCTCCATCTTCACCATTGACCACGACAGAAGGACCAAGCACAACAGATCTGATTTCAACAACAGAAATACCTACTTCTACTGCAGAGCAAACAACAACTCAGCAGACGTCAACTATAACCCCTACAAACACATTTGAAACATCTACCATCGAAAGTAGATCAACAGCAGAAACGTCTCAGGTTACGTATGTAACCATGGTTCCCCAAGGGAACGAGAAGCTGCGTCGGAAACGCTATGGGAACGCCCCCGGCGAGACACCGTCCTGAAGTGTGTATAGAATCAGCCCAATGGAGACATGCCACGTCATGAGCGAGATGACGTAGCGATCCAGGAAGCATAAGAGTGCACCGGCAACACGCTCATTCAGCTTGCCTCGAAGCGAGCGCGTGCAGGGGTGCCAGGAGTATGGCAACGAGACGCAGCTTCTCGTTCCCTTGGGGAACCATGGTTACATACGTAACCTGAGACGTTCCCCTACGTTCTCTCGAAGCTGCGTCGGAAACGCTATGGGAACGAGAATACCAACTGCGCCATACGAGTGAGCCCCCCCCTGCTGTGTGAGTAATGCACATCAGGAGGCGAGGACTCGAGCACCTGGGGTAGATGGATGTCCAGATTGTAAAAGCGGACAAATGTATGCGGAGAGGACCAGCCCGCCGCATCACAAATGTCGCTCAGGGACAACCCCAGGAGAAAGGCCTTGGAGGCCGCCATACCCCGGGTCGAGTGTACTCGGACCCCTAACGGTGTAGGGAGACCCGAGGACTCATAAGCAAGTGAGATGGCCTCGACCACCCACCTACTTATGGTCTGCTTGGTGGCCGAAGAACCCTCGGCCCTCCGAAGCACACAAAGAGCTGATCTACTTTATGCCACAGGGCAGCTCTGTGGATGTATGCGTCCAGTGCTCGAACTGGACACAACAGATTCAGTCTCTCTCGACCCGCCTCCTGAAAAGGCGGAGGACAGAAGGCCTGCAGCGCAACGGGACCTGGTGCCCCTGTAGGCACTTTCGGAACATACCCCAGCCTGGGGTAGAAAAATGCCCTGACCATGCCCGGAGCGAACTCCAGGCATGATACAGAAAGTGCCTGCAGATCTCCCACCTGCTTGAGGGAGGAGATGGCGAGGAGGAACAGAGTCTTAAGTGTCAGGAACTTGACTGGAACCTCCTAAATGGGTTCGAAGGGAGCTCCGCAGAGGCCCTCCAGAACCACTACCAGGTCCCAGGTGGGAACCTTGTTGTGCTGCACAGGCCTCAGCCTCAGCGCGCCACGAAGGAAGCGAATGACCAATGGGTTTTTCCCCAATAGATTGCCCATCCTGAAAGGCGTGGTAAGCACTCAAGGCCGCCACGTATATCTTCAGGGTGGCGGGGGTCAACCCGGCGGAGAAGCGGTCTTGCAAGAATTCCAGAACTGTACCAAACGGGCAGTTGACTGGACCTTGCAACCACTGTCCGCACCAAGAAGTGAAGAGTCTCCACTTCAAGGTGTACAGCTTCCTTGTGGAGGGAGCTCTGGACTGGAGAATAGTCTCAACAACCTCAGCTGAGAGACCGGAAGCTATGAGGTGTGCCCCCTCAGAGGCCACGCCCACAGCTTCCACAGCTCCGGGCGAGGGTGCACGATGGTGCCCCCTGCCTGAGAGAGGAGGTCCCTCCTGAGCAGAATCTCCAAGGGAGAGCCGTCTAGAAGGGACATCAGGTCCGAGAACCATACTCGGGCCTGCCAGAACGGAGCTACCAGAAGTAGACTGACCCTGTCCTGGCGTACTCTCTCCAGAACTCCCGGGAGCAGAGCAATCGGGGGGAAGGCGTACAGACGTAGCCTCGGCCACGTCTGCACCATGGCATCCAACCCCGATGGGGGTGGATGCGTGAGGAAGAACCAGAGCGGGCAGTGTGTCGTCTCTCGAGACGCAAACAAGTCCACTTCCGCCTGGCCGAACTCCTTCCATAGGAGCTCCACCGATTGAGGGTGGAGTCTCCATTCCCCGGGCCTCAGCCCCTGTCTCGACAGGATGTCTGCTCCATGATTGAGATGCCCAGCGATGTAAACTGCTCTCAGTGAGAGGAGCTTTCCCTGAGCCCAGAGGAGGATCTGGTGTGCCAGCCCGTAAAGGGGGCGCGACCGCAGACCCCCCTGCCGGTTGATATAGGAGACCACCGATGTGTTGTCCGTGCGAACCAGCACACGATGGCCCCTGAGGTCTGGGAGGAAATGTTTCAGTGCTCGAAACACGGCCAGCATCTCCAGGCAATTGATGTGCCACATGAGATGGTGGCCCTCCCACAGACCTTGGGCAGAGCGGCCACTCATGACCGCTCCCCAGCCCGTGAGGGAGGCGTCCGTCGTTAGCGTTACGCGACGACAAGGAGCCCCCAACACTGGGCCTTGAGACAGGAACCAGGGTTTCTTCTACATGTCTAAGGCACGTAAGCATTGCCGCGTGACCTTGATCATGCGAGGTGGGTTTCCCCTTGGGGAGAACCCTTTGGTCCTGAGCCACCACTGCAGGGGTCTCATGTACAACAGTCCAAAAGGTATCACATTGGAAGCTGCTGCCATCAGACCCAACAGTGTCTGAAACTGTTTGACAGTGAGTGACTGCGAACACGGCCAGCATCTCCAGGCAATAGATGTGCCACATGAGACGGTGGCCCTTCCACAGACCTTGGGCAGAGCGGCCACTCATGACCGCTCCCCAGCCCGTGAGGGAGGCGTCCGTCGTTAGCATTACGCGACGACAAGGAGCCCCCAGCACTGGGCCTTGAGACAGGAACCAAGGTTTCCTCCACATGTCTAAGGCACGTAAGCATCGCCGCGTGACCTTGATCATGCGAAGCAGGTTTCCCCTCAGGGAGAACCATTTGGTCCTGAGCCACCACTGCAGGGGTCTCATGTACAACAGTCCAAAAGGTATCCCGTTGGAAGCTGCTGCCATCAGACCCAACAGTTTCTGAAACTGTTTGACAGTAAGTGACTGGCCTTCTTTCACTCTCGACTACTGTGAAGATCGACTCGATACGAGCAGGAGACAGACGTGCCTGCATCGTCGTGAAATCCCACACCACGCCTAGATAAGTGGTCCTCTGAAATGGAGAAAGCACACTCTTTTTTTTTTTTTTGGCGTTTAGTCTTAACCCCAACTCTTTCATGTGGGCGAGGACGGCATCTCGACGCAGAATCGCCTGCTGCCTCGACTGTGCTAGAATGAGCCAGTCGTCGATGTAATTCAGTATGCGGATGCCCTGGAGTCACAGAGGAGCCAGGGAAGCATCCACACACTTGGTAAAAGTGGGGGGTGAGAGTGATAGGCCGAAAGGAAGAACCGATACTGGTAAGCTTTGCCCCTGAAAGCAAACCTCAGGAACTTCCTGTTTTGTGGAAGGATGGAGACATGGAAGAATGCGTCCTTCAGATCTATGGTGAAAAACCAGTCCTCAGACCTGATTTGTCTCACAATCTGAGCTATAGTCAGCATCTTGAACCGAAACTGCTTGATGGCGCGGTTCAAAAGACGCAGATCTATGAGGGGACGCAACCCTCCATCCTTCTCTGGAACAATGAAGTAGCGGATGTAGAACCCGGACTCTCGTTCGAGAGGAGGGACCACCTCGATGGCCTCCTTCCTCAAGAGAGTCTCTACTTCTTGTTCCATCACCAGAGCCTGCTGGGGGCCCACGAGTGTGGGCAGAACCCCTGAGAAACGAGGCGAACGAGAACCGAATTGAATTCTGTAACCTCTGTCTACAGTCTGCAGGACCCACTGTGAGACATTCGGCAGAAGCTTCCACGCTGCCAGAAAGTCTACTAAGGGAACCAGCCTCTCGAGGCTGGCCTCTGGTGCGGCCAGAGTGTTTAACTGGCATGGAGGAACCAGCCCCTCGGGCTGGCTTCTCTTAGGGGGAACGAGCACACTCGTGCCGTACCGTTTTCCGGGCGGTAACAGAGCGGCTCACTCCGTGGAACCTACTGAGCCCTGAAGCACCGGGGGTGGCAGGGACATCAGCGAGGCTCCCTGAGGGCCTCGTGGAGGAACGGGCACCGTATAATGAGGTGTACACCATCCCTCCCTGAGGGGGGGCTGCCCTCAGGGTCAATTGACTTGAGAATGCCAGCCCCTCAGGGCTGGCATCTGCTAGAGGTTCTAGCTCGGTGTCCTGACGTGGATAACCAGCAGGACGTGACCGATTTATCCCCTCTAGCACCCTCCTTAGAGGGAACGAGCATTCCCGTGCCGTACCATTGCCGGGCAGCAGCTGGGAACGCTGGTGATATGAGGAGCTTAATGGCCTGGGCTGCTCTCGCTCAGCAACCCTGGGGGCCTCGTTAAGGCCCCTTAGCAGGTCAGCATGGTTGGCCCACATCACTGACATAGTGTGCAGACATAAACCAGCCCGACCTGCTGCCATATAAGCATTCTCAACCAAAGCAGAAGTTAGGTTAGAGCCTTGGTGGGAAGCTTCGGGGCCTTCAGGGACAATGCTGAAGACGGGGAGAGATAGCTAGCAAGCGTCTGCTCCACCGCTGGCATCACCCCATATCTCTACTCATCCAGCTCCACAACATATGGAATATGTAAACAGTAGGGCCGACGAGTGAGGACAAATAAGGATTCTCCCACAATCTCGACACCTCAGTGTGGAGATCAGGGGGAAAAGGAAGGCCCCGGTGTGAAGGCTGTGAATGAACACGCAGATAGTATTCATGTAATTTGCTTGTTTTTTTTTGTTTTTTTTTGTTTGTTTTTGGCACAAATCAGCCTCCACAAGCTCCTCATACACAAGGGATTGTGGGGCGAGTTCACAATCTCCTCAGTTTTGACGCTTATCACATCAACCTCCTCAGAGGAAGATAGATGAAGCCCCAGGCTCTCTCTCTGGGAGGAAGAAACCGCACTGCATGCTTCCGAACCCTGAGAGGGAGCCGCGGATCCAGCGGGTGAGAACCGAGATAAGGACGAGCCGTCTCGGATCCCTCCGCTAAATCCGCGTGCGATCCCCATGACAACAGCCGACGCCGTGCCTCGGCAGCAGCGGGACCGTTGCCAGCGGGATCGCGAGCCTGACCGGTCTCATCGAACACGGTCAGGCGGGGGCGGAGCACGCGGAGCGGGAGAGCTCACAGTCATGACAGTCATGACAGTCAGCCCGCTCGAGGGCTGACTGTGCGTGCTCCGCACCCAAACAAACGACGCACATAGCGTGTGTGTTCTCCTCTGCCAGATAGAGAGGGCAGGGAGGAACACAACGTCTGTAACGCCGTTTGCTCGCCACTTTTTTTTTTTTTTTTTTACACTTGACATGATATTGTCTTGCTTCTCTAACAGAGTTTTCTGACTGACTAGCAGACACACACACACACAGACGCGCTCGCTGAAGAGCAAAAAGCTGAATGAGCGTGTTGCCGGTGCACTCTTATGCTTCCTGGATCGCTACGTCATCTCGCTCATGACGTGGCATGTCTCCATTGGGCTGATTCTATACACACTTCAGGACGGTGTCTCGCCGGGGGCGTTCCCATAGCGTTTCCGACGCAGCTTCGAGAGAACGTAGGGGAACTACAGTGCTGACAACAGGTACCTCTCCATCTTCACCATTGACTACGACAGAAGGACAAAGCACAACAGATCTGATTTCAACAACAGAAATAGCTACTTCTACTGCAGAGCAAACAACAACTCAGCAGACGTCAACGATCACCCCTACAAGCACATTTGAAACATCTGCAATTGAAAGTGGATCAACAGCAGAAACTACAGTGCTGACAACAGGTACCTCTCCATCTTCACCACTGACCACTACAGAAGGACAAAGCACAACAGATCTGATTTCAACAACAGAAATAGCTACATCTACTGCAGAGCAAACAACAACTCAGCAGACGTCAACTATAACCCCTACAAGCACATTTGAAACATCTGCAATCGAAAGTGGATCAACAGCAGAAACTACAGTGCTGACAACAGCTACCTCTCCATCTTCACCATTGACCACGACAGAAGGACAAAGCACAACAGATTTGATTTCAACAACAGAAATACCTACTTCTACTGCAGAACAAACAACAACTCAGCAGACGTCAACTATAACCCTTACAAGCACATTTGAAACATCTACCATAGAAAGTGGATCAACAGCAGAAACTACAGTGCTAACAACAGGTACCTCTCCATCTTCACCACTGACCACAACAGAAGGACAAAGCACAACAGATCTGATTTCAACAACAGAAATACCCACTTCTACTGCAGAGCAAACAACAACTATGACCCCTACAAGCACATTTGAAACATCTACCATCGAAAGTAGATCAACAGCAGAAACTACAGTGCTGACAACAGGTACCTCTCCATCTTCACCATTGACTACGACAGAAGGACAAAGCACAACAGATCTGATTTCAACAACAGAAATAGCTACTTCTACTGCAGAGCAAACAACAACTCAGCAGACGTCAACGATCACCCCTACAAGCACATTTGAAACATCTGCAATTGAAAGTGGATCAACAGCAGAAACTACAGTGCTGACAACAGGTACCTCTCCATCTTCACCACTGACCACTACAGAAGGACAAAGCACAACAGATCTGATTTCAACAACAGAAATAGCTACATCTACTGCAGAGCAAACAACAACTCAGCAGACGTCAACTATAACCCCTACAAGCACATTTGAAACATCTACCATAGAAAGTGGATCAACAGCAGAAACTACAGTGCTGACAACAGTTACCTCTCCATTTTCACCATTGACCACGACAGAAGGACCAAGCACAACAAATCTGATTTCAACAACAGAAATAGCTACATCTACTGCAGAGCAAACAACAACTCAGCAGACGTCAACTATAACCCCTACAAGCACATTTGAAACATCAACCAATGAAAGTGGATCAACAGCAGAAACTACAGTGCTGACAACAAGTACCTCTCCATCTTCACCACTGACCACTACAGAAGGACAAAGCACAACAGATCTGATTTCAACAACAGAAATGCCTATTTCTACTGTAGAACAAACAACAACTCAGCAGACGTCAACTATAACCCCTACAAACACATCTGAAACATCTACAACTGAAAGCGTATCAACAGCAGAAACTACAGTGCTGACAACAGGAAGCTCTCCATCTTCACCATTGACTACGTCAGAAGGACAAAGCACAACAGATCTGATTTCAACAACAATAATACCTATTTCTACTGTAGAACAAACAACAACTCAGCAGACGTCAACTATAACACTTACAAGCACATTTGAAACATCTACCATAGAAAGTGGATCAACAGCAGAAACTACAGTGCTGACAACAGGTACCTCTCCATCTTCACCACTGACCACAACAGAAGGACAAAGCACAACAGATCTGATTTCAACAACAGAAATAGCTACTTCTACTGCAGAGCAAACAACATCTCAGCAGACGTCAACTATAACCCCTACAAGCACATTTGAAACATCTACCATCGAAAGTAGATCAACAGCAGAAACTACAGTGCTGACAACAGGAAGCTCTCCATCTTCACCATTGACTACGACAGAAGGACAAAGCACAGCAGATCTGATTTCAAAAACAGAAATGCCTATTTCTACTGTAGAACAAACAACAACTCAGCAGACGTCAACTATAACCCCAACAAGCACATTTGAAACATCTGCAATTGAAAGTGGATCAACAGCAGAAACTACAGTGCTGACAACAGGAAGCTCTCCATCTTCACCATTGACTATGACAGAAAGACAAAGCACAACAGATATGATTTCAACAACAGAAATACCTACTTCTACTGCAGAGCAAACAATATCTCAGCAGACGTCAACTATAACCCCTACAAACACATTTGAAACATCTGCAATTGAAAGTGGATCAACAGCAGAAACTACAGTGCTGACAACAGGTACCTCTCCATCTTCACCACTGACCACTACAGAAGGACAAAGCACAACAGATCTGATTTCAACAACAGAAATAGCTACATCTACTGCAGAGCAAACAACAACTCAGCAGACGTCAACTATAACCCCTACAAGCACATTTGAAACATCAACCAATGAAAGTGGATCAACAGCAGAAACTACAGTGCTGACAACAGGTACCTCTCCATCTTCACCACTGACTACGACAGAAGGACAAAGCACAACAGATCTGATTTCAACAACAGAAATACCTATTTCTACTGCAGAACAAACAACAACTCAGCAGACGTCAACTATAACCCCTACAAACACATTTGAAACATCTACAACTGAAAGCAGATCAACAGCAGAAACTACAGTGCTGACAACAGCTACCTCTCCATTTTCACCATTGACCACGACAGAAGGACCAAGCACAACAGATCTGATTTCAACAACAGAAATAGCTACTTCTACTGCAGAGCAAACAACAACTCAGCAGACGTCAACTATAACCCCTACAAGCACATTTGAAACATCTGCAATCGAAAGTGGATCAACAGCAGAAACTACAGTGCTGACAACAGCTACCTCTCCATCTTCACCATTGACCACGACAGAAGGACAAAGCACAACAGATTTGATTTCAACAACAGAAATACCTACTTCTACTGCAGAACAAACAACAACTCAGCAGACGTCAACTATAACCCTTACAAGCACATTTGAAACATCTACCATAGAAAGTGGATCAACAGCAGAAACTACAGTGCTAACAACAGGTACCTCTCCATCTTCACCACTGACCACAACAGAAGGACAAAGCACAACAGATCTGATTTCAACAACAGAAATACCCACTTCTACTGCAGAGCAAACAACAACTATGACCCCTACAAGCACATTTGAAACATCTACCATCGAAAGTAGATCAACAGCAGAAACTACAGTGCTGACAACAGGTACCTCTCCATCTTCACCATTGACTACGACAGAAGGACAAAGCACAACAGATCTGATTTCAACAACAGAAATACCTATTTCTACTGCAGAGCAAACAACATCTCAGCAGACGTCAACTATAACCCCTACAAGCACATTTGAAACATCTACCATCGAAAGTAGATCAACAGCAGAAACTACAGTGCTGACAACAGGAAGCTCTCCATCTTCACCATTGACTACGACAGAAGGACAAAGCACAACAGATCTGATTTCAACAACAGAAATGCCTATTTCTACTGTAGAACAAACAACAACTCAGCAGACGTCAACTATAACCCCTACAAACACATCTGAAACATCTACAACTGAAAGCGTATCAACAGCAGAAACTACAGTGCTGACAACAGGAAGCTCTCCATCTTCACCATTGACTACGTCAGAAGGACAAAGCACAACAGATCTGATTTCAACAACAGAAATGCCTATTTCTACTGTAGAACAAACAACAACTCAGCAGACGTCAACTATAACCCCAACAAGCACATTTGAAACATCTGCAATTGAAAGTGGATCAACAGCAGAAACTACAGTGCTGACAACAGGAAGCTCTCCATCTTCACCATTGACTATGACAGAAAGACAAAGCACAACAGATCTGATTTCAACAACAGAAATAGTTACTTCTACTGCAGAGCAAACAACAACTCAGCAGACGTCAACGATCACCCCAACAAGCACATTTGAAACATCTGCAATTGAAAGTGGATCAACAGCAGAAACTACAGTGCTGACAACAGGAAGCTCTCCATCTTCACTATTGACTATGACAGAAAGACAAAGCACAACAGATCTGATTTCAACAACAGAAATACCTACTTCTACTGCAGAGCAAACAATATCTCAGCAGACGTCAACTATAACCCCTACAAACACATTTGAAACATCTGCAATTGAAAGTGGATCAACAGCAGAAACTACAGTGCTGACAACAGGTACCTCTCCATCTTCACCACTGACCACTACAGAAGGACAAAGCACAACAGATCTGATTTCAACAACAGAAATAGCTACATCTACTGCAGAGCAAACAACAACTCAGCAGACGTCAACTATAACCCCTACAAGCACATTTGAAACATCAACCAATGAAAGTGGATCAACAGCAGAAACTACAGTGCTGACAACAGGTACCTCTCCATCTTCACCACTGACTACGACAGAAGGACAAAGCACAACAGATCTGATTTCAACAACAGAAATACCTATTTCTACTGCAGAACAAACAACAACTCAGCAGACGTCAACTATAACCCCTACAAACACATTTGAAACATCTACAACTGAAAGCAGATCAACAGCAGAAACTACAGTGCTGACAACAGCTACCTCTCCATCTTCACCATTGACCACGACAGAAGGACAAAGCACAACAGATCTGATTTCAACAACAGAAATACCTACTTCTACTGCAGAGCAAACAACATCTCAGCAGACGTCAACTATAAACCTTACAAGCACATTTGAAACATCTACCATAGAAAGTGGATCAACAGAAGAAACTACAGTGCTGACAACAGGTACCTCTCTATCTTCACCATTGACCACAACAGAAGGACAAAGCACAACAGATCTGATTTCAACAACAGAAAGAGCTACATCTACTGCAGAGCAAACAACAACTCAGCAGACGTCAACTATAACCCCTACAAGCACATTTGAAGCATCTACCACAGAAAGTGGATCCACAGCAGAAACTACAGTGCTGACAACAGGTACCTCTCCATCTTCACCACTGACCACAACAGAAGGACAAAGCACAAAATATCTGATTTCAACAACAGAAATACCCACTTCTACTGCAGAGCAAGCAACAACTCAGCAGACGTCAACTATAACCCCTACAAGCACATTTGAAACATCTGCAATCGAAAGTGGATCAACAGCAGAAACTACAGTGCTGACAACAGCTACCTCTCCATCTTCACCATTGACCACGACAGAAGGACAAAGCACAACAGATCTGATTTCAACAACAGAAATACCTACTTCTACTGCAGAACAAACAACAACTCAGCAGACGTCAACTATAACCCCTACAAACACATTTGAAACATCTACCATCGAAATTAGATCAACAGCAGAAACTACAGTGCTGACAACAGGTACCTCTCCATCTTCACCATTGACCACGACAGAAGGACAAAGCACAACAGATCTGATTTCAACAACAGAAATAGCTACTTCTACTGCAGAGCAAACAACAACTCAGCAGACGTCAACGATCACCCCAACAAGCACATTTGAAACATCTGCAATTGAAAGTGGATCAACAGCAAAAACTACAGTGCTGACAACAGGTACCTCTCCATCTTCACCACTAACTACGACAGAAGGACAAATCACAACAGATCTGATTTCAACAACAGAAATACCTATTTCTACTGCAGAACAAACAACAACTAAGCAGACGTCAACTATAACCCCTACAAACACATTTGAAACATCTACAACTGAAAGCGGATCAACAGCAGAAACTACAGTGCTGACAACAGGAAGCTCTCCATCTTCACCATTGACTATGACAGAAAGACAAAGCACAACAGATCTGATTTCAACAACAGAAATACCTACTTCTACTGCAGAGCAAACAACAACTCAGCAGACGTCAACTTTAACCCCTACAAACACATTTGAAACATCTACAACTGAAAGCGGATCAACAGCAGAAACTACAGTGCTGACAACAGGAAGCTCTCCATCTTCACCATTGACTATGACAGAAAGACAAAGCACAACAGATCTGATTTCAACAACAGAAATACCTACTTCTACTGCAGAGCAAACAACATCTCAGCAGACGTCAACTATAACCCCTACAAACACATTTGAAACATCTACCATAGAAAGCGGATCAACAGCAGAAACTACAGTGCTGACAACAGGAAGCTCTCCATCTTCACCACTGACTATGACAGAAAGACAAAGCACAACAGATCTAATTTCAACAACAGAAATACCTACTTCTACTGCAGAGCAAACAACAACTCAGCAGACGTCAACTATAACCCCTACAAACACATTTGAAACATCTACCATCGAAAGTAGATCAACAGCAGAAACTACAGTGCTGACAACAGGTACCTCTCCATCTTCACCACTGACCACTACAGAAGGACAAAGCACAACAGATCTGATTTCAACAACAGAAATAGCTACTTCTACTGCAGAGCAAACAACAACTCAGCAGACGTCAACTATAACCCCTACAAGCACATTTGAAACATCAACCAATGAAAGTGGATCAACAGCAGAATCTACAGTGCTGACAACAGGTACCTCTCCATCTTCACCATTGACCACGACAGAAGGACAAAGCACAACAGATCTGATTTCAACAACAGAAATACCTACTTCTACTGCAGAACAAACAACAACTCAGCAGACGTCAACTATAACCCCTACAAGCACATTTGAAGCATCTACCACAGAAAGTGGATCCACAGCAGAAACTACAGTGCTGACAACAGGTACCTCTCCATCTTCACCACTGACCACTACAAAAGGACAAAGCACAACAGATCTGATTTCAACAACAGAAATAGCTACTTCTACTGCAGAGCAAACAACAACTCAGCAGACGTCAACTATAACCCCTACAAGCACATTTGAAACATCAACCAATGAAAGTGGATCAACAGCAGAATCTACAGTGCTGACAACAGGTACCTCTCCATCTTCACCACTGACTACGACAGAAGGACAAAGCACAACAGATCTGATTTCAACAACAGAAATACCTATTTCTACTGCAGAACAAACAACAACTCAGCAGACGTCAACTATAACCCCTACAAACACATTTGAAACATCTACAACTGAAAGCGGATCAGCAGCAGAAACTACAGTGCTGACAACAGGAAGCTCTCCATCTTCACCATTGACTACGACAGAAGGACAAAGCACAACAGATCTGATTTCAACAACAGAAATAGCTACATCTAATGCAGAGCAAACAACAACTCAGCAGACGTCAACTATAACCCCTACAAACACATTTGAAACATCTACAACTGAAAGCGGATCAACAGCAGAAACTACAGTGCTGACAACAGGAACCTCTCCATCTTCACCACTGACTACGACAGAAGGACAAAGCACAACAGATCTGATTTCAACAACAGAAATACCTACTTCTACTGCAGAGCAAACAATAACTCAGCAGACGTCAACTATAACCCCTACAAACACATTTGAAACATCTACAACTGAAAGCGGATCAACAGCAGAAACTACAGTGCTCACAACAGGTACCTCTCCATCTTCTCCACTGACCACAACAGAAGGACAAAGCACAACAGATCTGATTTCAACAACAGAAAGAGCTACATCTACTGCAGAGCAAACAACAACTCAGCAGACGTCAACTATAACCCCTACAAGCACATTTGAAGCATCTACCACAGAAAGTGGATCCACAGCAGAAACTACAGTGCTGACAACAGGTACCTCTCCATCTTCACCACTGACCACAACAGAAGGACAAAGCACAACAGATCTGATTTCAACAACAGAAATACCCACTTCTACTGCAGAGCAAGCAACAACTCAGCAGACGTCAACTATAACCCCTACAAGCACATTTGAAACATCTGCAATTGAAAGTGGATCAACAGCAGAAACTACAGTGCTGACAACAGCTACCTCTCCATCTTCACCACTGACCACTACAGAAGGACAAAGCACAACAGATCTGATTTCAACAACAGAAATAGCTACTTCTACTGCAGAGCAAACAACAACTCAGCAGACGTCAACTATAACCCCTACAAGCACATTTGAAACATCAACCAATGAAAGTGGATCAACAGCAGAATCTACAGTGCTGACAACAGGTACCTCTCCATCTTCACCACTGACTACGACAGAAGGACAAAGCACAACAGATCTGATTTCAACAACAGAAATACCCACTTCTACTGCAGAGCAAGCAACAACTCAGCAGACATCAACTATAACCCCTACAAGCACATTTGAAACATCAACCAATGAAAGTGTATCAACAGCAGAAACTACAGTGCTGACAACAGCTACCTCTCCATCTTCACCACTGACTACGACAGAAGGACAAAGCACAACAGATCTGATTTCAACAACAGAAATACCCACTTCTACTGCAGAGCAAGCAACAACTCAGCAGACATCAACTATAACCCCTACAAGCACATTTGAAACATCTACCACAGAAAGTGGATCCACAGCAGAAACTACAGTGCTGACAACAGGTACCTCTCCATCTTCACCACTGACCACTACAGAAGGACAAAGCACAACAGATCTGATTTCAACAACAGAAAGAGCTACATCTACTGCAGAGCAAACAACAACTCAGCAGACGTCAACTATAACCCCTACAAGCACATTTGAAGCATCTACCACAGAAAGTGGATCCACAGCAGAAACTACAGTGCTGACAACAGGTACCTCTCCATCTTCACCACTGACCACTACAGAAGGACAAAGCACAACAGATCTGATTTCAACAACAGAAATAGCTACTTCTACTGCAGAGCAAACAACAACTCAGCAGACGTCAACTATAACCCCTACAAGCACATTTGAAGCATCTACCATCGAAAGTAGATCAACAGCAGAAACTACAGTGCTGACAACAGGTACCTCTCCATCTTCACCATTGACTACGACAGAAGGACAAAGCACAACAGATCTGATTTCAACAACAGAAATAGCTACTTCTACTGCAGAGCAAACAACAACTCAGCAGACGTCAACGATCACCCCTACAAGCACATTTGAAACATCTGCAATTGAAAGTGGATCAACAGCAGAAACTACAGTGCTGACAACAGGTAGCTCTCCATCTTCACCACTGACCACTACAGAAGGACAAAGCACAACAGATCTGATTTCAACAACAGAAATAGCTACATCTACTGCAGAGCAAACAACAACTCAGCAGACGTCAACTATAACCCCTACAAACACATTTGAAACATCTACAACTGAAAGCGGATCAACAGCAGAAACTACAGTGCTGACAACAGGAACCTCTCCATCTTCACCACTGACTACGACAGAAGGACAAAGCACAACAGATCTGATTTCAACAACAGAAATACCTACTTCTACTGCAGAGCAAACAACATCTCAGCAGACGTCAACTATAACCCCTATAAGCACATTTGAAACATCTACTATAGAAAGTGGATCAACAGCAGAAACTACAGTGCTGACAACAGGTACCTCTCCATTTTCACCATTGACCACGACAGAAGGACAAAGCACAACAGATCTGATTTCAACAACAGAAATACCTACTTCTACTGCAGAACAAACAACAACTCAGCAGACGTCAACTATAACCCTTACAAGCACATTTGAAACATCTACCATAGAAAGTGGATCAACAGCAGAAACTACAGTGCTGACAACAGCTACCTCTCCATCTTCACTATTGACTACGACAGAAGGACAAAGCACAACAGATCTGATTTCAACAACAGAAATAGCTACTTCTACTGCAGAGCAAACAACAACTCAGCAGACGTCAACGATCACCCCTACAAGCACATTTGAAACATCTGCAATTGAAAGTGGATCAACAGCAGAAACTACAGTGCTGACAACAGGTACCTCTCCATCTTCACCACTGACCACTACAGAAGGACAAAGAACAACAGATCTGATTTCAACAACAGAAATAGCTACATCTACTGCAGAGCAAACAACAACTCAGCAGATGTCAACTATAACCCCTACAAGCACATTTGAAGCATCTACCACAAAAAGTGGATCCACAGCAGAAACTACAGTGCTGACAACAGGTACCTCTCCATCTTCACCACTGACCACAACAGAAGGACCAAGCACAACAGATCTGATTTCAACAACAGAAATACCCACTTCTACTGCAGAGCAAGCAACAACTCAGCAGACATCAACTATAACCCCTACAAGCACATTTGAAACATCTACCACAGAAAGTGGATCCACAGCAGAAACTACAGTGCTGACAACAGGTACCTCTCCATCTTCACCACTGACCACTACAGAAGGACAAAGCACAACAGATCTGATTTCAACAACAGAAATACCTACTTCTACTGCAGAGCAAACAACAACTCAGCAGACGTCAACTATAACCCCTACAAACACATTTGAAACATCTACAGCTGAAAGCGGATCAACAGCAGAAACTACAGTGCTGACAACAGGTACCTCTCCATCTTCTCCACTGACCACAACAGAAGGACAAAGCACAACAGATCTGATTTCAACAACAGAAAGAGCTACATCTACTGCAGAGCAAACAACAACTCAGCAGACGTCAACTATAACCCCTACAAGCACATTTGAAGCATCTACCACAGAAAGTGGATCCACAGCAGAAACTACAGTGCTGACAACAGGTACCTCTCCATCTTCACCACTGACCACTACAGAAGGACAAAGCACAACAGATCTGATTTCAACAACAGAAATAGCTACTTCTACTGCAGAGCAAACAACAACTCAGCAGACGTCAACTATAACCCCTACAAGCACATTTGAAGCATCTACCATCGAAAGTAGATCAACAGCAGAAACTACAGTGCTGACAACAGGTACCTCTCCATCTTCACCATTGACTACGACAGAAGGACAAAGCACAACAGATCTGATTTCAACAACAGAAATAGCTACTTCTACTGCAGAGCAAACAACAACTCAGCAGACGTCAACGATCACCCCTACAAGCACATTTGAAACATCTGCAATTGAAAGTGGATCAACAGCAGAAACTACAGTGCTGACAACAGGTAGCTCTCCATCTTCACCACTGACCACTACAGAAGGACAAAGCACAACAGATCTGATTTCAACAACAGAAATAGCTACATCTACTGCAGAGCAAACAACAACTCAGCAGACGTCAACTATAACCCCTACAAACACATTTGAAACATCTACAACTGAAAGCGGATCAACAGCAGAAACTACAGTGCTGACAACAGGAACCTCTCCATCTTCACCACTGACTACGACAGAAGGACAAAGCACAACAGATCTGATTTCAACAACAGAAATACCTACTTCTACTGCAGAGCAAACAACATCTCAGCAGACGTCAACTATAACCCCTATAAGCACATTTGAAACATCTACTATAGAAAGTGGATCAACAGCAGAAACTACAGTGCTGACAACAGGTACCTCTCCATTTTCACCATTGACCACGACAGAAGGACAAAGCACAACAGATCTGATTTCAACAACAGAAATACCTACTTCTACTGCAGAACAAACAACAACTCAGCAGACGTCAACTATAACCCTTACAAGCACATTTGAAACATCTACCATAGAAAGTGGATCAACAGCAGAAACTACAGTGCTGACAACAGCTACCTCTCCATCTTCACTATTGACTACGACAGAAGGACAAAGCACAACAGATCTGATTTCAACAACAGAAATAGCTACTTCTACTGCAGAGCAAACAACAACTCAGCAGACGTCAACGATCACCCCTACAAGCACATTTGAAACATCTGCAATTGAAAGTGGATCAACAGCAGAAACTACAGTGCTGACAACAGGTACCTCTCCATCTTCACCACTGACCACTACAGAAGGACAAAGAACAACAGATCTGATTTCAACAACAGAAATAGCTACATCTACTGCAGAGCAAACAACAACTCAGCAGATGTCAACTATAACCCCTACAAGCACATTTGAAGCATCTACCACAAAAAGTGGATCCACAGCAGAAACTACAGTGCTGACAACAGGTACCTCTCCATCTTCACCACTGACCACAACAGAAGGACCAAGCACAACAGATCTGATTTCAACAACACAAATACATACTTCCACTGCAGAGCAAACAACCAGTCAGCAGACACAAACTATAACTCCTGCAAGCACATCCACATTTGAAACATCTGAAACTGAAAGTGGATCAACAGCAGAAACTACAGTGCTGACAACAGGTACCTCTCTATCTTCACCATTGACCACAACAGAAAAACAAAGCACAACAGATCTGATTTCATCAACAACAGAAATTCCTACTTCTACTGCAGAGCAAACAACAACTCAGCAGACGTCAACTATAACCCCTACAAGCACATTTGAAACATCAACCAATGAAAGTGGATCAACAGCAGAAACTACAGTGCTGACAACAGGTACCTCTCCATCTTCACCACTGACTACGACAGAAGGACAAAGCACAACAGATCTGATTTCAACAACAGAAATACCTATTTCTACTGCAGAACAAACAACAACTCAGCAGACGTCAACTATAACCCCTACAAACACATTTGAAACATCTACAACTGAAAGCGGATCAACAGCAGAAACTACAGTGCTGACAACAGGAAGCTCTCCATCTTCACCATTGACTATGACAGAAAGACAAAGCACAACAGATCTGATTTCAACAACAGAAATACCTACTTCTACTGCAGAGCAAACAACATCTCAGCAGACGTCAACTATAACCCCTACAAACACATTTGAAACATCTACAACTGAAAGCGGATCAACAGCAGAAACTACAGTGCTGACAACAGCTACCTCTCCATCTTCACCATTGACCACGACAGAAGGACAAAGCACAACAGATCTGATTTCAACAACAGAAATACCTACTTCTACTGCAGAGCAAACAACAACTCAGCAGACGTCAACTATAACCCCTACAAGCACATTTGAAACATCTACAACTGAAATTGGATCAACAGCAGAAACTACAGTGCTGACAACAGGTACCTCTCCATCTTCTCCACTGACCACAACAGAAGGACAAAGCACAACAGATCTGATTTCAACAACAGAAAGAGCTACATCTACTGCAGAGCAAACAACAACTCAGCAGACGTCAACTATAACCCCTACAAGCACATTTGAAGCATCTACCACAGAAAGTGGATCCACAGCAGAAACTACAGTACTGACAACAGGTACCTCTCCATCTTCACCACTGACCACAACAGAAGGACAAAGCACAACAGATCTGATTTCAACAACAGAAATACCCACTTCTACTGTAGAGCAAGCAACAACTCAGCAGACGTCAACTATAACCCCTACAAGCACATTTGAAACATCTGCAATTGAAAGTGGATCAACAGCAGAAACTACAGTGCTGACAACAGGTACCTCTCCATCTTCACCACTGACTACGACAGAAGGACCAAGCACAACAGATCTGATTTCAACAACACAAATACATACTTCCACTGCAGAGCAAACAACCAGTCAGCAGACACAAACTATAACTCCTGCAAGCACATCCACATTTGAAACATCTGAAACTGAAAGTGGATCAACAGCAGAAACTACAGTGCTGACAACAGGTACCTCTCTATCTTCACCATTGACCACAACAGAAAAACAAAGCACAACAGATCTGATTTCATCAACAACAGAAATTCCTACTTCTACTGCAGAGCAAACAATTATAACCCCTACAGGCACATCCACATTCGAAGCATCTACAACTGAAAGTGGATCGACAGCAGAAATGACAGGTTCCTCTCCATCTTCATCATTGACTACGACAGAAGGACAAATCACAACAGACCTGATTTCATCAACAACAGAAACAGAATATAAAACGACAGCTCAATCAATATTTACAACAGCGATGATCACTATGAGCACAGCTAAGTTAGAATCATCTGCAATTGAAAGTGCATCAACAGAGGAAAATACATTCTCCACATTAGGTACCCCATTTTCACCATCTACAACAAGAGAAGGACAAAATACATCAGAATTTACTTCATCAACAACAGAAATAACTACATCTAGTTCAGAGCAAACAACAAGCCAGCAGACACAAACTACCCAGTTTAGTTCTACAGCAGAATCAGAATCTATAACAACAGATCAATCAGCATTTACAACAGCTGTGTCCTCTACGAGCATGACCACACTAAAATCATCATCAAGTGAAAGTGGTCCAACACTGGAAACAACATCACCCCCATTAGGTAACTCCCCATCTTCACCACTGTCTACAACAGAAGGACAGAGAACGTCAGAATTCACTTCATCTACAACCAAAATATTTTCATCTACTGTAGCAGAAACAAGTCAGCAGACACAAAGCACCCAGTTTAGATCTACCTTAGAAACAGAATCCATGAGCATGACCACATTACAATCATCTACATTTGTAAGTGGTTTAACACTAGAACCTACATTATCCACAACAGGAACCAGTACTCAGTTTAAACCATCTACTATAACAGAAGGACAAAGTGCGTCAGGATTCACTTCATCTACAACAGAAACACTGTCATCTAGTGTAGAACAAACAAGCCAGCAGACAGAATCAGAAACCACAACGACCTCTCAATCACTTGAAAGTAGTTCAGCACTGGAAACTACATTATCCACAATAGGTACAACTCCATCTTCACCATTTACTACAACAGAAGGACAAGCTTCCACTAATCCTCAAACAACAACTTCAACTGCTACAGACCAAACATTTAGCATTCTTACATCATCCCAGTCAAGCCCTTCTGTTGAATCTAGTACTCAGAAATCTTCATCAACATCAACAGAACCTCATTCATCCGCAACAACAGTCAACTTAGTATCAACAACTCAAAAATGTCTGGAGGATTGTCAGTGTAATGGGTCCCCATGCATTTTCAGTGAAACATCTGGAAAATGTCAGTGTGAATGCAATCCTGGCACATTTGGAAAGTATTGCAATTTTGCAAATGACTCTTCTGACATTACTTGGTGTAAGTTACTTATCATGCTATTCCTTAATGATCATTATTACACTTTGTGTTAATTATTCTTTCACTGTGCTCTGGGTTTTGGATAAAAATTTAATTAGCACCTAAGAGACTTATGTAGTAGTAGTAGTAGTAGTAGTATGGTTTATGCCATGTTTTAACTAAAACTACAGTGCATATGTTTTAGAGCTAAAATGCTATACAACCCACAGACATCCATTATTTACAATTTGCCTTATGTTGAAATATTTCATTTCAATTTTTTTTGCAGCAAAAAGCACACCCACAAGGAATGCAAGTATCTCTCTCAGAATTATGATGGCCTATCTTACGGAATATAAAAATATGAACTCTCTAGAAGCAAAAAATCTTATTTCCATCTTAAAACGTGAGGTAAATATTTCTAGTTCCTATCCTTGAGATACATTTAAAGATCACAAATTTGCTCAAAAATAAATAAATTTACTGGATTTAAAAGAAAAGATCAAGAAAAGGTCAAATTAGTTAAATTACTGGAATATTAAATATGTTACCTTCATATGTTAACATCAGGAGAAATTAAAAGCCTTGATGGCATAGTGAAGCTTATTTTGCAATAATTTATGTATTATTTGCATATTTGCAAAATATGTAATGTATAAATATATTCAGAAAAAATATATATTTTTCTTTTTTGACAGCTTTCAATCCTTTGTAAAAGAGCAGATGCAAACAATTTCAAAGAAGTGCACATACGCAGGCTGACGTAAGTTGATTTCTCTTGAATTTCATACATTTACAAATATTTTCTAAGCAAAATATATTAAAATGTGGCATGTTTTTTTGTTTTTTTTTTTGCTTCTAGGGAAGGAAGTGTTATTGCTGAAAGCACTGCAGTATATAACTATCCCAACAACAATTCACAAATATCTTTTCTAAATTATGGCTTGGGACCCATCCTGGAAGAAATTTTTAATGACTCAGATTCATTTACAAATCTCAGCATAGCTCTTGGTAATGTTTCAATCCAAAATGCTAACATTACCATGGAGGCATTTCAAATATCAAGTAAGTTACTTTTTACACAGATAAATAGATAACCTTAATTAAACATATTTGATTTTTAAAAGTTATGCTAAATTCATGGGACACATGGATTACTGTTCTACAGCTTTTGTCATATGGCTCCAGATGTCTTTTGTATCCATGTATAGAGATGTTTAATTTGAATATAAATGCTGTGTATGTGTAGATATTTCAGATCTGCAGCCATTTGTGCAATGCCCAGAGAATTTTGCAAATGTAACATTGGAGATTGAAGATGGAGCATGGACATGTATGGGATCATGTACAAAAAATCCGAACTTCTGCAATCAACAAGGTCAATGCCTAAATGAAATAAAAGGACCACAGTGCATGTAAGTCTTTCAATGCAAATTCAAATGCCTACAAATGGTATAGTTTTCAGTTAATGAAAATGTCTTCAGGAACTCATCCTCTCCTACTCATTTTGCTAATTGTCTAGGTGTTACAGTTCTTTCTTTGAGGAGTACCATGGAGCTCACTGTGAGCTTTACAGCAGAGGAGCCGGTTTCTATGCTGTTCTTTTCGGCAGTTTAGCAGCTTTTGCTCTGCTTGTCATTGTTTCAGCTGTGATGATTATGGTGCTCTACAGAGCCAAGAGGTTCGTATAACTGTTTCTGTGACTTATTCACAGATCAAAACAACAAAGCAAATGAATAACACCGTTATCTAATTTCAGCAGAACACCAAGCAAAAGGTTATCAATTTTTGACGATGTCTTCTTTGATTTTACATCAAGAGGTATGATTTCTAGCTTTGCAAATGCTTTAGTAAATATACTTCAGCAGCAGTACAAAGCTGCTCTTAAAACTCTTAAACATTAGAAATTATGTGAGAACATCACTAAAAATATTAACTGTTTATATTGTTTCAGGATCCATAGACAGAGGTTACTGGCATCAAAATTTTTCATACGTAGAAGATTCAGCACCTGGATCTTTCAGCTCATACCATGAAAATACATCTTTGTAGGGTGAGCAATTCATTTCATATACTAAATATATTGGAAAAGGAACATACCCTGTATTGGTGGTTGTAAGATTGATTATTTTTTAAACCACTTTTTTTCTTCTTCTTTCTGCTACAGATAAAGACCATAGCAACTGAAGCTGTGGATGTCTGAATTAAAAGAATTTCAGGAAGCCAACATGCATGCATTTACTGAGTTTGTTTCATGTTATGTGGTGTGTTTCAAGTAAAATGACTATCAAGTATTTCACTGTTTATAACAGCGCAAAAACAAATGTATAAATCACCTCTGTAAAACTCACTTGAAACTCAAAAAGCTCATCTAGATACCAAGCACTCAATGCATAAATCAATGACAAACAAATGAAATAAGTGGGGCTTGTAACTATTGTCCACCATACACAAGTGCTCACCAGACATGACGCCACCGACACAAACACAAAATGCGGCCAGTCAGAACAGTTCTCTTAGTCTTTACAACCAGTTGCACATATAGCCTACCATGCATTTTTATTATGTATTTGATGCTTCACTCACTTAGAGGGATGATTTTATGCCTTATGGTTTGTCATGTAATATCTGCTTTTACACCTTCACTTTTTGTTTACATATATAATATACACTGAAATCTATACTTCGGTCCAGCTGACGTGTGGGCGGGGCTTTCTGCTAGACGCCACATAAATACAAACCAAGCGCAAAAATTGCTCCTCGGTTTTTGCTCATATTCATATTGCATTTAGGCATTTAACAGATGCTTTCATCCAATATAGCAACATAAACAACAGGTTGTGTCAGATTTTTACAAAGCAAGGTTAGGAAATGCGAAAGCAGTGGAGAAATGCAAAGTGATTTGTCTTCTTGCTATGACAGGGTGTTACTCTGGAATTTAAATGATATATAATTAATAATTAATAATCATCTTCATAAATAATCAAATTTCTTATTCACATTTCTAATGTATTTACAATGCTGCCACAGTAACCACCTGTAGAACGGTCAGTTATATTGATGTTTTTAATGTTTGTTTTTGTTTGCACTGTATATAATATCTATGGGTTTTGTTACGATAGCATTGTATTGCTTGTGTTTATACTGAAAGCACATTATATTGTTAAATTAATATTTATAGGGAAAAGGCTGTGCTAAATATACATTACATGTACAAATAACGTTCTTAAAATAAAGCATTTGTAAAATATTACAATGTGTCAGCTATATTTACCGTCATGTTAATCAGGATTTTGTTAAAAAAAATGTTGCAATGTCGTCACCAAACTTAATTACACGCCATATAGGCCTCACCTATTTGTAAAATGTGCCTTTAAATTGTAATAAATAATAGGTTGGTGGATCTCAGACTGTAAGTATTTAGTCCTAAATGGACGTCAAAATAGAAAAATTAAAAAATGGCACATAATATACCACATGCAAGTACTGCATGACCACTTTCATAATGCACAAATATTTTCAGAGCTGACAACCCAGCTAGAAATTTTTGTTTCTAAAAATGTTATAAGAACATTACCAAGCAATGTTCTAGCAATGTTTTTAGCGGGTAGTTTTATTTTAGTTCCCACAACATTCTCTCAAATGATAGGATAACATTCTCTAAACACATTCTTAAAATGTTCAGTGGTAACATTGTTAGAACATCATTCCCTAACATTCTTATAATGATTTTAGGGGGTAGTTCTATTTTTGTTCCCACAACATTTTCTCAAATGATAGGGAAACGTTCTCTAAACACATTCTTAAAATGTTTAGTGATAACTTTATTAGAACATAATTCCCTAATGCTCTTTTAATGTTTTAATGGGTAGTTCTATTTTTATTCTTAGAATGTTCTCTTTAAAGACTGTACAACATTTTCTAAATGCATGTTTGTAAAAATCAGTGAAAAACAAATTGTTCCTTATCATTCATTTCTTTTTTACAGCATGTTTACTTTTAGTTCTTACAATGTTCTTCTGATTGTTATGATAACATTTTCTAAAAACCAAAATGTTTTGTGATGATCTTCTAAATGTTTATTAATAATGGTGTTAGGACATTATATTTTAACATTATTAACTTCAAAAAATATTTCAGTTTTAATATTTTTGGAATACCATGCACTAACCCCCCCCCCCCCCCACACACACACACACACACACAGTCAAAAAAGACAAAAAGAAATTTAGTACATTATTTAATAATAAGAATATCTTTAAATGAATAACATGAATGTATTTGTCTGCTCAAGGAACACAACAAACAGTTTTAAATATTTCAACATTTTTAACAGGAAACAATGCCTTTAAAAACTACAAAATAAAATAAAGCTTCCTGAAAAAAAAAAAAAAAACTACAGCAGAAAAAAAATTAACTGTTGAATTTCAGCGTTTCACCCTCTGGTGCTCCTGCATGGTCCTGACACACTGATTGACTTTCAGCCAAGGATGGTACTTCATTATGCCCCTGAATAGACAATAATAATAATAATAAAAAAATTATACATTTATAAAGTTACACACACATACATCATGGGTAAAAGACACATACAAAAAATACATTTGTTTGTTTATTTTTGCTTAATTTGTTTACAGAAAGGAAACTCAAATGGCAAAAAGTGACATCTTATTTCTTTTCTTTATTTTATAAAACAAAATGTATCAAACTAATAAAAACAGTCCTTTATACAGTGATGCATTATTATTAACACGATAAGTGTTTAAAGTTGATTCTACAGCTAAATATATCACATCAGTGCAACACACACATAGCACTGAGGTACAAAGCATATAACTTACAAAATAAATAAGAGTTTAGCATTCAGATCGTTACATAGCAAATATGAAAATATTATGGAGTTTTTGAATTTGGGGGGGTTTGCCTGTATTCGTCATAAGGCTGCATGCACAGAACCGAGATGCCTGTACCATGACGGTTCTGTATGAACACATGTATTGTGCCAGGCCTCGTTTTCATAGACACTAGGTTTGTTCTGTAGCTCACAGAGTACAGAGACATACTTGAGAGAAGAGAGGTTTGAATCCTGTGTAAGTATGATTTAAAAAAAACTGTTAAAATCTGTGCAGTAAACGTAAAAAAAAAAAGACTTTAGGAGGGTTTTCACAGACAGGGTCACATTTATTGCTCATATTCAGTTTTGGTTAGCGGTTCAAGATTATTTTCTTTAAATGAGCCTTAGTCACAATTTCATTATACTGTATAATGGTTAAAATGATTATAGCATTAATTGGCTCAATAATACCACTGTCAGGTTTTGAGACTCTTTTGTTGTGTTTTTGATTTGGTTTAGTCCCTTTTGTCTTTGGTTTGTTCCACTTCCTGTTTGCCCTTATTTGGTTTTGTTCCTGTCTCTCCCCTAATTAAGTCATTATTAGTTAATCACGATCACCTGTCTGTGTCTCGTTACCACCCTATTTAAGTTGGATTCTGTTCATTGTTTGGTTGTCCGTTCTCGTCGTTGTGTGCGTGTTTCCTTGCCTGTCTCCTTTGTAGATTATTTGTGGATTTAATTATTAAAAGACTTGTTTTGTATCTGAGCTCGACCTCGTACTCCTCGTTTGTCCTCCCATACACAACACGTGACAACCACGGATTCCTCAGGAATATCTCAGGACTGATATCAATTTGATTGATAACCAGAATCAAAAAGATAACTTAATTGAAAATGAAGAGTTCAGATGCAAAAAACTCTAAGTACAACTGATGTTATTCTTTAGAATTAGCATTTCTTTCTGGCTACTTTGTATAGGTTTCTATGTAAGTACTGGTACTTCTCAGTGGCTTGAGGCTGACATTTAGCGCATTTTTAAGTGAAAGTACTTGAACATACTATGTGTGGAGAGCATTCACACAGTATCATTATCTAATTTTTTACCAAAATGGCTTTTGGAGGCTTTTGCATCTGAACTCTTCAAATATTTTTTAAGAAAACATTACACTTTGTAGTAGCAAATGCAGTACATAAACTCAAACTGGCTGTATGGCACTTTTATTTGAGCAGAATATCTCAATGAAGACCACCATACTCCCAATTTTGTCAGTGTTTTCTGATAATCAGTGCTTCTCCAACAGTGTAGAGAGAGCATTTCATTATACAAAATCTTTCAGTGATTTAAACTATTGATATACATTTTGGAAAAGTTAACTTTATTATTATTTTATTATAATTTTTTAAGCAAGTTTTTTTTTTTTTACAAATTATATTTTACTCATGTGTATGTACTTCACTATTGTTAAATGACATTGGTTTGGCTTCTTCATTGCTAAGAAAAAAAGGCAGTTGACAAATGTTTTTCCCATTTTCTGTTTTGTTCAAAGTAACAGTAATAGGAATGGGGACACAATAACAATAACCCCTCTCCAATTATATTAGTAGGGCTGAAAAGGTCTTAGTTTACAAAAGAACATTAAAATAACTTACGGATTATGGTGGGATACATAGCCAGCTCCTGGAAATTCCTTTTCTCCTTTCTACCCTTCAAACTCTAATTGGCCCAAAGGGCACTGGTTCCTGTTTGTCTTTAGTCACTGGGGTATATTTGTAGCAACAGCCAAAAATAAACTGTATGGGTCAAAATGATCAAAAAAACAAAAAAAAAAGCCAAAAATCATTAGGATATTAAGTAAAGATCATGTTCCATTAAGATATTTTGTAAATTTCGTACCGTAAATGTATGAAAACATTTACAAAAACATTAATTTTTCATAAGTAATATGCATTGCTAAGAACTTCATTTGGACAAATTTAAAGGTGATTTTCTCAATTTTTTTTTTTTTTTTTTTGCACCCTCAGATTCCACATTTCAAATAGTTGTATCTCAGCCAAAAGACAAAAAAAAAAAAACAATCCCACCAGTGACATTAAACCATTTAGCGTGTCATATCATCAGCTGCTAAAAAAAAAAACATCCCTGAAAAAGTTTCACAAGAAGATCATTAATATGTACTGTAACATTAACAGAAACAAAAAGGACACTATGTTTGGAGAGGTGCTAAAACATTATATGGAAGTATTGAAAAATATTAAAAAGACAATAAAATATTAACATATTTTGTGCCATTAAATCACACTGGCTGTAAAAGTAGTCTGCCATTTCATAAATGTTTATAAAGAAAAACCTAACAGGCAGACAGTTGTAATGTATTTGCTAAAAATAAAAATACTAATAATAACAATGTGTTGCAGAAGCACATATTTATGGCAATGTAGAGAACAGAAGTTAACTTTGTTATCTATTCTTTAACTTTATTATCTACTCATTGGTATCTACTCTGCGCACTTCACAATTAACGTACACCACCAAAACATGGGGTGTGGCAATAATAGAACGGACACAACTACAGCCAGAAAGTAACCATACATGCAAATTGCTGCCTTCTATGCTTCATAAACATCTACACCTTTCCAACCCCTATACCCCTTATAATAATACAAATACAGTAATTACTGTTGTTCAGTGTAAGATGTGAAATATGGACATGCGCATTCCCAGCCCAATCTATCTATCCCATCCAATGCTAGAGAATCTGATGTTGTTACCGTTAAGCATGTTCTAATGAACATTAGTTTAAGCACGTAAGCAAGGAACATTAACACAGGTTAAGCATGTTGTATGCTTGTTTAGGCACCAAATTCTGAATGTAGGGGCTAACGTTAATTTTTTAACAGTCTGTCGCCACGTGAATTTCAAACTGATCCTGACCAAAAAAACCATTCTCAAAACATCCTCAAAATGTTGCAGTTGTAATAGTTTCGTTAACGCCACATTATGAGAACTTGCTATAAAAACATTCCGGTATCTAACAGCTCAATTATATCCTTAAAACGTTTTCCTAATGTGTGTGATCCTAGGCTAATTTATACTTTAATGTAACGTTACCTTAAAAGTCGGTTGCGTCTGAATTTCGATCACTACTCACAACTGTGTCAATTCTAAAAAGGCATTTTATGCTTCTGTTGTCTGTCATCATAGAACTATACACTGAGAAAAACCTTTAAATGGAAAACTTAAAAAAAGAAGCATTAACTTACCTTTTCGCAGAAAACAGATTCAGATTGACGCGGTTACGTGCCTCCACCGGTAACTTCCATCAGAGTTCCAGGCAATTTAATCACAGTTCGAAATTAATGCGCTGCCTTCCTTGAAACATTCTCGCGCGTGCATACACAAATACATTTTAAACTTACGGTGGTTCTTCGTCTCCACTTCCTGTATTCAAATTGTACACAAGTAATAGTAATAATGCTAACACTAATAAAGCAGTGTAATATTAATAGAATGTATTATTAATATTGAAAATGCTTTTACTAATGTATTTGTTATTTATTTGGCTATTTAATTTCATTTAACTAATATTTGTTACTGTTGTTGTAATATTAAATAAATGTTGGCTATTCAGTGCATATAGTTTTAAGGCTTAGTTAAGGCTTAGTTAAGCCTTAGTTTAAGGCTTCTTATCACACTTTTTTCTTCAAGAAATCCAAACCACATAAATTTTACTATTAGGACTGTATGCAATAATGTATGAAAAATAAAAACATCTGTAATACTTCAAATCAAGAAATCAAAATTTTTCAACCAATTTAAATTTAAAGTTTTATTTATAATAAATAAAAATAATTAGACCATCTCAGGCCTCAGTGATCTTCTCATAACGTTCTCCTGATGTGACTAAGAGAATGTTCCTCCATTATTATCTTGAAACATTGTAGAAATGTTTTTTTACAACATTATAGAATCTGTTACCTTAACAACATCCTCAAAACATCGTCAAAATGTTAGAGGTCAAATGTTCCAGCTTTGTTATTATGTCACATTACCAGAACGTTTTCTTAAAACATTACAGAAACTCAGGCCTCAATGATCTTCTCATAACGTTCTCCTGATATGACTGAGAGAATGTTCTGTCTTTGTTATCTTGAAACATTGTGCCAATGTTTTATTGAGAATATTGTGTAATTTGTTACCTCACCAACATCCTCACAACGTCCGTAAAATGTTGCAGAAATAATGTTCTCGCTTTATTAATATTTAACATTATAGGAACATTTTCTGAAATGAGAAACAT
This sequence comes from Cirrhinus molitorella, assembly GCA_033026305.1. Lineage (NCBI taxonomy): Eukaryota > Metazoa > Chordata > Actinopteri > Cypriniformes > Cyprinidae > Cirrhinus > Cirrhinus molitorella. The sequence goes on from CM065137.1 coordinate 31,562,159, forward strand.
TCTGTAAACATTTTTTGAACATTACATTCAAATGTTTTTTCTGAAACATCAACCAAACATGTACGGAATGTTAGCCAATGGTCTGAGAACATTCCCTGCTAGCTGGGAAACAGCATTGAACACACTGATTAATCTGTCTCTTAAACCTTACTAAATTGTCTAAACAAACAGTTTGTTATGCTAACACTCCCTATTAAGTACTTTTCATTTAGCTGAAACTGTAATGCAAATATGAGAAACCTGTACCCAGACAGCAAAAATCATGTGGTCCAGATTCGGCCCGCACATCCGCAAATCCGCAAAACGGACTTGGGCCGGTGTTTTTTGGCACAATGGGCCACACATACTGGCACACATCAGGTTTTCCCCTCATCTGGACCAGCACTGGGCCAGCTCCGTACCAGACTCGGCCCAGATCCGCTCTGCGACAGTAGTCCACGCCGACTGAAACCAGGCCCGGGCTGGATCCGTCTAAGACGGGGATACAGCACTGAAACGGATGTGATTGTAACGCGGATTTGCCGGTTTGAAAATGAATCCGGCACAGAGTCAGCTGCTGTCTGGGTATAAATTGCACAAGATGCTTGTCTGCTCTTAAAGGGTACATAACATACACAGTTTCACCTAATCTCATGTTAATCTTGAGTACCTATAGAGTAGTACTGTATCCTTAATATCTCCAAAAAGTTTTTATTTCCTCCTCAGTCGTTCTCTACAATGTTACGTCAATGATGTAATATTGGGGATCAGCTACGAGACCCTATCACCTCTGAGCTTAAGAGAAAAAGCCAATGAGAATTGGCGAGTGGAATTTGCATGCCGCGCTACTCCTCCGGACATACGGGTATATAAGGTGGCGGCTTGCATCCACTCATTCAGATTTCTGCTTCGGAGCCTCGCCTCTAAAGCTGAGAGAAGTAGAAGAAGAGAAGCTGTTCCTGTGTTCCTGCTTCCAGATTCCTGCTCGATCGTGTAACTGGCGCTGCAGGCATCTGTGCCAGACCAGCGATCTCCTGGCTGTTGCCTTCCCTGGGGCACGCCGATCCTAAAAGAGCAATTTTCTTACACGGTCACTGATAGCATCTTCCGAGACGTCTGTCCGACCGTGTGCTGCTGGATGTGGTGGCTTTCTGTCATCTAATGACGGCCACGAACGCTGTCTCTCGTGCCTGGGCCGAGAACACGCTGAGGCGGCGTTTGTGGATGGATCATGTGCTCATTGTGAGTGCATGTCCATGGCCACGCTGAGATCGCGCCTCTCATTCACGAGATGGCGCCCCTCATCCTCTATACCTTCCAGTTCGGTGGCTGTAAAGGCTCCTCGGCTGCATTGGTTAGAGGTGAGGAAGATCTGAGGGTGACAGTACCGAACGTTCCGTCGGATCAGCCCCCGCGGAAGTCCGGTCCCTCAAAGCAAGGTTCCGTGGAGATGCCAAAGCTTAGCACTCGCCTGCCCGCCGGGCCTAGTGTTACCTTTGGTGCTCCTGAGGAAGACAGAATGTCAATCACTGCATCAGAGGAGGGGCTTACGCCTGCTGAGGCAGACGCTTCTACTGAGCAGCCCCCCACCGCGGCGGCTGCTCAATCGGAGGCCGATGCTGAACTGGCAGCCATGCTCCATCGGCCAGCCGTGAGTATCGGGCTGGAGGTGTCTAAAGCGCCTTCTCCCGAGCGCTCGCAGCTTGATGATTGGTATCTGGGCGCGAGCAGCGACGTTACACCTCGCTCCGCTCCAGTGCCTTTCTTTCCCGAGGTGCATGAGGAGCTCACTAAGACGTGGAAAGCCCCCTACTCGGCTCGTACATGTCAGGGCTCCTCCTTTCTCACTACCCTCGATGGTGGGGCAGCCAGGGGGTACGTTGACGTCGCAAAACGCCGCCACCTGGCGGGATCTTCAGCGTCTCCCATCCAAGGCCTGTAAGCTCTCGTCGGCTCTCGCTGCAAAGGCTTACAACGCCACGGACCAGGCTGCCTCCGCCTTGCATGCGATGGCCACCCTGCAAGTTTATCAGGCCAAAGCACTCAAAGAACTGCACGAGGGTAGTTCTGACCACAGGTTGATGCAGGAACTGCGCTCGGCTACCAACTTCGCCCTCCGGGCAACGAAGGTGACGGCGCAGGCCCTCGGTCAGGTGATGTCTACCATGGTAGTCCAGGAGCGCCATCTCTAGCTGAACCTGGCACAGATGGCTGATGTCGACAAAGCCCACTTTCTCGATGCACCCAACTCCCAGGCCGGCCTCTTCGGCGACACTGTCGAGGACTTTGCCCAGCAGTTCTCGGCAGTACAATAGCAGTCAGAGGCCATCAGTCACATCTTGCCCCGACGTGGTTCCAACAAGACGTCGGGTGCCAGGCCTCCTCCAGCCGAGATGGAATCGGGATTTTACAGTCCTTATTTCATCGTGCCCAAGAAAGGAGGTGGGTTACGACCGATCCTGGACCTTCAAGTTCTGAACCGGTCCCTTCACAGGCTACCGTTCAAGATGCTTACCTCGAAACGCATACTGTCATGCCTACGACACCAGGATTAGTTTGCAGCCATCGACCTGAAGGACGCGTACTTTCATGTTTCAATTCTACCTTGACACAGACCGTTTCTTCGGTTTGCTTTCGAGGGACGGGCATATCAGTACTAAGTCCTCCCCTTTGGCCTGTGCCTGTCTCCCCGCGTCTTTACCAAGGACGCGGAGCAGTCTCCCCTCTGGTGGAAGGGCATCTGAATTCTCAACTATCTTGATGACTGGCTCATTCTAGCTCACTCGCGAGATCTATTGTGCGAACACAGGGACCTGGTGCTACAGCGCCTCAGCCACTTGGGGCTTCAGGTCAAGTGGGAAAAGAGCAAGCTCTCCCCTGTGCAGAGCATCTCTTTTCTCGGGATGGAGCTGGACTCGGTCACCATGAAAGCACGCCTCACCAACGAGCGCGTCCAGTCGGTGCTGAATTGTCTGAAATTTTTCAGACACAAAACAGTGGTCCCTTTAAAAAATTTTCAGAGGCTCCTGGGGCATACGACAGCCACAGCTACACCACTCGGGCTGCTTCATATGAGACCGCTTCAGCGCTGGCTACATGACCGAGTCCCGAGATGGACATGGCACCATGGCACGCTCCGGGTGGGTGTTACCCCGGAATGTCGCCGCCTCTTCAGCCCTTGGTCAGACCCTGCTTTCCTGCGGGCCGGCGTGCCCTTAGGACACGTGTCGAGGCATGTTGTAGTCAACACAGATGCCTCCATGATGGGTTGGGGTGCTGTGTGCAATGGGCAGACAGCCTCGGACTCCTGGACAGGACCTCGACTGCAGTGGCATATCAATTGCCTCAAGTTGCTTGCCAGCGGTTCCTGCCGTTGCTGCGCCACAAACATGTCCGCATGGACAACACAGCGACCGTAGCGTACATCAACCATCAGGGTGGTCTACGTTCCCGTCGTCTGTCGCAACTCGCCTGCCATCTCCTCCTCTGGAGTCAGACGTGGCTCAAATCGCTGCGGGCCGTTCACATTCCAGGAGAGCTGAATCGTGCAGCCGACGTGCTCTCACGACAGCTCACCCTCCCTGGAAAATGGCGACTCCATCCCCAGACGGTCCAGCTCATTTGGAGTCGATTCGGGGAAGCCCAGGTAGATCTGTTTGCTTCCCCAGAGTCCTCCCACTGCCAGCTCTAACTCTCCCTGACTGAGGCCCCCCTTGGCAGGGACGCACTGGCACACAGCTGGCCTCGGGGTCTTCTCAAGTACGCCTTTCCCCCAGTGAGCCTCCTTGCACAGACCCTGCGAAGATCAGGGAGGATGAGGAGCAGGTCCGTGGTCCTCCAGGGCCTTTGGGGAGCTCCCTTCGAGCCACTCAGTTTAGTCAAGCTGAAGTTCTTGTCCCTCAAGACTTCGCTCCTGACTCCGCTGGCCTCCATCAAGAGGGTTGGGGACCTACATGCATTTTCGGTCAATGAAGAGTGCTTAGAGTTCGGGCCAGGTAACTCTCACGTTATCTTGAGACCCCGGCCCGGTTACGTGCCCAAGGTTCCCACCACTCCCTTTTGAGATCAGGTGGTAAACCTGCAAGCTCTGCCCCAGGAGGAGGCAGACCTGGCCTTGGAGTTGCTGTGTCCTGTTTGTGCCTTGCACGTGTACGTGGACCGCACCCGGAGCTTTTGACGCTCCGAGCAGCTCTTTGTCTGCTTTGGGGGACAGCAGAAGGGGAATGCTGTCTCCAAACAGAGGTTGGCTCAATGGGTAGCAGATGCCATCACCTTGGCGTATGAAGCTCATACGGTGAGCTCATAAGCTCAGAGGTGATAGGGTCTTGTAGCCGATCCCCATTATTACGTCATTGACGTAACATCTCCGTTCCCTCCTTTGGGGAACGAGGGTTACCTTCGTAACCAAGACGTTTTATCATATTTATAAAAGAAAAATACAGCTTTCAGATTTTCTCTGGAAAAAGCAGAGCTGCTGGAGGCACGCCGTGGGCGGAGCTAAGGTCGACGAGCACTCGCGCTAGAATTGGCAATAAAACACAGACATTTGATGTCATTTCACTTACTATCTGCAGTTCTGAATCATGACCGGGATATTTTATAGCTGGGACCACTCCATCATTCAGTATCAAACAATGTGCAAATCCAGCGTCGAACTGGGTCTCGTTTATAAAACGTTCGTCAACAAACAGGCTTGCAAAACTCAATTTCTGCTCCAGAAAACCAAACCACATCCACTGCACATGTAACGCTGGGTTCTTCGGGAAGCTGAGCAAGGTTATCTTTGCCTTACAGGCAAAACCAAACTCATTTGGAGACATTCTTCTTGAGTGAGTCCTGCGCAGCAGTGCAGCTGAATGAAGCACGTTGATGGGCACGCTCTTTCTCGCGCTGTAGTCTACATGTGCGCGGGCACGCTTTTCCGGGAGAAATGCTCATATAAGGAGTTCCACCACCGATTCTGTCAATAAAGCCACGATCGGAAAAAAAAGAAAACAGCCGAAATTTGTACCAACCCGGAAGTAAGATTTTCAGCACAGAAATTCTGTCATTCGTCCAAATTATTTTTGCTAAACATTTTTTAAATGTTAGCTACATAGCTACATAAAACACCATTGTACACCCCCCTCCCCCTTCCCCCCCTAAAAATCAGCATGTTTACACATGTGATATTGATTTCATAAAGCAGTTTAATAAATAATAAGTTAATATCAAGAGACTTATGTTTTAGACACCATATTGGATGTTTTTGCTTTATTTATTTATTTATGGATGTTATTTTGTTATATTCTATGTTATATGTTATATTCTATGTTTTGTTTCAAATATCAAAACATAGTTTATGCATTTTTAACTGCAGGTTAAAGCATTCCATGTCTCTCTAAGCTGCACTAATATGCGTAAATAGCCTACATCTAAATGCCACTTATGCAACTTCTGCAAAGATGAATTTTGTTGATAGCGATTTCATTTGTTTAGTAACACCATAAATTGTATTATTTTTATAATTGACTGATTAAATGTAAGAATTTGACTCAAAAGATGATGCACACTTTTAGAAAAAAAAATGGTTTTTATAATGTTAAAAATGCCCATAAAAGGTAAAAATCTATTTTAACTTATATAGAAAATAGTAATTTATATCACTGCTGTGAACTGAACATGCAGAATATATAGAATATCAAAAACGTTAGGAGTCAGCTGTACATGGTAGTCCTTAAAATATTTGTACAATAACACACTCAGCAAAATAAATCTTCAATACAATCCAAGAAAATGATTTGCAACAGCTTTGTCACTTCCTGTGTAGACTGCCTCAAGCTGTTTATTTCTGTCTGTTTGTTTTTTTGGCTGGTAGAATTTATGGATGACTGGTAACTTTAAAATTTATTATTATTATTATTATTTACTAAATGTATTATTATTATTATTATTATTATTATTATTATTATTTACATAATTTTTATTGAACATGTTATGGGGGTTTAATCAAAAATGTTTACAAATTACAAATTTAATTGTGTAACACATCTTCATAGAACAAAACCGCCACCTAGTGGCTGAATTCATCATATTACACCTACTGTTGATGGGTTGCAGTATGAATATATACATTTATTTTAATGCAAAAATAAGAACATACAAGTAATATTATACAACATATAACCAAACAGAGAGAAAAAAAAATAGCATACATACAATTATAATACATGAACTTACAATGTGCCAGGGAGACTGAACATTGTATCATAGTGTTCCAAACATATCACAGACTTTTTTTTTTTTTTTTTTTTAAGTCTAATTGAAGAGATATAAGAGTCCAGATCAGAACAAAACAAACTTAACATAGGAGTAGAATTAAGATATTTTTGTTTATGTATGTGAAATTTTGCTAATAAAATGAAATAAATTATATTTTCTAGATATTCTAGATATTTATCTAGATATTTTCTAGATATAGAATAAATTCTAGATATTTGTTACTTTTATTTTCGTAATATAAGATAATATCCTTTAAAGTAAAGCGATAATCAGTATTCACTAAATTAAAAATAAACTCCAAGTCCACCCACCAAAACTTGTTTACAACATTACATTCGAAAAATAAGTGAGTCAGCATCTCACTAGTACAAAAACAGCATACATCATCAATATTAGTGAACCTAGATATTAAAGATTTAGAAGGGTAGATGGTATGTAGAATTTTTCTTTTATTTTATTATTAATGCAGTATTTAAATGGAATTAACCAAGCTGTTCTCCAGTCAATATTCTCAATTACAGAGTTCCAAATAAATTCCCTCTAGGAGATATTTTATTTTGATTTTGGAAAATATTACAAATATATTTGTTATTGCATTTTTTTTCTCAGTGAGCTTAACTCCTTCTAAAATTAAATTTGGGCTTGTCACAGATAGACAATTATAACAAATATGACTTTTAACCAGCTGACAAATTTTTACTAGATTAGCTTTAACAACCAAATGAAATTCTCTAAACTGTACAGGGAAACTATAAATAGACATAAACTGTTCGTATGTCAAAATATTCCCAGAATTGTCAAACGTTTTTATAAGATGATTAATATTTTTGTTGAACCAATATGTTAAAAATAAGGATTTATTTGAAACAGATATATTACCATTATTTCAAATGAAGGAGGTGTGAGGAGAGAAATTACGAGCGTAACAAATTTTCCAAGCGAGAAGAGCTTGCTGATGAAATTAAGATAGCTTGAGGGGGATTTTAGAAATTTTATAATCACAAATTAACAGAAATTTCAAACCACCAATTGTATTAAAGAGAGTATGAGGAATATGGTTCCAAAGAAAATTAGGGTTAATCAAACATCTCTTAAGCCAATTAATCTTAAAGGTCTTATTTACATCCTCAAAATAAAGATCTCCAGACCTCCTTCAGCCTTCTTATTTGTGAGAACCCTTTTCTTAAGTCTTTGGGATTTATTTTTCCAAATAAAGGAGAAAAATAAATTATTAATATCTTTACAGTTAGAATCTTTGACATACAATGATAACGTATGCTTTGGATAATAAGGCACGTCCATAAATGGAAAGATCACGTTGTAACCAACAATTTAACAATGATTTTGTCATCTTTAATCTAGAGGAAAAAATAACATTTTGTCTATCAAGAACATTTTTTGTAACAAAAATTCCTAAATATTTGACAGAGGATTTTACCGGAATGTGCATAATATATTTATCATTCAAGTTGTGTAAGGGGAGATTTAGATACATTTACAGTTAGGCCAGAGGCCATTGAAAAATTATTGATAAAGGAAATAGCATTGGAAATAAAAGATACATTTTTAAATAATAAAGTAGAGTCATCTGCCAATTGGGATATCTTAAGTTCTTTATCAAAAATGTTTAAATCTTGGATTTCTTCATTATTAATAATACCAACTGATAATAATTCAACTACTAACAAAAATAAAAAAAGGGGAAATTGGGAAACCTTGATGCACTCCACGATTAATATTGAATCTTCTGGTGGTGGAAGTATTGAGAATCACAGAGCTACTAATATCAGTATAATGCAGTATGAATATATGGTTAAGCTACTAGAACGTACACACGTAACCTACTTAATATTCATGAGCCAAGCCTTCACCATAGTAGAAACGATAAACACTCTTCCGGTGCGGCAGAAAAAGATGTCTGCGCCCTTGCGAATGTCATGTTAATAACTGTCTGTAGATAGATGTGTGTTTTTGAGCGCTATTACAAACACGATAAGCTTATATTAAACAATACTACGGGCGTATGAAGTTACCGGATTTATAAGGTATGTGTTTTTTTTGTTTTTTTTTAACGAAAAACGTATACGTAACATATAACGCCACTCCATGCTCTCATGAAGACTTAACGTTACTGACTGTATGTATGACCTTATTCGCTCATATATATCGTTTTTATTATAAATAATTCCTATTGACTTACTTCCTTATGTCTTCAACAGAGTATCTGGCAATCATGGTCCATTTATGTAAGTACTTTTAATGCAGTTTATTTAAATGTAAACACGATTCATTTTTTACGTCTACCTAATTAAACATGAAAGATTAAACTCACAAAATCCAATCTTGGTTTTAATCGGAATCAAATTTCAGTTTGGGTTGTTCAAAACATTTTAGTAAAATCGGGATACCTTTGATCAAAACACAAAACAGGATTATACTGATCTCAGCAGAAGTTTTAAACACACAAACATGTATACAAACATACACCCATATATATATATATATATATATATATATATTCTTAGCCATCTTCAAGAATCGGCTAAAAACACATCTTTCTATTTCTATTTCTTTCTTAAAAAAAAAATAAAAAAAAATAAATATATATATATATATATATATATATATATATATATATATATATATATATATTGTTGTCATCTATCTTTTCTAAAAAAAAAAAAAAAAATCTTCTGACTTTCTATCTTTTCTTTTTTCTTCTTTTGTAAAACATTTTGTCAAAAAAAATAAAAATAAAACACTGCCTTGCTCTATTCTTTTTCTATCCTATTATTTTCTTTTTATTCACTATTTAATAAAAAAAACTTGCTATGTATACTGTACGAAGCTAATTTGAGACTTGTCATAGCACTTGTTAGAGCATTGCTCTTTTGTTGATTTGGATTGCTTCCATTGTCCTCATTTGTAAGTCGCTTTGGATAAAAGCGTCTGCCAAATAACTAAATGTAATGTAAAATGTAAATATATGTGTATGTATATGTGTGTGAATATTTTTTTTTTTTTTTTTTTAATATATATTTCTTTTTTTCACCATGTCCATTTAGGAGCTCTGTACAAGTAATCCAGATTTCGTAGTCTGAAAAAATGTGTATCTGGATCATTATGATCCATTTCAGTTTTGTTTTGAAAAGAAAAAAAAAGAAAGAAAAGTAAGAGATTACCTGTTCCTGGATAGCAAAACATAGGATTTCTAAATCCAGATCATTCAGGTCTAGATTAACTTTTTTTTAACAAGTTTAAATGTAAATTTTAAATAAGAAAGACATCCAAAATGTAGCCTTCAAGTTTTTGAATTAAAGCCTCATGTTTGTGACATTAAACATTGACACTGTGTATATTTTTACATTATGTCTTTGTCTTAGCATCTTTCTTGCTCAGAAACTATCATGGTGGGCATGTGGTAATCAGGCTGGCATTGGGTGGTGCCACTAACAGACCCTTCTACCGCATTGTGGCTGCTTATAATAAACGGGCGAGAGACAGTAAATATATTGAGCAGCTGGGCTCATATGACCCTCTCCCCAACATACACAATGAAAAACTTGTTGCCTTCAATTACGAAAGAATCAAGCACTGGATTGCATGTGGGGCCCATACGACAAAACCAGTGGCCAAACTTCTAGGTGAGCGTCAACCTAAACTCATCTTTTACTTTAAAAATTCTTAGTGATGATTACAGCAAGATGACATTTGCTTTGTTTTTGATCCATGTTTTTGTTTTGTTTTTAGGATTGGCTGGATTTTTCCCACTGCATCCAATGACAGTAACAGAAGCGGAGCGGAGGCGGAAAGCGGTTTCGACAGAAGAAGTTAAAACAGACAGTCAAGAACAAGTGGAGCAGAAGGAGGCACTGTAAATACAAAAATAAAGCGTTCATGATTTCTTTGCATCTCAGTAGTGATTGACATTTTTTTTTTTTTTTAATACACATTTTATAAAAGTGTTTTGGTGATAAGCTTCAGCATGGGTTGAAACTTCAGACATTTACACACTGCTTGGTTGAAATTTCCTTGTTACCCTATACACAGTTGGAAAGGCGAATGAGGGGATGTAACCCAGCCCTGCTCCTGGACAGCTACAGTCCTGCAGATTTAAGCTCCAACCCCGAACAAACACACCTGAACCAACTAATCAAGGTGTTCAGGGGTTACTTGATAAAATTAGATAGGTGTGTTGGAGGGTTGGGACTGAAGTCTGCAGGAGGGTAGCTCTCCAGGAGCAGGGTTTAATGTTTTTCTGGATCTTTATCTGGATCTGTTTGTCACTGAAAACAATGATCGGCCTGAGGAACCTACACTGAGACTTAAAATGAAGAGTCTTCATTGGCAAAGTCGGTCCTAGAGGGCCGCTGTCCTGCAGAGTTCAGCTCCAACCCTAATCAAATACACCTGAACAAACTAATCAAGATTTTTATGATCACTAAGGCCAAAGCCACTAAAAGTCAAGCCTGCAACTATTAGCCGAAAAAGCGTAACAGCTAAAGCTAACTCTTCTGATCAGGCAGAACGTGGGAAAGAAGACCAGAAGCTGTTTTTTAATGGATCTCACTACGCTGAATAAACATCTTACCAGCCTATTTGCTAATCAGCTTGTTTTACAATAACACTTTTGGAATTAAACTCTTTTTTCAAGTTTACCACAAAAAATGCTGTTTTACGAAAGAAATTACTGACTTTTTGCACCAGGAGAAATGTTTTTTGTTTTTTTCAGGGTTGAAACTCTGCAGGACATCTAAATTCCAGGACCAACATTGCCAATCCCTGCTATAAATGTTTACACAAAATTGTGTAACTCCTTTACAGCAAGCAATGTGCTGATATCTGTAATACACAGATAACTGTATACACCCATATATTGGTATTATATCAGTGAAACATTTATCAGAGGGCTTAATTTCTATCAGATATCAGCTATGTACGCAGGTAATAAATATGAGCTCATCTGAAGTAGCAGGTCATCCACAGTAGCGTCCTCATTCTTTTCATTTATCATTTTAAATTTTTGCTGTATTTTTAAATTACTTAAAAAATGTAAATGCCTTTAGAACATGCTGTTTAGATGATGACATTTGAATAATTAATGTAGTAAATCTGCTAAATAAGCATTTTTAAATTTTATAAGAGTTGGAAAGGTTATGTAGCCTAATTAAATTTTAAGTGTGGGTATCGATTCAGATGTCCCGATTTGATTTCGATTCATAAGCTCTCAGTTCTCAATTTTTTTTTATTACATTCAGTGAATATAGTTTTAATACAAATACTATTGATATTTCTAAAAAAAAATTCAGAGTTAACATCAGTTTACAAATGGTGAATTAATAATAAGAAACTAAGAGCCACAGGCCTGTATTTTAAACCTATTCTTCTTTTGTATAGGATCTTTTTTTTTAACAATAATAGGGCCCTATAACATGTACATCTTAAGTTTTCTGGTAATCAGATGAAAGCATAAAACATTAATTTCATTTATCCTGATCAAATGAAAATTAAACCCATTTGTGATATGGCTGACTTTTTCAAATTAAACGGTAAAATGCTAATGAAGTGACTCTCAGAGCAGCTGGAGATGATATTGTAGGTTCATATTGTCATATAGAGAGACGGCAGAAGCTGAAAACGTCAGCCGCGGTTTGGTATGTGATTAATTCATTGCGGAAATCATGGCACCTTTACGCGTGATGTCAAATGCTTCTGCAGATTTGTAGTATTACTATAGCATTTCACATAGCATATTGTTTTGTTCTAGGTTGATGTCAATAGTATCTCTGCCATAAGCACTTAATAAATGACAATTTTGTTGTATTCGCACAAGGTAAATAAGAGGGTGATATCTAGTGGAGAAGACCAATGATAAGGTTCACATCAGTCAGATTTTGTTTTAAATGTTTGCTAAAGTAAGTACCAGAAAAGATCGATTCACAGCTTTTGAGAATCGATATTGAATTAATGTCATTTAAAAAAAAAAGATTAATCAAAAATGTTTTGTTTTTTTTTCACAGCCCTATTAAATTTATCAGTGGTGTGTGTTTTATGGATGGACTGTGTATTCTGATTTTCTGCATCAGTAGAGGAGCTAAAATAGAATTTAGCTAATGCAAATTACAAAAGCACATAAACAAAACTTACACTAAAATAATATGTATTAAGTATATAGTATATATAACAATATGTATTACTATATGGAAATGATAATAAAAAAAGTGGTGTTTAAAGGGATAGTTCACCCAGGGTATCCTACATGTAGGTGACTTTGTTTCTTCAGTAGAACACAAACAAAGATTTTTAACTCAAACCGTTGCAGTCTGTCAGCCATATGACAGTCAATGGCCACCAAATCTTTGAGTGTAAAAAAAACATACACATACAAAATCAAATTAAACTCTGTGGCTCGTGACGATACACTGATGTCCTAAGACATGAAACGATCGGTTTATGTGAGAAACTGAAAAGTATTTATATAATTATTATTATTATTTTTTTTTTTACCTCTGATCCATCGCAATGTCCATCTGTTTTGAGCGCGCTCACGGCATGTGACGAGTCAGCATGATCTAGCATAATAGAGCATGCGCAAAACCGATTTGCCGTGCATATACATCACTCATTGTTTACACAGTGCCAGATCACGTTGACTTGTCACACAAAATACTCTTTGAGATTTGGTCTTCAATAAAAAGTAAGAAACATTCAAACCACACCTTAAAAAGACCGCATACATGTTCACATGGACTGAGCAAATATGAATCAGATTTTACGATGTCTGTTAGGCTTACTAATTGTTTTTAGTCATTTTGTTACTCATTGCTGCAGTCTCATATAAATATTTTCTAAATATGATGAAATTTGAAAATCAAAAAACTGAAAAGAGTACATTGTATAAGTATGAATACCCTTAACACAATACTTAGTTGAAACACTTTTACAGCCTCAAGTCTTTTTTGGGTATGATGTGACAAGCTTTGCCCATCTGCATTTGGCAATTATCTGTTATTCTTCTTCTAACTTCTTCACCTCTCAAGCTCTGTCAGCTTGGATGGTGGCTGGCAGACATTTACAGGTTTCATTTCTCCAGAAATGTTTGATTGGGTTCAAGCCCAGGCTGTGGCCGGGCCACTCAAGGACATTCACAGAGTTGTCTATAAGCCACTCTTGGGTTTCTGAATGCACTAGACTGGGTTTTCATTAAGGCTATCTCAATGTTTTGGTGCATTGAGCTTTCCTTCTACTCTGATGAGTCCCTCAGTTCCTGCTGCTGAAAAACAGCCCCACAGCATGAGGCTGCTACCACCACACTTTACTGCTGGGATAGCACTGTGCAGGTGATCATGAAGTTTTTCCAATCTGCATGTATGATCATTGAGCTCAGCTAGAGTGAGCATCATTCTCCATCAGTTGCTCAGTTTGGCCAGGAGTCCAGCTCTAAGAAGAGTCCTAGTTGTTTCAAACTTCTTCCATTATGGATAATGGAGGCTTCATACTTCTGTGAATCTTCAATGCAGCAGAATTATTTTCTGAACTATTCCCCAGATATGTGCCTTGTTGCAATCCTGTCTCTTTGCACTACAGGCAGTTCTTTTGACCTAGAGCTTGGTTTTTGCTCTAATATGCATTTTCAAATGTCAGACCAAGTGTGTGCCTTTCCACATCATAGTCATTCAAATGTATTTGCCACAGGTTAATTCAATTCAAAGTGTAGAAACTCTACCTGAAAATGAATACTTGTGCAACAGAATCATTTAATTTTTTTTTTTATTTCTAATAAGTCACCTACATCTTGGATGCCCTGGGGGTAAGCAGATAAACATCAAATTTTCATTTTTGGGTGAACTATACTTTTAACCATGTATGCAGAAAGTGATAAGAATTCTAGCCAATACAAAATACTCTTTGAGATTTGGTCTTTGATAAAACGGAAGAAACATTCATTTAAGGTCAAACCACACCTTAAAAAGACCGCATACATGTTCACATGGACTGAGCAAACATAAATCAGATTTTACGATGTCAGTTAGGCTTACTTAATGTTTTCGTAATTTTGTTACTCATTGCTGCAGTCTCATAAATATTATGTAAATATGACAAAATTTGAAAATCTGAAAGAACTGAAACAAGTACATTGTATCAGTATTCATATCCTTAACACTACTTAGTTGAAGCAATTTTACAGCCTCAAGTCTTTTTGGGTATGATGCGACAAGCTTTATTCTTCTTCTAACTTCTTCACCTCTCAAGCTCTGTCAGCTTGGATGGTGGCTGGCAGACATTTACAGGTTTCATTTCTCCAGAAATCTTTAACTGGGTTCAAGCCCAGGTTGTGGCCGGGCCACTCAGGAACATTCACAGAGTTGTCTATAAGCCACTCTTATGGTTCTGAATGCACTAGACTGGATTTTCATTAAGGCTAGCTCAATATTTTGGTGCATTGAGCTTTCTTTCTACTCTGACGAGTCCCTCAGTCCCTGCTGCTGAAAAACAGCCCCACAGCATGAGGCTGCTACCTCCACACTTTACTGCTGGGATAGCACTGTGCAGGTGATCATGAAGTTTTTCCAATCTGCATGTATGATCATTGAGCTCAGCTAGAGTGAGCATCATTCTCCATCAGTTGCTCAGTTTGGCCAGGAGTCCAGCTCTAAGAAGAGTCCTAGTTGTTTCAAACTTCTTCCATTATGGATAATGGAGGCTTCATGCTTCTGTGAACCTTCAATGCAGCAGAATTATTTTCTGAACTATTCCCCAGATATGTGCCTTGACACAATCCTGTCTCTTTGCTCTACAGGCAGTTCTTTTGACCTAGAGCTTGGTTTTTGCTCTAATATGCATTTTCAAATGTTAGACCTTTTTTTAAGAGGTGTGTGCCTTTCCACATCATAGTCATTCAAATGTATTTGCCACAGGTTAATTCAATTCGAAGTGTAGAAACTCTACCTGAAAATGAATACTTGTGCAACAGAATCATTTCATTTTTTTATTTATTTATTTTTTCTAATAAGTCACCTACATCTTGGATGCCCTGGGGGTAAGCAGATAAACATCAAATTTTCATTTTTGGGTGAACTATACTTTTAACCATGTATGCAGAAAGTGATAAGAATTCTAGCCAATACAAAATACCCTTTGAGATTTGGTCTTTGATAAAACGGAAGAAACATTCATTTAAGGTCAAACCACACCTTAAAAAGACTGCATACATGTTCACATGGACTGAGCAAACATGAATCAGATTTTACGATGTCAGTTAGGCTTACTTAATGTTTTCGTAATTTTGTTACTCATTGCTGCAGTCTCATAAATATTATGTAAATATGACAAAATTTGAAAATCTGAAAGAACTGAAACAAGAACATTGTATCAGTATTCATATCCTTAACACTACTTAGTTGAAGCAATTTTACAGCCTCAAGTCTTTTTAGGTATGATACGACAAGCTTTATTCTTCTTCTAACTTCTTCACCTCTCAAGCTCTGTCAGCTTGGATGGTGGCTGGCAGACATTTACAGGTTTCATTTCTCCAGAAATGTTTAACTGGGTTCAAGCCCAGGTTGTGGCCGGGCCACTCAGGGACATTCACAGAGTTGTCTATAAGCCACTCTTATGGTTCTGAATGCACTAGACTGGGTTTTCATTAAGGCTAGCTCAATATTTTGGTGCATTGAGCTTTCTTTCTACTCTGACGAGTCCCTCAGTCCCTGCTGCTGAAAAACAGCCCCACAGCATGAGGCTGCTACCTCCACACTTTACTCTATAGCACTGTGCAGGTGATGAGCAGTGCCTGCTTTCATGAGGCTTGGAATTGAGGTTCATCAGACCACAGAATCTTGTTTCTCACAGTCTGAGAGTTCTTTAGGTGCTTTGTTGCAAATTCCAAGTGTGTTTCATGTAATTTCACTGAGGAAAGGATTGGGTTTGAGCCACTCAGCCATGAAGACCGGATTGGTGGTGTGTTGCAGTGATGTTTGTCCTTCTGTAAGTTTCTCCAATCTCCATATATGATCATCGACCTCAACTAGAGTGAGATCAGCTTTTTTTTTTGCTTTGTCATTATAGTGTATGGAGTGTAGATTAATGTGGGGAAAAAGTTAAAGCAGTTTAACACTTCAATAACTAACCCTCAAGTTGTTCCAATCTGTTGAGTGTCTTTCTTCTGTGGAACGTAGAAGATGATTATTTGAAGAATGTTGGTAAAACAGATAAACAAATACAAAACTACTAAGTCAGTAGGGACCAACAAGCGTTTTGTTTCATTCTTCAAAATATGAAAAGTTCAGATGCAAAAGCCTCTAAATCCATCTGACATCTTAAAAAATGCATTTTTATCACGCTCCGATGTATAGGTTTCTATGCAAGTACTGGTACTTCTGATTGGGCTGAGGCTGTTATTTCAGCGATTTTGAAGTAAAAGTATTTGATGGATGTGTCAAGAGCATTCATTCAGTATCATTATCTCATTTTTGATTGAGATTTAACTTGTTTTGCATTCAAACTCTTAATATATATTATTTTGTATTCAGCAGAAGAATTACATTCATATAGGTTTGGAATTGCTTGGCAACAAGTAAACAATTTTTAGTTTTGACCAACTGGAGGGAAAGGAGAGATTGACATCTATACTTTATAATTCAGTTTATACATTATATCTGTACTTTATAATCCATTGTTATGTAAGACTTCATTTTGAGATCTGGAGATAAGATAAGCAAGGGATAATTCACTACAGCATATTCAAAAATGCTGTCTCAATTCTAGATAGTGCCAATTAAATAATAAATCCAATTAAGATCCTCATTGGACTTGACTTTAATATTCTAAAACTATATATTCTCAAAAATTTTCAGACAACTTCCAATTATGGTATAAGTACCAGACTGAGCAAACCACTCTCCTGAGTATTTATGTTCTTAACCCTGCAGTAAGTTAATTCCATTTTGAACTAATACATCTCAGAATAAAAAAAAAACAACTCACTTTATTTAATAAATGCCAGTGGCATGGGTTGTTGTTCCATAGGCTTATTGTTGCAAAGAAACTTGTGAGAAATGGTAAAGTCATTATATTTGGAAAGAATTTAGTTCAAGAATTCAGTTTGTTTGGTTTGACTTGGTTTCCCTTTCTCCATTATCTGGATTCTGGTTCTCTTTAAGTTGGTCATTCTGTCTCAACACAATATCCCTTGAAGCTGCACAACTAATCAAATGAAAGCTCAAATTGTGTAAAGTCCTGGATTGTGACTACAAAAAGGTAAAATGTAGTGTGTGTTTAAGTGGTTCTGTCAAAAGTGAGATGCTTTACACTTTTAGGCTTCTGTTGTGCATTCACACAGCATTGTACGTAACAGATCTGCTGATCCATATGGAACATGTTTATCATGCTTCATAAAAGCCTGTTACAAAAGATGATGTGATAAAAACAGGTTTATAGTGCATTTGTAGTTTACATGCAACAAAACTGCTGCTCAGTTAAACCAGCTAAACTTCAAAAAAAAAAAAACTTTAAAAAGTGTTCATGCTGCCTTAATTTTAATTTTAGTCAACATGAAATGTTAAGTTGCACTACATGAAAACGCAGATATTTGAGTTAAGTAAACTTAAAATTTTAAGGCAGCACAGGCACTTTTTTTTTTAAGTTGAAACATTTTTTTTGAGTCATTTGTGTGTGTGTGTGTGTGTGTGTGTGTGTGTGTTACAGTGTACATTGGGTGTTTATTAATACAGTAACACTTTGCAATAAGGTGTCATTTGTTAACATTAGATAATGTATAAACTAATATGAGCAAGTAATGAACAGTACATTTATTACACCATACCCTTAAAAATAAAGGTGTTTCATGATGCTATAGAAGAACCTTACTTAAAGGGTAAATAACCTTTAACATCTAAAGAACTTTTCTTTTTTACAAAAGGTTCTTTGTGGTGAAAAAAGGTTCTTCAGATTATAAAAAGGTAAAAAGAAAAAAAAAGATGGCTTTGACTGAATGGTTCTTTGTGAAACCAAAAATGGTTCTTCTGTTGCATTACTGTGAAGAACCTTCTAAAGCACCTTTATTTTTAAGAGTGTATTTATTAATCTTTGTAAATGTTAGTTAATAAAAATACAGATACTGTTTGTTCATGTTAGTTAACTAATGATAACAAAAACAACTTGTGGTTTTGAAAATGCATTAACAAATGCTGAAATTAACATTATTAAGATTCATAAATGCTGTAGACATATTGTTTATTCTTAGTTCATGCTAACTAATGTATTAAACTAAGTGAAGAGTTCAGATGCAAAAGCCTCTAAATCCATCTGACATCTTTCTTTAAAAAATGCTGTTTTAGCAGGCTCCGATGTATAGGTTTCTATGTAAGTACTATGCTTAACAATAAAACTAATTGAAATGAAAATTGAATGCTTTAATGCTGTTTTGAGAACACCTTATGTGTGGTGGATGAATGATGGAATTTCTTTAAAAAATCAAATATATATTCAGTAAGTCAAATCAATTATAAACGAATTATAACACTTTAACACAGTGCAATTAAAAAGGTGTTTTTTTCCATTGTATGCATTTCCATGGAAGTGTTCTTTGGTTTTATGTAATACTGCAATATGACTAAGGATATTCTCCATGACACAAAAAAACATTTTTGAGATAGCAAATAGGTGTGGACATCATGACCTTTAGGTCAAGAACATATTATACGTCATTGTTTTCCTGAGGTTGCCATATAATATTGATAACCACAAAATTACTATTTATAGAATGTCAAAAGAACAAATGAAACGAACACTTCTACCCAAAACTAATCTTGCATTGTTTTTGTGGTGGACATGATTGATCTCTCAAATCATGCAGCTTGTTGGCAAAAGGTGTGATGTTACATTACTAAGCCAAGATTTATGACATTTTTGGGGGGGGTGGCAGGGACAATAAAACTGGTGGAAAAATCTTATATAGACATACAATTAAGGAGTCACCCAATCCTTATCTATGCACAGCCTACCAACTTCATAGCAACATATTTGTTTATTTTCTGCATTATGTTGCGAGTTAGCTTCTAGACCTAGACCTCTAATGTTAAACTGATACGTTTCTGAAAACTGTAACATGACATTATGAAACGGTCATTTTCCAGCGTTCCCATTAGGCTAGATTTAGGCATAGACTTATGAATATAAATAAGATGTCATTTCAAAATCTACTTCGGCTCTTGCCTATTTCGTTTTAAGAAACAATTGAGTTGGATCTAAGAACTTTAGGCTATCTTTGTCCTTGATTAGAGTAATAAACTAAGTATTATTTGCTATTATTACAACATGTTAGATAACAGTGCAAACACAAAGAGTGTTTTAAATCAAATTGAAACCTGATGTTTTATTGTCTTACCTAAAGTATCTGCTTTAGCATTTTATCTTGTCTTTAAATGTCTATAAAGTAGAACAAGTACAAATACAATAAAATTTTTTAGAAGATAAACATGAAAAGGAGAAAGCTTTTTTTTTTTTTTATATATATATATATATATATGACGGAAAGGGTGTAGCAGGCAAAGGTCATATAACTGTTTGGGCAATACAAAACCACATGCACTCCCAATCAGTGTGGTTGACTCAAGGCGTCAACTTTTTTTTTTTTTTTTTTTTAAACACGCAAAAGTGCCCGCACCTAATAACATTTATTGTCTACAGACAACACGCACACATCTTCTTCATCAGGCTGATATGTAACAGAGGAGAAACACTGATGGCAGGTTCACTTGGCTGACTATTTTCATACAAATTGTGCTGAAGAGAGCAAACATTGAAATATATATTTATAAATATTTATTTTATGAGTATTTAATAATTTTTTATCAAACTACTTCAACATGTATTTCTGGAAAAAAACATTCTTTACTGCCTCAATCGTGCTGGTATTTTTCGATGTTATGAGATTTGGAGCAAACTCAGGTAAGTTCAAAACATTTTTATTTTTTTAGTTTAAACTTAACTGATTGATTAATATATAAGCATATAGTCCAGACCAGATTAACCAGACACTAGTCAGGTGGCTACACAGCATTTGACCACTGGATTTACAAAAATCAAGTGTTTCAACATTGCATACTGATGAACACATTAATTATCATTTAGAGGGTTATTTAACCATGTATTATTATTTTTGGAAGGCTTTTGTCTTTCAAACTCATTAAAATGTTATTTCCTATTTACTGTACTGTAAAAAAAAATAAATAAAATTTGAGTCAACTTAAAATTATTTGTTACCCTGCTGCCTTAAAATTTCAAGTTCAGTCAGCTCAAATAAGTTTGTTTATATATAAGTTGAAATGTTGTACTAAGTGACAACTTAGATATTCGAGTTGACTAAACAAAAAAATTGTTTGTTAAACAGCTGTGTTTGTTACTCAGGTGCCTTAAAAATTTAAGTTGAATCAATTAAAATATCTAAGCTGTCACTTAGTAAAATGTAGCATCTTAAGTTGACTAAACATTTTTCAAGTTGACTGAACTTAAAATTTTAAGGCAGCCAGATTAAATTATTTTAAGTTGACTCAACAAATATTTTTTTACAGTGTAATGCAGACATTCTGAAACTGGACTTCTTTCTACTATGTTAATAGTTACATTTTTGTTTTAAAATACATATTTAATTGAGTTTGAGAGATTGCATTTGTAACAAAATATGCACGTTCCCACCCAACCTCAGAGAGGTATCATGGAATGTAATTGCAACTATACAACATTTTTAACACACATAAAGTGAATATATATTTTCTCTTTGATTAAATTATTTTAAAATACAAATTTTGTTATATCTACGAAAAAGCTGTGTCCCCCAAATTCATGTCTGTGGTGTTACGACAATGGTTGTCGCCCCTTTAAGGAAAGGGGAAATCTATTTGGACTACTTTCTGTCTGTAAAGGTCATTGTAGGTGCTGGTTAATCTGAGGGGTGCATGTTGAGTATATTCTTTCTTATTAATTTTTCTGAAAGTTGGATAATTTTTGATAAATACATACTTATTAATATTTCCAAAATGTCCCCTGATTTTGAAATCATCATGATGGCAGCCTCCATTTTAGAAAAGTCTGGATTTAGTCTAATTTGTCTGTGGTGTTACTGTCCGTGGCTTTACTGTTGACACCATAGACATAAATCATAATTATTTGAAAAACAAAATTAAGCTTGTATTTTAATGGATATAGCATATGAAACTAATTTTAAATACATAGCAATACATTTTATTTAAAAAGACAAAACGTGCATTTTTACAAATTCTGCCTCTCATTAACTTATTAACTTATTTAAAGCAATGTAATAAAGAGTTAAATCAAAAGTAATCTAAAATGAAATCAAAAATTAGTCTGATTGCATTGCCTAAAATGTGTAATGTAATGGATTAAGTTACTAACTACAATTTTTATATATTAAATAAAAGATTTTGAATATCTGGTTAAAAAGATAGAAAGACACTTAAATAACTGCAAAAAGGTCTGACAGCATCTTCACATTGTGTAACAAAAATTTTACCGTATAAACACATATTATGGCTCTTCACAATCCTAACCGATTCTCCCTTGTCTCTGAGCAGTCAATTTGTAATTTCATCAAGTTAGATGCTGTTGAACTACTCAAAGACTGATGTTATATTCATAACATAAATACTGTGGTTTGTGATTAAATATACATGGTAACACTTTACAAAAATGGTACATAAATAATCATGTACTAATACTTGAATTTATATTTCAACATGAACTCATGACTGGTACAAAAACCAAAGATAAAAATATATTGTAGTTTTATTAGTTTTTTTATTTATAGAATTAAGCATATATATGGACTCAAAAAAAGACTCAAACATTGCTGTAAAGACAAACATAAGGCACGTTTAAATGTAAAATACGGCGTGTCCATGAGCTAATTCTAATCTAAGCAATATACAGGTGCTGGTCATATAATTAGAATATCATTAAAAAGTTGATTTATTTCACTAATTCCATTTAAAAAGTGAAACTTGTATATTATATTCATTCATTACACATAGACTGATATATTTCAAATGTTTATTTCTTTGAATTTTGATGATTATAACTGACAACTAATGAAAACCCCAAATTCAGTATCTCAGAAAATTAGAATATTGTGAAAAGGTTCAATATTGAAGACACCTGGTGCCACACTCTAATCAGCTAATTAACTCAAAACACCTGCAAAGGTCTTTAAATGGTCTCTCAGTCTAGTTCTGTAGGCTACACAATCATGGGAAGACTGCTGACTTGACAGTCGTCCAAAAGACGACCATTGGCACCTTGCACAAGGAGGGCAAGACACAAAAGGTCATTGCAAAAGAGGCTGGCTGTTCACAGAGCTCTGTGTCCAAGCACATTAATAAAAAGGCGAAGGGAAGGAAAAGATGTGGTAGAAAAAAGTGTACAAGCAATAGGGATAACCGCACCCTGGAGAGAATTGTGAAACAAAACCCATTCAAAAATTTCGGGGAGATTCACAAGAGTGGACTGCAGCTGGAGTCAGTGCTTCAAGAACCTCTACGCACAGACGTATGCAAGACATGGGTTTCAGCTGTCGCATTCCTTGTGTCAAGCCACTCTTGAACAACAGACAGCATCAGAAGTGTCTCGCCTGGGCTAAAGACAAAAAGGACTGGACTGCTGCTGAGTGGTCCAAAGTTATGTTCTCTGATGAAAGTAAATTTTGCATTTCCTTTGGAAATCAGGGTCTGGAGGAAGAGAGGAGAGGCACAGAATCCACGTTGCTTGAGGTCCAGTGTAAAGTTTCCACAGTCAGTGATGGTTTGGGGTGCCATGTCATCTGCTGGTGTTGGTCCACTGGGTTTCCTGAGGTCCAAGGTCAACACAGCCGTATACCAGGAAGTTTTAGAGCACTTCATGCTTCCTGTTGCTGACCAACTTTATGGAGATGCAGATATCATTTTCCAACAGGACTTGGCACCTGCACACAGTGCCAAAGCTACCAGCTACGCCACATTGATGCAGTGATTCAGGCAAAAGGAGCCCCAAATAAGTATTGAGTGCCGACATGCTCATACTTTTCATGTTCATACTTTTCAGTTTGCCAAGATTTCTAAAAATCCTTTCTTTGTATTGGTCTTTAGTAATATTCTAATTTTCTGAGATACTGAATTTGGGATTTTCATTAGTTGTCAGTTATAATCATCAAAATTAAAAGAAATAAACATTTGAAATATATCAGTCTGTGTGTAATGAATGAATATAATATAGAAATTTCACTTTTTGAATGGAATTAGTGAAATCAACTTTTTGATGATATTCCAATTATATGACCAGCACCTGTACACTACCAGTCAAAAGTTTGGACACAACCCTTTCATTTAATGTTTTTTAAAGAAGTCTCTTATGCTCATCAATGCTGCATTTATTTGATCAAAATACAGGAAAAAAACAGTAATATTTCAAAATGTTACTACAATATAAAATAATGGTTTTTATTTTAATATACTTTACAATATAATTTATTCCTGTGATGTAAAGCTGAATTTTCATCAGTTGTTACTCCAGTCGTAAGTGTCAAGCGGTCCTTCAGAAGTCAATTCTAATATGCTGATTTATTATTAGAATTATCAATGTTGAAAACAGTTGTGTATATTGTTAGAAAACATTTCTATTTTAAATAAATGCCTTTTTTTAACCTATTATTGATCAAAAATCCTGAAAAAAGTATAACAGGTTCCAAAAAAAAAAAATATTGAGCAGCTCAACTGTTTCCAGCGCTGATAATAAATCAGCATATTAGAACGATTTTTGAAGGATCATGTGACACTGGAAGACTGGAGTAATGATTCAGGAAATTCAGTTTTAATTACTGATCACTTTAATTTTAATTACGGATATAAATTAAATTTATATTTATAAATTTATTATAATATAGAAAAACACTGTACATTGTAATAATATTTCACAATATTACATTTTTTTTTCTGTATTTTTGATCAAGTGAAAACATCCTTGATAAGCTTAAGAAACTTTTGACAGGTAGTGTACATTTAGATGACAAAACAATTACAGTTAAATTACTGTACATAACTTCTTAAAAAAAATTCATTATAACACATGCATACATGTCTTTAATTACTAATTTGGCTTACCAAAACAGCCAAAAATTACTAGATTAAAATGGCAGCATTGCTGCAGAAACACTGAGTCAAATGTCATGGAGTCAAATGACTTCCAGCTCCACCTCTCTGGATGTCTAATGGGGTGGAGAGTAAGAATTGTGGGTAGTAGGGTGTGGTTACATTCGTTACTTTTCCATGGGTGTCTAGTGAAGAGGAGCTAGGTGTAAGCACCACCTATTTACTCTGCAGTGAGCAGCCTTTCACTAACAAGCACCTTAAGTGCGCCACTAATAAGTATCCCACCAGAAACAAACTCTACACACTGTAGTGGCAGGAAGAAAAAAAAAATTATTTAGATAATATTATTAGTGATAGATAATATGAATATAAATGAATAGTTAAATCTGGTGGGACTCATTAGCACAAAAAAAATAACAAATTAATGTGTGGAAAATGATTATTTTTAACTCTCATTCTGAAACCTCTGTCTGAACGACCCGTTTTTGAGGGGCGTGTCCTTCAAGCATTTTCATTAATTGGCCACTGTTATGATTGGCTAATATCACTGCATAGAAATCAGTAAAAATGCCCCCTTGCTATTGCAGATGACTATTTTAAAAACATAATAATAATGAATTAAAAAAAATTATCTATTTCAGACAAAGCATTATGAAACCATTTACTTATTATTTGGGGATGCAGGTGCAGCCAGATCGAGTGCCACTTTATCTTTCAAAAAATATTCAATATGAGATGAAGAAACTAAATACCTTAAAAAAAAAAGTAGAAAACAACATGTACAAAAAAAACATAACTCATTTGACTTTAGTTGTCTCTTCATCTTCACAATTCTTTACAGTGGAAGGAAACACAACATCTACAACAAAGATGTCTTTATTTAGTGTAGAACAAGCAACAAGCCAGCAGACACAAACCACTCAATTAAGTGCTACCACAGAAAAAGAATTTACAAAAACAGCTCAATCAACATTTTCTACAACTGTGCCCCCTATGACCATGACAACATATGAATCATTTACAAGTGAGAGAAGTTCAACACTGGAAACTACATCATCCTTGATGGTTACCTCTAAATCATCACCGTCTACTATAACAGAAGGACAAAGTACATCAGAACTGGTTTCATCAACAACAGAAATACCCACTTCTACTGCAGAGCAAACAACAAGTCAGAAGACATCAACTATAACCCCTACAAGCAAATTTGAAACATCTACAACTGAAAGTGGATCAACAGCAGAAACTACAGTGCTGACAACAGGTACCTCTCCATCTTCACCATTGACCACGACAGAAGGACAAAGCACAACAGATCTGATTTCAACAACAGAAACACCTACTTCTACTGCAGAGCAAACAACAACTATAACCCCTACAAGCACATTTGAAACATCTACAACTGAAAGTGGATCAACAGCAGAAACTACAGTACTGACAACAGGTACATCTCCATCTTCACCATTGACCACGACAGAAGGACAAAGCACAACAGATCTGATTTCAACAACAGAAATACCCACTTCTACTGCAGAGCAAACAACAACTATGACCCCTACAAGCACATTTGAAACATCTACCATTGAAAGTGCAGCAACAGCAGAAACTACAGTACTGACAACAGGTACATCTCCATCTTCACCATTGACCACGACAGAAGGACAAAGTACAACAGATCTGATTTCAACAACAGAAATACCCACTTCTACTGCAGAGCAAACAACAACTCAGCAGACGTCAACTATAACCCCTACAAGCACATTTGAAACATCTACAATTGAAAGTGGATCAACAACAGAAACTACAGTGCTGACAACAGGTACTTCTCCATCTTCACCACTGACCACAACAGAAGGACAAAGCACAACAGATCTGATTTCAACAACAGAAATACCCACTTCTACTGCAGAGCAAACAACAACTCAGCAGACGTCAACTATAACCCCTACAAGCACATTTGAAACCTCTACAACTGAAAGTGGATCAACAGCAGAAACTACAGTGCTGACAACAGGTACCTCTCCATCTTCACCACTGACCACGACAGAAGGACAAAGCACAACAGATTGGATTTCAACAACAGAAATACCCACTTCTACTGCAGAGCAAACAACAACTATAACCCCTACAAACACATTTGAAACATCTACCATTGAAAGTGCATCAACAGCAGAAACTACAGTACTGACAACAGGTACATCTCCTTCTTCACCACTGACCACAACAGAAGGACAAAGCACAACAGATCTGATTTCAACAACAGAAATACCTACTTCTACTGCAGAGCAAACAACAACACAGCAGACTTCAACTATAACCCCTACAAGCATATTTGAAACCTCTACAACTGAAAGTGGATCAACAGCAGAAACTACAGTGCTGACAACAGGTACCTCTCCATCTTCACTACTGACCACGACAGAAGGACAAAGCACAACAGATCTGATTTCAACAACAGAAATACCTACTTCTACTGCAGAGCAAACAACAACTATGACCCCTACAAGCACATTTCAAACATCTACCATTGAAAGTGGATCAACAGCAGAAACTACAGTGCTGACAACAGGTACCTCTCCATCTTCACCACTGACCACAACAGAAGGACAAAGCACAACAGATCTGATTTCAACAACAGAAATACCCACTTCTACTGCAGAGCAAACAACAACTATGACCCCTACAAGCACATTTGAAACATCTACCATTGAAAGTGCATCAACAGCAGAAACTACAGTGCTGACAACAGGTACATCTCCTTCTTCACCACTGACCACAACAGAAGGACAAAGCACAACAGATCTGATTTCAACAACAGAAATACCCACTTCTACTGCAGAGCAAACAACAACTCAGCAGACGTCAACTATAACCCCTACAAGCACATTTGAAACATCTACAACTGAAATGGGATCAACAACAGAAACTACAGTGCTGACAACAGGTACCTCTCCATCTTCACCACTGACCACGACAGAAGGACAAAGTACAACAGATCTGATTTCAACAACAGAAATACCTACTTCTACTGCAGAGCAAACAACAACTCAACAGACGTCAACTATAACCCCTACAAGCACATTTGAAACATCTACAATTGAAAGTGGATCAACAACAGAAACTACAGTGCTGACAACAGGTACCTCTCCATCTTCACCACTGACCACAACAGAAGGACAAAGCACAACAGATCTGATTTCAACGACAGAAATACCCACTTCTACTGTAGAGCAAACAACAACTCAGCAGACGTCAACTATAACCCCTACGAGCACATTTGAAACATCTACAACTGAAATTGGATCAACAGCAGAAACTACAGTGCTGACAACAGGTACCTCTCCATCTTCACCACTGACCACAACAGAAGGACAAAGCACAACAGATCTGATTTCAACAACAGAAATACCCACTTCTACTGCAGAGCAGACAACAACTATGACCCCTACAAGCACATTTGAAACATCTACCATTGAAAGTGCATCAACAGCAGAAACTACAGTACTGACAACAGGTACATCTCCATCTTCACAACTGACCACGACAGAAGGACAAAGCACAACAGATCTGATTTCAACAACAGAAATACCTACTTCTACTGCAGAGCAAACAACAACTATGACCCCTACAAGCACATTTGAATCCTCTACAACTGAAAGTGGATCAACAGCAGAAACTACAGTGCTGACAACAGGTACCTCTCCATCTTCACCACTGACCACGACAGAAGGACAAAGCACAACAGATCTGATTTCAACAACAGAAATACCCACTTCTACTGCAGAGCAAACAACAACTCAGCAGACGTCAACTATAACCCCTACAAGCACATTTGAAACATCTACAACTGAAATTGGATCAACAGCAGAAACTACAGTGCTGACAACAGGTACCTCTCCATCTTCACCACTGACCACGACAGAAGGACAAAGCACAACAGATTGGATTTCAACAACAGAAATACCCACTTCTACTGCAGCGCAAACAACAACTATGACCCCTACAAGCACATTTGAAACATCTACCATTGAAAGTGCATCAACAGCAGAAACTACAGTACTGACAACAGGTACCTCTCCATCTTCACCACTGACCACGACAGAAGGACAAAGCACAACAGATTGGATTTCAACAACAGAAATACCCACTTCTACTGCAGAGCAAACAACAACTATGACCTCTACAAGCACATTTGAAACATCTACTATTGAAAGTGCATCAACAGCAGAAACTACAGTACTGACAACAGGTACATCTCCTTCTTCACCACTGACCACGACAGAAGGACAAAGCACAACTGATCTGATTTCAACAACAGAAATACCTACTTCTACTGCAGAGCAAACAACAACACAGCAGACTTCAACTATAACCCCTACAAGCATATTTGAAACCTCTACAACTGAAAGTGGATCAACAGCAGATACTACAGTGCTGACAACAGGTACCTCTCCATCTTCACCACTGACCACAACAGAAGGACAAAGCACAACAGATCTGATTTCAACAACAGAAATACCTACTTCTACTGCAGAGCAAACAACAACTCAGCAGACGTCAACTATAACCCCTACAAGCACATTTGAAACATCTACCATTGAAAGTGCATCAACAGCAGAAACTACAGTACTGACAACGGGTACATCTCCATCTTCACCATTGACCACGACAGAAGGACAAAGTACAACAGATCTGATTTCAACGACAGAAATACCCACTTCTACTGCAGAGCAAACAACAACTCAGCAGAAGTCAACTATAACCCTTACGAGCACATTTGAAACATCTACAACTGAAATTGGATCAACAGCAGAAACTACAGTGCTGACAACAGGTACCTCTCCATCTTCACCACTGACCACAACAGAAGGACAAAGCACAACAGATCTGATTTCAACGACAGAAATACCCACTTCTACTGCAGAGCAAACAACAACTATGACCCCTACAAGCACATTTGAAACATCTACCATTGAAAGTGCATCAACAGCAGAAACTACAGTACTGACAACAGGTACATCTCCATCTTCACCACTGACCACGACAGAAGGACAAAGTACAACAGATCTGATTTCAACGACAGAAATACCCACTTCTACTGCAGAGCAAACAACAACTCAGCAGACGTCAACTATAACCCCTACGAGCACATTTGAAACATCTACAACTGAAATTGGATCAACAGCAGAAACTACAGTGCTGACAACAGGTACCTCTCCATCTTCACCACTGACCACAACAGAAGAACAAAGCACAACAGATCTGATTTCAACAACAGAAATACCCACTTCTACTGCAGAGCAAACAACAACTATGACCCCTACAAGCACATTTGAAACATCTACCATTGAAAGTGGGTCAACAGCAGAAACTACAGTGCTGACAACAGGTACCTCTCCATCTTCACAACTGACCACGACAGAAGGACAAAGCACAACAGATCTGATTTCAACAACAGAAATACCTACTTCTACTGCAGAGCAAACAACAACTATGACCCCTACAAGCACATTTGAAACCTCTACAACTGAAAGTGGATCAACAGCAGAAACTACAGTGCTGACAACAGGTACCTCTCCATCTTCACCACTGACCACGACAGAAGGACAAAGCACAACAGATCTGATTTCAACAACAGAAATACCCACTTCTACTGCAGAGCAAACAACAACTCAGCAGACGTCAACTATAACCCCTACAAGCACTTTTGAAACATCTACAACTGAAATTGGATCAACAGCAGAAACTACAGTGCTGACAACAGGTACCTCTCCATCTTCACAACTGACCACGACAGAAGGACAAAGCACAACAGATCTGATTTCAACAACAGAAATACCTACTTCTACTGCAGAACAAACAACAACTATGACCCCTACAAGCACATTTGAAACCTCTACAACTGAAAGTGGATCAACAGCAGAAACTACAGTGCTGACAACAGGTACCTCTCCATCTTCACCACTGACCACGACAGAAGGACAAAGCACAACAGATCTGATTTCAACAACAGAAATACCCACTTCTACTGCAGAGCAAACAACAACTCAGCAGACGTCAACTATAACCCCTACAAGCACATTTGAAACATCTACCACTGAAAGTGCATCAACAGCAGAAACTACAGTACTGACAACAGGTACATCTCCATCTTCACCATTGACCACGACAGAAGGACAAAGCACAACAGATCTGATTTCAACGACAGAAATACCCACTTCTACTGCAGAGCAAACAACAACTCAGCAGACATCAACTATAACCCCTACAAGCACATTTGAATCATCTACAATTGAAAGTGGATCAACAACAGAAACTACAGTGCTGACAACAGGTACCTCTCCATCTTCACCACTGACCACAACAGAAGGACAAAGCACAACAGATCTGATTTCAACAACAGAAATACCTACTTCTACTGCAGAGCAAACAACAACTATGACCCCTACAAGCACATTTGAAACCTCTACAACTGAAAGTGGATCAACAGCAGAAACTACAGTACTGACAACAGGTACATCTCCATCTTCACCATTGACCACGACAGAAGGACAAAGTACAACAGATCTGATTTCAACAACAGAAATACCCACTTCTACTGCAGAGCAAACAACAACTATGACCCCTACAAGCACATTTGAAACATCTACCATTGAAAGTGCATCAACAGCAGAAACTACAGTACTGACAACAGGTACATCTCCTTCTTCACCACTGACCACGACAGAAGGACAAAGCACAACAGATCTGATTTCAACAACAGAAATACCTACTTCTACTGCAGAGCAAACAACAACACAGCAGACTTCAACTATAACCCCTACAAGCATATTTGAAACCTCTACAACTGAAAGTGGATCAACAGCAGATACTACAGTGCTGACAACAGGTACCTCTCCATCTTCACCACTGACCACAACAGAAGGACAAAGCACAACAGATCTGATTTCAACAACAGAAATGCCCACTTCTACTGCAGAGCAAACAACAACACAGCAGACTGCAACTATAACCCCTACAAGCACATTTGAAACATCTACCATTGAAAGTGCATCAACAGCAGAAACTACAGTACTGACAACAGGTACATCTCCATCTTCACCACTGACCACGACAGAAGGACAAAGTACAACAGATCTGATTTCAACAACAGAAATACCTACTTCTACTGCAGAGCAAACAACAACTCAGCAGACGTCAACTATAACCCCTACAAGCACATTTGAAACATCTACCATTGAAAGTGCATCAACAGCAGAAACTACAGTACTGACAACAGGTACATCTCCATCTTCACCATTGACCACGACAGAAGGACAAAGTACAACAGATCTGATTTCAACGACAGAAATACCCACTTCTACTGCAGAGCAAACAACAACTCAGCAGACGTCAACTATAACCCCTACGAGCACATTTGAAACATCTACAACTGAAATTGGATCAACAGCAGAAACTACAGTGCTGACAACAGGTATCTCTCCATCTTCACCACTGACCACAACAGAAGGACAAAGCACAACAGATCTGATTTCAACAACAGAAATACCCACTTCTACTGCAGAGCAAACAACAACTATGACCCCTACAAGCACATTTGAAACATCTACCATTGAAAGTGGGTCAACAGCAGAAACTACAGTGCTGACAACAGGTACCTCTCCATCTTCACAACTGACCACGACAGAAGGACAAAGCACAACAGATCTGATTTCAACAACAGAAATACCTA
Organism: Cirrhinus molitorella; assembly: GCA_033026305.1. NCBI lineage: Eukaryota > Metazoa > Chordata > Actinopteri > Cypriniformes > Cyprinidae > Cirrhinus > Cirrhinus molitorella. Next base: position 31,594,268 of record CM065137.1, read on the forward strand.
CTTCTACTGCAGAGCAAACAACAACACAGCAGACTTCAACTATAACCCCTACAAGCATATTTGAAACCTCTACAACTGAAAGTGGATCAACAGCAGATACTACAGTGCTGACAACAGGTACCTCTCCATCTTCACCACTGACCACAACAGAAGGACAAAGCACAACAGATCTGATTTCAACAACAGAAATGCCCACTTCTACTGCAGAGCAAACAACAACACAGCAGACTGCAACTATAACCCCTACAAGCACATTTGAAACATCTACCATTGAAAGTGCATCAACAGCAGAAACTACAGTACTGACAACAGGTACATCTCCATCTTCACCACTGACCACGACAGAAGGACAAAGCACAACAGATCTGATTTCAACAACAGAAATACCCACTTCTACTGCAGAGCAAACAACAACTCAGCAGACGTCAACTATAACCCCTACAAGCACTTTTGAAACATCTACAACTGAAATTGGATCAACAGCAGAAACTACAGTGCTGACAACAGGTACCTCTCCATCTTCACCACTGACCACGACAGAAGGACAAAGCACAACAGATTGGATTTCAACAACAGAAATACCCACTTCTACAGCAGAGCAAACAACAACTATGACCCCTACAAGCACATTTGAAACATCTACCATTGAAAGTGCATCAACAGCAGAAACTACAGTACTGACAACAGGTACATCTCCTTCTTCACCACTGACCACGACAGAAGGACAAAGCACAACAGATCTGATTTCAACAACAGAAATACCTACTTCTACTGCAGAGCAAACAACAACACAGCAGACTTCAACTATAACCCCTACAAGCATATTTGAAACCTCTACAACTGAAAGTGGATCAACAGCAGATACTACAGTGCTGACAACAGGTACCTCTCCATCTTCACCACTGACCACAACAGAAGGACAAAGCACAACAGATCTGATTTCAACAACAGAAATGCCCACTTCTACTGCAGAGCAAACAACAACACAGCAGACTGCAACTATAACCCCTACAAGCACATTTGAAACATCTACCATTGAAAGTGCATCAACAGCAGAAACTACAGTACTGACAACAGGTACATCTCCATCTTCACCACTGACCACGACAGAAGGACAAAGCACAACAGATCTGATTTCAACAACAGAAATACCCACTTCTACTGCAGAGCAAACAACAACTCAGCAGACGTCAACTATAACCCCTACAAGCACTTTTGAAACATCTACAACTGAAATTGGATCAACAGCAGAAACTACAGTGCTGACAACAGGTACCTCTCCATCTTCACCACTGACCACGACAGAAGGACAAAGCACAACAGATTGGATTTCAACAACAGAAATACCCACTTCTACAGCAGAGCAAACAACAACTATGACCCCTACAAGCACATTTGAAACATCTACCATTGAAAGTGGGTCAACAGCAGAAACTACAGTGCTGACAACAGGTACCTCTCCATCTTCACAACTGACCACGACAGAAGGACAAAGCACAACAGATCTGATTTCAACAACAGAAATACCTACTTCTACTGCAGAGCAAACAACAACTATGACCCCTACAAGCACATTTGAAACCTCTACAACTGAAAGTGGATCAACAGCAGAAACTACAGTGCTGACAACAGGTACCTCTCCATCTTCACCACTGACCACGACAGAAGGACAAAGCACAACAGATCTGATTTCAACAACAGAAATACCCACTTCTACTGCAGAGCAAACAACAACTCAGCAGACGTCAACTATAACCCCTACAAGCACTTTTGAAACATCTACAACTGAAATTGGATCAACAGCAGAAACTACAGTGCTGACAACAGGTACCTCTCCATCTTCACAACTGACCACGACAGAAGGACAAAGCACAACAGATCTGATTTCAACAACAGAAATACCTACTTCTACTGCAGAACAAACAACAACTATGACCCCTACAAGCACATTTGAAACCTCTACAACTGAAAGTGGATCAACAGCAGAAACTACAGTGCTGACAACAGGTACCTCTCCATCTTCACCACTGACCACGACAGAAGGACAAAGCACAACAGATCTGATTTCAACAACAGAAATACCCACTTCTACTGCAGAGCAAACAACAACTCAGCAGACGTCAACTATAACCCCTACAAGCACTTTTGAAACATCTACAACTGAAATTGGATCAACAGCAGAAACTACAGTGCTGACAACAGGTACCTCTCCATCTTCACCACTGACCACGACAGAAGGACAAAGCACAACAGATTGGATTTCAACAACAGAAATACCCACTTCTACAGCAGAGCAAACAACAACTCAGCAGACATCAACTATAACCCCTACAAGCACATTTGAATCATCTACAATTGAAAGTGGATCAACAACAGAAACTACAGTGCTGACAACAGGTACCTCTCCATCTTCACCACTGACCACAACAGAAGGACAAAGCACAACAGATCTGATTTCAACAACAGAAATACCTACTTCTACTGCAGAGCAAACAACAACTATGACCCCTACAAGCACATTTGAAACCTCTACAACTGAAAGTGGATCAACAGCAGAAACTACAGTACTGACAACAGGTACATCTCCATCTTCACCATTGACCACGACAGAAGGACAAAGTACAACAGATCTGATTTCAACAACAGAAATACCCACTTCTACTGCAGAGCAAACAACAACTATGACCCCTACAAGCACATTTGAAACATCTACCATTGAAAGTGCATCAACAGCAGAAACTACAGTACTGACAACAGGTACATCTCCTTCTTCACCACTGACCACGACAGAAGGACAAAGCACAACAGATCTGATTTCAACAACAGAAATACCTACTTCTACTGCAGAGCAAACAACAACACAGCAGACTTCAACTATAACCCCTACAAGCATATTTGAAACCTCTACAACTGAAAGTGGATCAACAGCAGATACTACAGTGCTGACAACAGGTACCTCTCCATCTTCACCACTGACCACAACAGAAGGACAAAGCACAACAGATCTGATTTCAACAACAGAAATGCCCACTTCTACTGCAGAGCAAACAACAACACAGCAGACTGCAACTATAACCCCTACAAGCACATTTGAAACATCTACCATTGAAAGTGCATCAACAGCAGAAACTACAGTACTGACAACAGGTACATCTCCATCTTCACCACTGACCACGACAGAAGGACAAAGTACAACAGATCTGATTTCAACAACAGAAATACCTACTTCTACTGCAGAGCAAACAACAACTCAGCAGACGTCAACTATAAGCCCTACAAGCACATTTGAAACATCTACCATTGAAAGTGCATCAACAGCAGAAACTACAGTACTGACAACAGGTACATCTCCATCTTCACCATTGACCACGACAGAAGGACAAAGTACAACAGATCTGATTTCAACGACAGAAATACCCACTTCTACTGCAGAGCAAACAACAACTCAGCAGACGTCAACTATAACCCCTACGAGCACATTTGAAACATCTACAACTGAAATTGGATCAACAGCAGAAACTACAGTGCTGACAACAGGTATCTCTCCATCTTCACCACTGACCACAACAGAAGGACAAAGCACAACAGATCTGATTTCAACAACAGAAATACCCACTTCTACTGCAGAGCAAACAACAACTATGACCCCTACAAGCACATTTGAAACATCTACCATTGAAAGTGGGTCAACAGCAGAAACTACAGTGCTGACAACAGGTACCTCTCCATCTTCACAACTGACCACGACAGAAGGACAAAGCACAACAGATCTGATTTCAACAACAGAAATACCTACTTCTACTGCAGAGCAAACAACAACTATGACCCCTACAAGCACATTTGAAACATCTACCATTGAAAGTGCATCAACAGCAGAAACTACAGTACTGACAACAGGTACATCTCCTTCTTCACCACTGACCACGACAGAAGGACAAAGCACAACAGATCTGATTTCAACAACAGAAATACCTACTTCTACTGCAGAGCAAACAACAACACAGCAGACTTCAACTATAACCCCTACAAGCATATTTGAAACCTCTACAACTGAAAGTGGATCAACAGCAGATACTACAGTGCTGACAACAGGTACCTCTCCATCTTCACCACTGACCACAACAGAAGGACAAAGCACAACAGATCTGATTTCAACAACAGAAATGCCCACTTCTACTGCAGAGCAAACAACAACACAGCAGACTGCAACTATAACCCCTACAAGCACATTTGAAACATCTACCATTGAAAGTGCATCAACAGCAGAAACTACAGTACTGACAACAGGTACATCTCCATCTTCACCACTGACCACGACAGAAGGACAAAGCACAACAGATCTGATTTCAACAACAGAAATACCCACTTCTACTGCAGAGCAAACAACAACTCAGCAGACGTCAACTATAACCCCTACAAGCACTTTTGAAACATCTACAACTGAAATTGGATCAACAGCAGAAACTACAGTGCTGACAACAGGTACCTCTCCATCTTCACCACTGACCACGACAGAAGGACAAAGCACAACAGATTGGATTTCAACAACAGAAATACCCACTTCTACAGCAGAGCAAACAACAACTATGACCCCTACAAGCACATTTGAAACATCTACCATTGAAAGTGCATCAACAGCAGAAACTACAGTACTGACAACAGGTACCTCTCCATCTTCACCACTGACCACAACAAAAGGACAAAGCACAACAGATCTGATTTCAACAACAGAAATACCCACTTCTACTGCAGAGCAAACAACAACTATGACCCCTACAAGCACATTTGAAACATCTACCACTGAAAGTGCATCAACAGCAGAAACTACAGTACTGACAACAGGTACATCTCCATCTTCACCATTGACCACGACAGAAGGACAAAGCACAACAGATCTGATTTCAACGACAGAAATACCCACTTCTACTGCAGAGCAAACAACAACTCAGCAGACATCAACTATAACCCCTACAAGCACATTTGAATCATCTACAATTGAAAGTGGATCAACAACAGAAACTACAGTGCTGACAACAGGTACCTCTCCATCTTCACCACTGACCACAACAGAAGGACAAAGCACAACAGATCTGATTTCAACAACAGAAATACCTACTTCTACTGCAGAGCAAACAACAACTATGACCCCTACAAGCACATTTGAAACCTCTACAACTGAAAGTGGATCAACAGCAGAAACTACAGTACTGACAACAGGTACATCTCCATCTTCACCATTGACCACGACAGAAGGACAAAGTACAACAGATCTGATTTCAACAACAGAAATACCCACTTCTACTGCAGAGCAAACAACAACTATGACCCCTACAAGCACATTTGAAACATCTACCATTGAAAGTGCATCAACAGCAGAAACTACAGTACTGACAACAGGTACATCTCCTTCTTCACCACTGACCACGACAGAAGGACAAAGCACAACAGATCTGATTTCAACAACAGAAATACCTACTTCTACTGCAGAGCAAACAACAACACAGCAGACTTCAACTATAACCCCTACAAGCATATTTGAAACCTCTACAACTGAAAGTGGATCAACAGCAGATACTACAGTGCTGACAACAGGTACCTCTCCATCTTCACCACTGACCACAACAGAAGGACAAAGCACAACAGATCTGATTTCAACAACAGAAATGCCAACTTCTACTGCAGAGCAAACAACAACACAGCAGACTGCAACTATAACCCCTACAAGCACATTTGAAACATCTACCATTGAAAGTGCATCAACAGCAGAAACTACAGTACTGACAACAGGTACATCTCCATCTTCACCACTGACCACGACAGAAGGACAAAGTACAACAGATCTGATTTCAACAACAGAAATACCTACTTCTACTGCAGAGCAAACAACAACTCAGCAGACGTCAACTATAACCCCTACAAGCACATTTGAAACATCTACCATTGAAAGTGCATCAACAGCAGAAACTACAGTACTGACAACAGGTACATCTCCATCTTCACCATTGACCACGACAGAAGGACAAAGTACAACAGATCTGATTTCAACGACAGAAATACCCACTTCTACTGCAGAGCAAACAACAACTCAGCAGACGTCAACTATAACCCCTACGAGCACATTTGAAACATCTACAACTGAAATTGGATCAACAGCAGAAACTACAGTGCTGACAACAGGTATCTCTCCATCTTCACCACTGACCACAACAGAAGGACAAAGCACAACAGATCTGATTTCAACAACAGAAATACCCACTTCTACTGCAGAGCAAACAACAACTATGACCCCTACAAGCACATTTGAAACATCTACCATTGAAAGTGGGTCAACAGCAGAAACTACAGTGCTGACAACAGGTACCTCTCCATCTTCACAACTGACCACGACAGAAGGACAAAGCACAACAGATCTGATTTCAACAACAGAAATACCTACTTCTACTGCAGAGCAAACAACAACTATGACCCCTACAAGCACATTTGAAACATCTACCATTGAAAGTGCATCAACAGCAGAAACTACAGTACTGACAACAGGTACATCTCATTCTTCACCACTGACCACGACAGAAGGACAAAGCACAACAGATCTGATTTCAACAACAGAAATACCTACTTCTACTGCAGAGCAAACAACAACACAGCAGACTTCAACTATAACCCCTACAAGCATATTTGAAACCTCTACAACTGAAAGTGGATCAACAGCAGATACTACAGTGCTGACAACAGGTACCTCTCCATCTTCACCACTGACCACAACAGAAGGACAAAGCACAACAGATCTGATTTCAACAACAGAAATACCTACTTCTACTGCAGAGCAAACAACAACACAGCAGACTTCAACTATAACCCCTACAAGCATATTTGAAACCTCTACAACTGAAAGTGGATCAACAGCAGATACTACAGTGCTGACAACAGGTACCTCTCCATCTTCACCACTGACCACCACAGAAGGACAAAGCACAACAGGTTGGATTTCAACAACAGAAATACCCACTTCTACTGCAGAGCAAACAACAACTATGATCCCTACAAGCACATTTGAAACATCTACCATTGAAAGTGCATCAACAGCAGAAACTACAGTACTGACAACAGGTACATCTCCATCTTCACCATTGACCACGACAGAAGGACAAAGTACAACAGATCTGATTTCAACAACAGAAATACCCACTTCTACTGCAGAGCAAACAACAACTATGACCCCTACAAGCACATTTGAAACATCTACCATTGAAAGTGCATCAACAGCAGAAACTACAGTACTGACAACAGGTACATCTCCATCTTCACCACTGACCACGACAGAAGGACAAAGTACAACAGATCTGATTTCAACAACAGAAATACCTACTTCTACTGCAGAGCAAACAACAACTCAGCAGACGTCAACTATAACCCCTACAAGCACATTTGAAACATCTACCATTGAAAGTGCATCAACAGCAGAAACTACAGTACTGACAACAGGTACATCTCCATCTTCACCATTGACCACGACAGAAGGACAAAGTACAACAGATCTGATTTCAACGACAGAAATACCCACTTCTACTGCAGAGCAAACAACAACTCAGCAGACGTCAACTATAACCCCTACGAGCACATTTGAAACATCTACAACTGAAAGTGGGTCAACAGCAGAAACTACAGTGCTGACAACAGGTACCTCTCCATCTTCACAACTGACCACGACAGAAGGACAAAGCACAACAGATCTGATTTCAACAACAGAAATACCTACTTCTACTGCAGAGCAAACAACAACTATGACCCCTACAAGCACATTTGAAACCTCTACAACTGAAAGTGGATCAACAGCAGAAACTACAGTGCTGACAACAGGTACCTCTCCATCTTCACCACTGACCACGACAGAAGGACAAAGCACAACAGATCTGATTTCAACAACAGAAATACCCACTTCTACTGCAGAGCAAACAACAACTCAGCAGACGTCAACTATAACCCCTACAAGCACATTTGAAACATCTACAACTGAAATTGGATCAACAGCAGAAACTACAGTGCTGACAACAGGTACCTCTCCATCTTCACCACTGACCACCACAGAAGGACAAAGCACAACAGGTTGGATTTCAACAACAGAAATACCCACTTCTACTGCAGAGCAAACAACAACTATGACCCCTACAAGCACATTTGAAACATCTACCATTGAAAGTGCATCAACAGCAGAAACTACAGTACTGACAACAGGTACCTCTCCATCTTCACCACTGACCACGACAGAAGGACAAAGCACAACAGATTGGATTTCAACAACAGAAATACCCACTTCTACTGCAGAGCAAACAACAACTATGACCCCTACAAGCACATTTGAAACATCTACCATTGAAAGTGCATCAACAGCAGAAACTACAGTGCTGACAACAGGTACCTCTCCATCTTCACCACTGACCACGACAGAAGGACAAAGCACAACAGATCTGATTTCAACAACAGAAATACCCACTTCTACTGCAGAGCAAACAACAACTCAGCAGACGTCAACTATAACCCCTACAAGCACATTTGAAACATCTACAACTGAAATTGGATCAACAACAGAAACTACAGTGCTGACAACAGGTACCTCTCCATCTTCACCACTGACCACGACAGAAGGACAAAGCACAACAGATTGGATTTCAACAACAGAAATACCCACTTCTACTGCAGAGCAAACAACAACTATGACCCCTACAAGCACATTTGAAACATCTACCATTGAAAGTGCATCAACAGCAGAAACTACAGTACTGACAACAGGTACATCTCCATCTTCACCATTGACCACGACAGAAGGACAAAGCACAACAGATCTGATTTCAACAACAGAAATAACCACTTCTACTGCAGAGCAAACAACAACTCAGCAGACATCAACTATAACCCCTACAAGCACATTTGAATCATCTACAATTGAAAGTGGATCAACAACAGAAACTACAGTGCTGACAACAGGTACCTCTCCATCTTCACCACTGACCACAACAGAAGGACAAAGCACAACAGATCTGATTTCAACAACAGAAATACCTACTTCTACTGCAGAGCAAACAACAACTATGACCCCTACAAGCACATTTGAAACCTCTACAACTGAAAGTGGATCAACAGCAGAAACTACAGTACTGACAACAGGTACATCTCCATCTTCACCATTGACCACGACAGAAGGACAAAGTACAACAGATCTGATTTTAACAACAGAAATACCTACTTCTACTGCAGAGCAAACAACAACTCAGCAGACGTCAACTATAACCCCTACAAGCACATTTGAAACATCTACAATTGAAAGTGGATCAACAACAGAAACTACAGTGCTGACAACAGGTACCTCTCCATCTTCACCACTGACCACAACAGAAGGACAAAGCACAACAGATCTGATTTCAACAACAGAAATGCCCACTTCTACTGCAGAGCAAACAACAACACAGCAGACTTCAACTATAACCCCTACAAGCACATTTGAAACATCTACCACTGAAAGTGGATCAACAGCAGAAACTACAGTACTGACAACAGGTACATCTCCATCTTCACCATTGACCACGACAGAAGGACAAAGCACAACAGATCTGATTTCAACAACAGAAATACCCACTTCTACTGCAGAGCAAACAACAACTATGACCCCTACAAGCACATTTGAAACATCTACCATTGAAAGTGCATCAACAGCAGAAACTACAGTACTGACAACAGGTACATCTCCATCTTCACCATTGACCACGACAGAAGGACAAAGCACAACAGATCTGATTTCAACAACAGAAATACCCACTTCTACTGCAGAGCAAACAACAACTATGACCCCTACAAGCACATTTGAAACATCTACCATTGAAAGTGCATCAACAGCAGAAACTACAGTACTGACAACAGGTACATCTCCATCTTCACCATTGACCACGACAGAAGGACAAAGTACAACAGATCTGATTTCAACAACAGAAATACCCACTTCTACTGCAGAGCAAACGACAACTCAGCAGACGTCAACTATAACCCCTACAAGCACATTTGAAACATCTACCATTGAAAGTGGGTCAACAGCAGAAACTACAGTGCTGACAACAGGTACCTCTCCATCTTCACCATTGACCACGACAGAAGGACAAAGTACAACAAATCTGATTTCAACAACAGAAATACCTACTTCTACTGCAGAGCAAACAACAACACAGCAGACTTCAACTATAACCCCTACAAGCACATTTGAAACATCTACCACTGAAAGTGGATCAACAGCAGAAACTACAGTACTGACAACAGGTACATCTCCATCTTCATCATTGACCACGACAGAAGGACAAAGCACAACAGATCTGATTTCAACAACAGAAATACCCACTTCTACTGCAGAGCAAACAACAACTATGACCCCTACAAGCACATTTGAAACATCTACCATTGAAAGTGCATCAACAGCAGAAACTACAGTACTGACAACAGGTACATCTCCATCTTCACCATTGACCACGACAGAAGGACAAAGCACAACAGATCTGATTTCAACAACAGAAATACCCACTTCTACTGCAGAGCAAACAACAACTATGACCCCTACAAGCACATTTGAAACATCTACTATTGAAAGTGCATCAACAGCAGAAATTACAGTACTGACAACAGGTACATCTCCATCTTCACCATTGACCACGACAGAAGGACAAAGTACAACAGATCTGATTTCAACAACAGAAATACCCACTTCTACTGCAGAGCAAACAACAACTCAGGAGACGTCAACTATAACCCCTACAAGCACATTTGAAACATCTACCATTGAAAGTGGATCAACAGCAGAAACTACAGTGCTGACAACAGGTACCTCTCCATCTTCACCACTGACCACGACAGAAGGACAAAGTACAACAAATCTGATTTCAACAACAGAAATACCCACTTCCACTGCAGAGCAAACAACAACTCAGCAGACGTCAACTATAACCCCTACGAGCACATTTGAAACATCTACAACTGAAATTGGATCAACAGCAGAAACTACAGTGCTGACAACAGGTACCTCTCCAACTTCACCACTGACCACGACAGAAGGACAAAGCACAACAGATCTGATTTCAACAACAGAAATACCCACTTCTACTGCAGAGCAAACAACAACTCAGCAGACGTCAACTATGACCCCTACAAGCACATTTGAAACATCTACAGCTGAAAGTGGATCAACAGCAGAAACTACAATGCTGACAACAGGTACCTCTCCATCTTCACCACTGACCACGACAGAAGGACAAAGCACAACAGATCTGATTTCAACAACAGAAATACCTACTTCTACTGCAGAGCAAACAACAACTCAGCAGACGTCAACTATGACCCCTACAAGCACATTTGAAACATCTACAACTGAAATTGGATCAACAGCAGAAACTACAGTGCTGACAACAGGTACCTCTCCATCTTCACCCCTGACCACAACAGAAGGACAAAGCACAACAGATCTGATTTCAACAACAGAAATACCCACTTCTACTGCAGAGCAAACAACAACTATGACCCATACAAGCACATTTGAAACATCTTCCATTGAAAGTGGGTCAACAGCAGAAACTACAGTGCTGACAACAGGTACCTCTCCATCTTCACCACTGACCACGACAGAAGGACAAAGTACAACAGATCTGATTTCAACGACAAAAATACCCACTTCTACTGCAGAGCAAACAACACCTCAGCAGACGTCAACTATAACCCCTACAAGCACATTTGAAACATCTACCATTGAAAGTGGATCAACAGCAGAAACTACAGTGCTGACAACAGGTACCTCTCCATCTTCACCACTGACCACGACAGAAGGACAAAGCACAACAGATCTGATTTCAACAACAGAAATACCCACTTCTACTGCAGAGCAAACAACAACTCAGCAGACGTCAACTATGACCCCTACAAGCACATTTGAAACATCTACAGCTGAAAGTGGATCAACAGCAGAAACTACAATGCTGACAACAGGTACCTCTCCATCTTCACCACTGACCACGACAGAAGGACAAAGCACAACAGATCTGATTTCAACAACAGAAATACCTACTTCTACTGCAGAGCAAACAACAACTCAGCAGACGTCAACTATGACCCCTACAAGCACATTTGAAACATCTACAACTGAAATTGGATCAACAGCAGAAACTACAGTGCTGACAACAGGTACCTCTCCATCTTCACCCCTGACCACAACAGAAGGACAAAGCACAACAGATCTGATTTCAACAACAGAAATACCCACTTCTACTGCAGAGCAAACAACAACTCAGCAGACGTCAACTATAACCCCTACAAGCACATTTGAAACATCTACAACTGAAACTGGATCAACAGCAGAAACTACAGTGCTGACAACAGGTACCTCTCCATCTTCACCACTGACCACAACAGAAGGACAAAGCACAACAGATCTGATTTCAACAACAGAAATACCCACTTCTACTGCAGAGCAAACAACAACTCAGCAGACGTCAACTATAACCCCTACAAGCACATTTGAAACATCTACAACTGAAATTGGATCAACAGCAGAAACTACAGTGCTGACAACAGGTACCTCTCCATCTTCACCACTGACCACAACAGAAGGACAAAGCACAACAGATCTGATTTCAACAACAGAAATACCCACTTCTACTGCAGAGCAAACAACAACTATGACCCCTACAAGCACATTTGAAACATCTACCATTGAAAGTGGGTCAACAGCAGAAACTACAGTGCTGACAACAGGTACCTCTCCATCTTCACCACTGACCACGACAGAAGGACAAAGCACAACAGATCTGATTTCAACAACAGAAATACCCACTTCTACTGCAGAGCAAACAACAACTATGACCCCTACAAGCACATTTGAAACATCTACCATTGAAAGTGGGTCAACAGCAGAAACTACAGTACTGTCAACAGGTACCTCTCCATCTTCACCATTGACCACGACAGAAGGACAAAGTACAACAGATTGGATTTCAACAACAGAAATACCCACTTCTACTGCAGAGCAAACAACAACTCAGCAGACGTCAACTACAACCCCTACAAGCACATTTGAAACATCTACCATTGAAAGTGGATCAACAGCAGAAACTACAGTGCTGACAACTGGTACCTCTCCATCTTCACCACTGACCACGACAGAAGGACAAAACACAACAGATCTGATTTCAACAACAGAAATACCTACTTCTACTGCAGAGCAAACAACAACACTGCAGACTTCAACTATGACTCCTACAAGCACATTTGAAACATCTACAACTGAAATTGGATCAACAGCAGAAACTACAGTGCTGACAACAGGTACCTCTCCATCTTCACCACTGACCACGACAGAAGGACAAAGCACAACAGATCTGATTTCAACAACAGAAATACTCACTTCTACTGCAGAGCAAACAACAACTCAGCAGACGTCAACTATAACCCCTACAAGCACATTTGAAACATCTACAACTGAAAGTGGATCAACAGCAGAAACTACAGTGCTGACAACAGGTACCTCTCCATCTTCACCACTGACCACGACAGAAGGACAAAGCACAACAGATCTGATTTCAACAACAGAAATACCCACTTCTACTGCAGAGCAAACAACAACTATGACCCCTACAAGCACATTTGAAACATCTACCATTGAAAGTGGGTCAACAGCAGAAACTACAGTGCTGACAACAGGTACCTCTCCATCTTCACCATTGACCACGACAGAAGGACAAAGTACAACAGATCTGATTTCAACGACAGAAATACCCACTTCTACTGCAGAGCAAACAACAACTATGACCCCTACAAGTGCATTTGAAACATCTACCATTGAAAGTGGATCAACAGCAAAAACTACAGTGCAGACAACAGGTACGTCTCCATCTTCACCACTGACCACGACAGAAGGACAAAGCACAACAGATCTGATTTCAACAACAGAAATACCTACTTCTACTGCAGAGCAAACAACAACTCAGCAGACGTCAACTATGACCCCTACAAGCACATTTGAAACATCTACAACTGAAATTGGATCAACAGCAGAAACTACAGTGCTGACAACAGGTACCTCTCCATCTTCACCCCTGACCACAACAGAAGGACAAAGCACAACAGATCTGATTTCAACAACAGAAATACCCACTTCTACTGCAGAGCAAACAACAACTCAGCAGACGTCAACTATAACCCCTACAAGCACATTTGAAACATCTACAACTGAAACTGGATCAACAGCAGAAACTACAGTGCTGACAACAGGTACCTCTCCATCTTCACCACTGACCACGACAGAAGGACAAAGCACAACAGATCTGATTTCAACAACAGAAATACCTACTTCTACTGCAGAGCAAACAACAACTCAGCAGACGTCAACTATGACCCCTACAAGCACATTTGAAACATCTACAACTGAAATTGGATCAACAGCAGAAACTACAGTGCTGACAACAGGTACCTCTCCATCTTCACCACTGACCACGACAGAAGGACAAAGCACAACAGATCTGATTTCAACAACAGAAATACTCACTTCTACTGCAGAGCAAACAACAACTCAGCAGACGTCAACTATAACCCCTACAAGCACATTTGAAACATCTACAACAGAAAGTGGATCAACAGCAGAAACTACAGTGCTGACAACAGGTACCTCTCCATCTTCACCACTGACCACGACAGAAGGACAAAGCACAACAGATCTGATTTCAACAACAGAAATACCCACTTCTACTGCAGAGCAAACAACAACTATGACCCCTACAAGCACATTTGAAACATCTACCATTGAAAGTGGGTCAACAGCAGAAACTACAGTACTGACAACAGGTACCTCTCCATCTTCACCATTGACCACGACAGAAGGACAAAGTACAACAGATCTGATTTCAACGACAGAAATACCCACTTCTACTGCAGAGCAAACAACAACTATGACCCCTACAAGCGCATTTGAAACATCTACCATTGAAAGTGGATCAACAGCAGAAACTACAGTGCAGACAACAGGTACGTCTCCATCTTCACCACTGACCACGACAGAAGGACAAAGCACAACAGATCTGATTTCAACAACAGAAATACCTACTTCTACTGCAGAGCAAACAACAACTCAGCAGACGTCAACTATGACCCCTACAAGCACATTTGAAACATCTACAACTGAAATTGGATCAACAGCAGAAACTACAGTGCTGACAACAGGTACC
The DNA here is from genome assembly GCA_033026305.1 of Cirrhinus molitorella. Taxonomy (NCBI): domain Eukaryota; kingdom Metazoa; phylum Chordata; class Actinopteri; order Cypriniformes; family Cyprinidae; genus Cirrhinus; species Cirrhinus molitorella. The sequence continues at coordinate 31,609,510 of CM065137.1, forward strand.
TCTCCATCTTCACCCCTGACCACAACAGAAGGACAAAGCACAACAGATCTGATTTCAACAACAGAAATACCCACTTCTACTGCAGAGCAAACAACAACTCAGCAGACGTCAACTATAACCCCTACAAGCACATTTGAAACATCTACAACTGAAACTGGATCAACAGCAGAAACTACAGTGCTGACAACAGGTACCTCTCCATCTTCACCACTGACCACAACAGAAGGACAAAGCACAACAGATCTGATTTCAACAACAGAAATACCCACTTCTACTGCAGAGCAAACAACAACTCAGCAGACGTCAACTATAACCCCTACAAGCACATTTGAAACATCTACAACTGAAATTGGATCAACAGCAGAAACTACAGTGCTGACAACAGGTACCTCTCCATCTTCACCACTGACCACAACAGAAGGACAAAGCACAACAGATCTGATTTCAACAACAGAAATACCCACTTCTACTGCAGAGCAAACAACAACTATGACCCCTACAAGCACATTTGAAACATCTACCATTGAAAGTGGATCAACAGCAGAAAATACAGTACTGACAACAGGTACCTCTCCATCTTCACCATTGACCACGACAGAAGGACAAAGTACAACAGATTGGATTTCAACAACAGAAATACCCACTTCTACTGCAGAGCAAACAACAACTCAGCAGACGTCAACTACAACCCCTACAAGCACATTTGAAACATCTACAACTGAAATTGGATCAACAGCAGAAACTACAGTGCTGACAACAGGTACCTCTCCATCTTCACCCCTGACCACAACAGAAGGACAAAGCACAACAGATCTGATTTCAACAACAGAAATACCTACTTCTACTGCAGAGCAAACAACAACTCAGCAGACGTCAACTATAACCCCTACAAGCACATTTGAAACATCTGCCATTGAAAGTGGATCAACAGCAGAAACTACAGTGCTGACAACAGGTACCTCTCCATCTTCACCACTGACCACGACAGAAGGACAAAGCACAACAGATCTGATTTCAACAACAGAAATACCTACTTCTACTGCAGAGCAAACAACAACTATGACCCCTACAAGCACATTTGAAACATCTACCATTGAAAGTGGATCAACAGCAGAAACTACAGTGCTGACAACTGGTACCTCTCCATCTTCACCACTGACCACGACAGAAGGACAAAACACAACAGATCTGATTTCAACAACAGAAATACCTACTTCTACTGCAGAGCAAACAACAACACTGCAGACTTCAACTATGACTCCTACAAGCACATTTGAAACATCTACAACTGAAATTGGATCAACAGCAGAAACTACAGTGCTGACAACAGGTACCTCTCCATCTTCACCACTGACCACGACAGAAGGACAAAGCACAACAGATCTGATTTCAACAACAGAAATACTCACTTCTACTGCAGATCAAACAACAACTCAGCAGACGTCAACTATAACCCCTACAAGCACATTTGAAACATCTACAACTGAAAGTGGATCAACAGCAGAAACTACAGTGCTGACAACAGGTACCTCTCCATCTTCACCACTGACCACGACAGAAGGACAAAGCACAACAGATCTGATTTCAACAACAGAAATACCTACTTCTACTGCAGAGCAAACAACAACTCAGCAGACATCAACTATGACCCCTACAAGCACATTTGAAACATCTACAACTGAAATTGGATCAACAGCAGAAACTACAGTGCTGACAACAGGTACCTCTCCATCTTCACCCCTGACCACAACAGAAGGACAAAGCACAACAAATCTGATTTCAACAACAGAAATACCCACTTCTACTGCAGAGCAAACAACAACTCAGCAGACGTCAACTATAACCCCTACAAGCACATTTGAAACATCTACAACTGAAATTGGATCAACAGCAGAAACTACAGTGCTGACAATAGGTACCTCTCCATCTTCACTACTGACCACGACAGAAGGACAAAGCACAACAGATCTGATTTCAACAACAGAAATACCCACTTCTACTGCAGAGCAAACAACAACTATGACCCCTACAAGCACATTTGAAACATCTACCATTGAAAGTGGGTCAACAGCAGAAACTACAGTGCTGACGACAGGTACCTCTCCATCTTCACCACTGACCACGACAGAAGGACAAAGCACAACAGATCTGATTTCAACAACAGAAATACCCACTTCTACTGCAGAGCAAACAACAACTATGACCCCTACAAGCGCATTTGAAACATCTACAGCTGAAAGTGGATCAACAGCAGAAACTACAATGCTGACAACAGGTACCTCTCCATCTTCACCACTGACCACGACAGAAGGACAAAGCACAACAGATCTGATTTCAACAACAGAAATACCTACTTCTACTGCAGAGCAAACAACAACTCAGCAGACGTCAACTATGACCCCTACAAGCACATTTGAAACATCTACAACTGAAATTGGATCAACAGCAGAAACTACAGTGCTGACAACAGGTACCTCTCCATCTTCACCCCTGACCACAACAGAAGGACAAAGCACAACAGATCTGATTTCAACAACAGAAATACCCACTTCTACTGCAGAGCAAACAACAACTCAGCAGACGTCGACTATAACCCCTACAAGCACATTTGAAACATCTACAACTGAAACTGGATCAACAGCAGAAACTACAGTGCTGACAACAGGTACCTCTCCATCTTCACCACTGACCACAACAGAAGGACAAAGCACAACAGATCTGATTTCAACAACAGAAATACCCACTTCTACTGCAGAGCAAACAACAACTCAGCAGACGTCAACTATAACCCCTACAAGCACATTTGAAACATCTACAACTGAAATTGGATCAACAGCAGAAACTACAGTGCTGACAACAGGTACCTCTCCATCTTCACCACTGACCACAACAGAAGGACAAAGCACAACAGATCTGATTTCAACAACAGAAATACCCACTTCTACTGCAGAGCAAACAACAACTATGACCCCTACAAGCACATTTGAAACATCTACCATTGAAAGTGGGTCAACAGCAGAAACTACAGTGCTGACAACAGGTACCTCTCCATCTTCACCATTGACCACGACAGAAGGACAAAGTACAACAGATTGGATTTCAACAACAGAAATACCCACTTCTACTGCAGAGCAAACAACAACTCAGCAGACGTCAACTACAACCCCTACAAGCACATTTGAAACATCTACAACTGAAATTGGATCAACAGCAGAAACTACAGTGCTGACAACAGGTACCTCTCCATCTTCACCCCTGACCACAACAGAAGGACAAAGCACAACAGATCTGATTTCAACAACAGAAATACCTACTTCTACTGCAGAGCAAACAACAACTCAGCAGACGTCAACTATAACCCCTACAAGCACATTTGAAACATCTGCCATTGAAAGTGGATCAACAGCAGAAACTACAGTGCTGACAACAGGTACCTCTCCATCTTCACCACTGACCACGACAGAAGGACAAAGCACAACAGATCTGATTTCAACAACAGAAATACCTACTTCTACTGCAGAGCAAACAACAACTATGACCCCTACAAGCACATTTGAAACATCTACCATTGAAAGTGGATCAACAGCAGAAACTACAGTGCTGACAACTGGTACCTCTCCATCTTCACCACTGACCACGACAGAAGGACAAAACACAACAGATCTGATTTCAACAACAGAAATACCTACTTCTACTGCAGAGCAAACAACAACACTGCAGACTTCAACTATGACTCCTACAAGCACATTTGAAACATCTACAACTGAAATTGGATCAACAGCAGAAACTACAGTGCTGACAACAGGTACCTCTCCATCTTCACCACTGACCACGACAGAAGGACAAAGCACAACAGATCTGATTTCAACAACAGAAATACTCACTTCTACTGCAGAGCAAACAACAACTCAGCAGACGTCAACTATAACCCCTACAAGCACATTTGAAACATCTACAACTGAAAGTGGATCAACAGCAGAAACTACAGTGCTGACAACAGGTACCTCTCCATCTTCACCACTGACCACGACAGAAGGACAAAGCACAACAGATCTGATTTCAACAACAGAAATACCTACTTCTACTGCAGAGCAAACAACAACTCAGCAGACGTCAACTATGACCCCTACAAGCACATTTGAAACATCTACAACTGAAATTGGATCAACAGCAGAAACTACAGTGCTGACAACAGGTACCTCTCCATCTTCACTACTGACCACAACAGAAGGACAAAGCACAACAGATCTGATTTCAACAACAGAAATACCCACTTCTCCTGCAGAGCAAACAACAACTATGACCCCTACAAGCACATTTGAAACATCTACCATTGAAAGTGGGTCAACAGCAGAAACTACAGTGCTGACAACAGGTACCTCTCCATCTTCACCACTGACCACGACAGAAGGACAAAACACAACAGATCTGATTTCAACAACAGAAATACCCACTTCTACTGCAGAGCAAACAACAACTATGACCCCTACAAGCACATTTGAAACATCTACCATTGAAAGTGGGTCAACAGCAGAAACTACAGTACTGACAACAGGTACCTCTCCATCTTCACCATTGACCACGACAGAAGGACAAAGTACAACAGATTGGATTTCAACAACAGAAATACCCACTTCTACTGCAGAGCAAACAACAACTATGACCCCTACAAGCACATTTGAAACATCTACCATTGAAAGTGCATCAACAGCAGAAACTACAGTACTGACAACAAATACATCTCCATCTTCACCACTGACCACAACAGAAGGACAAAGCACAACAGATCTGATTTCAACAACAGAAATACCCACTTCTACTGCAGAGCAAACAACAACTCAGCAGACGTCAACTATAACCCCTACAAGCACATTTGAAACATCTACAACTGAAATTGGATCAACAGCAGAAACTACAGTGCTGACAACAGGTACCTCTCCATCTTCACCCCTGACCACAACAGAAGGACAAAGCACAACAGATCTGATTTCAACAACAGAAATACCTACTTCTACTGCAGAGCAAACAACAACTCAGCAGACGTCAACTATAACCCCTACAAGCACATTTGAAACATCTGCCATTGAAAGTGGATCAACAGCAGAAACTACAGTGCTGACAACAGGTACCTCTCCATCTTCACCACAGACCACGACAGAAGGACAAAGCACAACAGATCTGATTTCAACAACAGAAATACCTACTTCTACGGCAGAGCAAACAACTATGACCCCTACAAGCACATTTGAAACATCTACCATTGAAAGTGGATCAACAGCAGAAACTACAGTGCTGACAACAGGTACGTCTCCATCTTCACCACTGACCACAACAGAAGGACAAAGCACAACAGATCTGATTTCAACAACAGAAATACTCACTTCTACTGCAGAGCAAACAACAACTCAGCAGACGTCAACTATAACCCCTACAAGCACATTTGAAACATCTACAACTGAAAGTGGATCAACAGCAGAAACTACAGTGCTGACAACAGGTACCTCTCCATCTTCACCACTGACCACGACAGAAGGACAAAGCACAACAGATCTGATTTCAACAACAGAAATACCTACTTCTACTGCAGAGCAAACAACAACTCAGCAGACGTCAACTATGACCCCTACAAGCACATTTGAAACATCTACAACTGAAATTGGATCAACAGCAGAAACTACAGTGCTGACAACAGGTACCTCTCCATCTTCACCCCTGACCACAACAGAAGGACAAAGCACAACAGATCTGATTTCAACAACAGAAATACCTACTTCTACTGCAGAGCAAACAACAACTCAGCAGAAGTCAACTATAACCCCTACAAGCACATTTGAAACATCTACAACTGAAATTGGATCAACAGCAGAAACTACAGTGCTGACAACAGGTACCTCTCCATCTTCACTACTGACCACAACAGAAGGACAAAGCACAACAGATCTGATTTCAACAACAGAAATACCCACTTCTCCTGCAGAGCAAACAACAACTATGACCCCTACAAGCACATTTGAAACATCTACCATTGAAAGTGGGTCAACAGCAGAAACTACAGTGCTGACAACAGGTACCTCTCCATCTTCACCACTGACCACGACAGAAGGACAAAGCACAACAGATCTGATTTCAACAACAGAAATACCCACTTCTACTGCAGAGCAAACAACAACTCAGCAGACGTCAACTATAACCCCTACAAGCACATTTGAAACATCTGCCATTGAAAGTGGATCAACAGCAGAAACTACAGTGCTGACAACAGGTACCTCTCCATCTTCACCACTGACCACGACAGAAGGACAAAGCACAACAGATCTGATTTCAACAACAGAAATACCTACTTCTACTGCAGAGCAAACAACAACTATGACCCCTACAAGCACATTTGAAACATCTACCATTGAAAGTGGATCAACAGCAGAAACTACAGTGCTGACAACTGGTACCTCTCCATCTTCACCACTGACCACGACAGAAGGACAAAGCACAACAGATCTGATTTCAACAACAGAAATACCCACTTCTACTGCAGAGCAAACAACAACTCAGCAGACGTCAACTATAACCCCTACAAGCACATTTGAAACATCTGCCATTGAAAGTGGATCAACAGCAGAAACTCCATCTTCACCACTGACCACTACAGAAGGACAAAGCACAACAGATCTGATTTCGACAAGAGAAATACCTACTTCTACTGCAGAGCAAACAACAACTATGTCCGCTACAAGCACATTTGAAACATCTACCATTGAAAGTGGATCAACAGAAGAAACTACAGTGCTGACAACAGGTACCTCTCCATCTTCACCACTGACCACAACAGAAGGACAAAGCACAATAGATCTGATTTCAACAACAGAAATACCCACTTCTACTGCAGAGCAAACAACAACTATGACCCCTACAAGCACATTTGAAACATCTACCATTGAAAGTGCATCAACAGCAGAAACTACAGTACTGACAACAAATACATCTCCATCTTCACCACTGACCACAACAGAAGGACAAAGCACAACAGATCTGATTTCAACAACAGAAATACCCACTTCTACTGCAGAGCAAACAACAACTCAGCAGACGTCAACTATAACCCCTACAAGCACATTTGAAACATCTACAACTGAAATTGGATCAACAGCAGAAACTACAGTGCTGACAACAGGTACCTCTCCATCTTCACCCCTGACCACAACAGAAGGACAAAGCACAACAGATCTGATTTCAACAACAGAAATACCTACTTCTACTGCAGAGCAAACAACAACTCAGCAGACGTCAACTATAACCCCTACAAGCACATTTGAAACATCTGCCATTGAAAGTGGATCAACAGCAGAAACTACAGTGCTGACAACAGGTACCTCTCCATCTTCACCACAGACCACGACAGAAGGACAAAGCACAACAGATCTGATTTCAACAACAGAAATACCTACTTCTACGGCAGAGCAAACAACTATGACCCCTACAAGCACATTTGAAACATCTACCATTGAAAGTGGATCAACAGCAGAAACTACAGTGCTGACAACAGGTACGTCTCCATCTTCACCACTGACCACAACAGAAGGACAAAGCACAACAGATCTGATTTCAACAACAGAAATACTCACTTCTACTGCAGAGCAAACAACAACTCAGCAGACGTCAACTATAACCCCTACAAGCACATTTGAAACATCTACAACTGAAAGTGGATCAACAGCAGAAACTACAGTGCTGACAACAGGTACCTCTCCATCTTCACCACTGACCACGACAGAAGGACAAAGCACAACAGATCTGATTTCAACAACAGAAATACCTACTTCTACTGCAGAGCAAACAACAACTCAGCAGACGTCAACTATGACCCCTACAAGCACATTTGAAACATCTACAACTGAAATTGGATCAACAGCAGAAACTACAGTGCTGACAACAGGTACCTCTCCATCTTCACCCCTGACCACAACAGAAGGACAAAGCACAACAGATCTGATTTCAACAACAGAAATACCTACTTCTACTGCAGAGCAAACAACAACTCAGCAGAAGTCAACTATAACCCCTACAAGCACATTTGAAACATCTACAACTGAAATTGGATCAACAGCAGAAACTACAGTGCTGACAACAGGTACCTCTCCATCTTCACTACTGACCACAACAGAAGGACAAAGCACAACAGATCTGATTTCAACAACAGAAATACCCACTTCTCCTGCAGAGCAAACAACAACTATGTCGGCTACAAGCACATTTGAAACATCTACCATTGAAAGTGGATCAACAGAAGAAACTACAGTGCTGACAACAGGTACCTCTCCATCTTCACCCCTGACCACAACAGAAGGACAAAGCACAACAGATCTGATTTCAACAACAGAAATACCTACTTCTACTGCAGAGCAAACAACAACTATGACCCCTACAAGCACATTTGAAACATCTACCATTGAAAGTGGATCAACAGCAGAAACTACAGTGCTGACAACTGGTACCTCTCCATCTTCACCACTGACCACGACAGAAGGACAAAGCACAACAGATCTGATTTCAACAACAGAAATACCCACTTCTACTGCAGAGCAAACAACAACTCAGCAGACGTCAACTATAACCTCTACAAGCACATTTGAAACATCTGCCATTGAAAGTGGATCAACAGCAGAAACTCCATCTTCACCACTGACCACTACAGAAGGACAAAGCACAACAGATCTGATTTCGACAAGAGAAATACCTACTTCTACTGCAGAGCAAACAACAACTATGTCCGCTACAAGCACATTTGAAACATCTACCATTGAAAGTGGATCAACAGAAGAAACTACAGTGCTGACAACAGGTACCTCTCCATCTTCACCACTGACCACAACAGAAGGACAAAGCACAATAGATCTGATTTCAACAACAGAAATACCCACTTCTACTGCAGAGCAAACAACAACTCAGCAGACGTCAACTATAACCCCTACAAGCACATTTGAAACATCTACAGCTGAAAGTGGATCAACAGCAGAAACTACAGTGCTGACAACAGGTACCTCTCCATCTTCACCACTGACCACGACAGAAGGACAAAGCACATCAGATCTGATTTCAACAACAGAAATACTCACTTCTACTGCAGAGCAAACAACAACTCAGCAGACGTCAACTATAACCCCTACAAGCACATTTGAACCATCTATAACTGAAAGTGGATCAACAACAGAAACTACAGTGCTGACAACAGGTACCTCTCAATCTTCACCATTGACCACGACAGAAGGACAAAGCACAACAGATCTGATTTCAACAACAGAAATACCCACTTCTACTGCAGAGCAAACAACAACACAGCAGACTTCAAATATGACTCCTACAAGCACATTTGAAACATCTACAATTGAAAGTGGATCAACAGCAGAAACTACAGTGCTGCCAACAGGTACCTCTCCATCTTCACCACTGACCACGACAGAAGGACAAAGCACAACAGATCTGATTTCGTCAACAGAATTACCTTTGTCTACAGCACAGCAAACAAGTCAGCAGACACAAACTATAACCTTTGCAAGCACATCCACATTTGAAACATCTACAGTTGAAAGTGGATCAACAGCAGAAACTACAGTGCTGACAACAGGTACCTCTCCATCTTCACCATTGTCTACGGAAGAAGGACAAACCACATTAATATTCACTTCATCTACAACAGAAATTTTGTCATCTGGTGTAGAACAATCTAGCCAGCAGACACAAACTAGTAAGATTCCTTCTACCACAGAATCAGAATCTACAATGACAGCTCAGTCGACAGTTGCAACAACGGTGTCCTCTATGAGCACTACCACACTGGAATCATCTACACTTGAAAGTGGTTCAACACAGGAAGCCACGCTGTCTACTATAGGTGCACTTTCATCTTCACCACCATCATCATCTACAACTAAAGGACAAAGCACGTCAGAATTCACTTCATCTACAAATGTAATAACTTCATCTAGTCTAGAACAAACAAGTCAGCTGACACCAACCTCTGAGTTTACATCTACCACAGAAGCAGAATCTGTGAGCATGACCACATTACAATCGTCTACAAATGAAAGTGGTTCAACACTGGGAACTACATTATTCATAACAGGTCCAACTCCATCTTCACCATCTATTATAACAGAAGGACAAAGTACATCAGGATTCACCTCAGCTACTACCGAAATACTGTCATCTAGTGTAGAACAAACAAGCCAGCAGACACAAACCACTCAGTTTAGTTCTACCACAGAAACACAATTTACAAGAACAGCTCAACCAACATATACAACAACTGTGTCCCCTATGAGTACATCTACACTTGAAAGTGGTTCAACACTTGAAGCAATAGTATCCAGAAGTACCTCTTCAGCTTCATCATCACCACTGTCTACGACAGAAGGACAAACCATGTCAGAATTCACTTTATCTACAACAGAAATACTGTCAACTAGTGTAGAACAAACAAGCCAACTGACACCAATGACACCAACAAAAACTGAAGCTACAACGACAGCTGTGTCCCCTACGAGCACGACCACATTAGAATCTTCTACACTTGAAAGTGGTTCAACACTGGAAACTATGATATCCACAAGTACCTCAGCTTCACCAGCAGCATCTTCTACAACAGATGGACAAACCACAACAAAACTGACCTCATCAGTAACAGAAATATCTTCATCTACTGTAGAACAATCAACAAGCCAACAGACACAAACCACTCAAGTTACTTCTACCACAGAAACTACGACTAAAGAATCTACAACGACAACTCAATCAACATTTACAACAAATATGTCACCCATGAGCACCACGTTACAGTCATCTACACTTGAAAGTGGTTCAACATTGGAAACTACATTGTCCACAATGAGTGCAACTCCATCTTCTCCATCTATTACAACAGAAGGACAAACCCCTAATTCTCAAACAATAACCTCATCCAGTTTCTACGCTATTCTCTTCGGCATTTTGGGAGCCTTTGTTCTACTTTTCATTGTTGTAACTGTGATGATTGTGGTGCTCTGCGGAGCCAAGAGGTATGTATAACTGTTTCTGTGATTTATTCAAAACCCCCACCAAAAATGAAACAAACAAATAACACAATGATTCTATCAGCAGAAAAAGGAGGTTATCTTCATTTTTTGAGGAAGACTTCTTTGATTTTTCATCAAGAGGTACGATTTCTAGCTTTGTGAATGCTTTAGTAAATATACTTCAGCAGCAGTACAAGATGAAGCTCTCAAACAACCGCAATGATATGAGAACATGATAATTAAAAATATTCACTATATTATTTCAGGATCCACAGAAAGAAGTTATGGTCATCAGAATTTTTCAGTCTTTGAAGATTCAGAACCTGGGTCTATCAGCTCATACGATGGAATTGCACCTGTGTGGTAGGATGAGCATATGATTTAATAAATATATTGGAAAAGGAACATAACAGATTTTGTTTTTTTGTTTTTTTGTTTTTTTATCAATTTTTTTCTCTCTTCTACAGATAAAGACCAGAGCAACAGAAGTGGTGGATGTCTGATTAACCAAAATGACAGATATTATTTATTAAAATATTTTTGAAAGAATTCAGACACAATTTTAATTTCAGGAAGCCAATATAATAATACATGTATTTACTGGTTTTGTTTCAGATTATTTAAAATATTTCAAGGAAAATAATTAAAGTATCTCACCCACTTCATAATAATACTTACACAGCACAAGAACAATGCATAAAGCATAAAGGCATTCATCTCAAAAGCACTCCAACATATGCATAAATCAATAATAAATTAAATGGGTGGGAGTTGAAAATGTCTTGTTTTTAGTAATCATATTCATACATAATCACTTTTTTTATTTCTAATGTATTTACAATGCTACTACATTAATCAGCTATAGAACAGTCAATTATGTTGATGTTTTTTATGCTTGTTTTTGCTGGCACTGCACATTTACTGTCTTGTATATAATATGTATGGGTTTTGTTACGGTTGCTTGTTTTTGCACTGAAAGCACAATAATATTTGTTAAATTAATATTTATAAGGAAAATAACTGTGCTGAATATATAGTATATATACTATATACTATATATATATAGAATTCTTAAAATAAAGCATATGTGTAACATTTCAATATATTGGCTGCATTTACCATCATGTTCATCTGGATTTTATTTAAAAAAAAAAAGTTAAAATAGAAAAAATCAAAATAGAAAAATATATATCTATACCACATAATAACCTACATTTATAGTGCATTTTATTATTTTTAATAACAATTTAGGCAGAGGTTCATGCAAAAACATGTACACAAATGATCTAAAAATTATATATGAAAACATTAAATCTATAATATAGCCACAAGCAGCGATTATTGGGGTCCAAGCATGAATGTTATGGTACAATGGCTTTGTCTCTTTTCAAATGCAATACGAGTATTTAAGTGTCTTTCTATGAAAGTATTATTTTATGTACTATATTACACTAGACAAAAAATATTGTCTCTTCATTTTAACTGGACCATACAGTCATGTCTGACAACTTGACAAATGTTTTCTCAATTTAGAATATATAAATATGAAGGTATTTTAGACCTCACAGATTTCTTTGAAAACTTTTAGACTTTTATTAAACTTTATGAAACTACATGAAATAATTATTTTCCCCACTGTATAATGAATTTTATGCATAGTTGAACATTTTATGTAATTTAATTCAGTATAATAAAGCGCAGGCAGAAGTGAGAAAAACTATTCAATGGGCAAAGAGGGTAAGTTGGAGAAATTTTTGTAATAAAGTTGGAAGATCAATAGCTGTGGGTGAAGTATGGACAATGGTAAATAAGATGGGTAGGAGGCAATGGGAACATCTAGTGTTGATATTAGAGAAGGCATCACCAATGTGAAAAAAGCAGAAGAACAAGTCAGGAGAATAAAGAAGTAGAAGGTCAATAACTCTAAGTCAATATTTACATGCTTTAAAAATAGAATAGAAAGGAAGAGACTTGTGAAATAATTGATGAGTCTTTTTCTATGGCAGAAATGGTGAGAGCGATTAAAAGAGCAAAGCCTATTTCTTTAGGGAAAGGATCACTCTTAAAGTCGTTTGAGCTACATAAAGTTTGGAAGGAGGGAAAATTGCATTTGCATGGAAAGAAGCAATAGTGAGTTACAGACCAATAGCTCTTACATCTAATTTTGTGAATGATAAATGATAGATTGTCATATGAACTGGAAAAAAAAAGAGGTGAGCAATCAGAGTGGTTTTAGGATAGAAGGAACACAATGGATTCAGTAGTAAAATTAAAACCTGAAATAGGAAGGGCACAAGCAAATAAAGAGACTGTAGTTGCAGTATTTTTCTATATAGAAAAAGCCGGCCTGTTTTTATGGTCGTGAGAGCTGGTGGTACTGTCATGTCTTAAATTGGGGCATCCAAATTTCAACCCCAGTGGCATCAAAGAAATCGTAACAGTTTGTCCCGTATTCGCAGACATACGCCATATGATCACCAGCCCATGTGAATAACAGATTATTAACTGATAGCTGATTCATTCTTTTTGCGCAAATTATTGTGTTCTTTGTGAACGCAGCCGTTTGAGGACGGCAAGACCAAGCAGAATCCTCTGCCGGTTGTGCTTCACAGCGAGCAGGGCTTGTGCTAACAGCAATTCCCTTCATCGTCCTAGTTTTTTTTTTTAGCAAATCAGTTTGGGTGAATGCAACTTATTGATCATGAGCTCAACATTTAGGAAAACATTCAATCTACCTGAGGGAAGACATCTTTCACTACTGTAAGTTAATGCTGTTAAATAGAGGGGAAAATAGGCTTCATTAAAATAAAGAAATTAAGAAATTCTAGCGCCTTCTTAAACTTAGACCTCATTATATGGAAGTAGATATCCAAGCACCAGAAGGAGCCCACACTCTCTAAGTTTTCTTTAATTAAAAAATATGTATTTTTATTCATAGGCTATATGGATATATATGGATTGCAATAATAGTCTATTTTAGTTCAAAAATCGAAATGCTTAGCAAAATATTATTATTATAAAACATATAAAAATATGTTTCATAGACGTTCAGTTGTTAAGAAAATTTGATTATCTCTGGTAACTTTTTAACTGCAGGCAGACACACATTATGGTATACAGTGCAAACATTTTGTTGGATATATGCAAGCAAAAAATAATAGATTGAGAAATGGATAAGAGAAAGGCTGTAGAAAAACACAATGAATTACAAGGCTGTAGAGAACAGCGCACTATTGCAGACTTATATAGCCTACTGAAGTTTTAATTACATTATTGCAATAGTTATAGTCAGTCATAAACTAAAGTGGGCCGGTCTAAGGCATCGATCTCCAGAGCTGAAAATGAGCCACACTCCGGCCCTGAACCTACCTAAAGTCTTCAGAAGCGCAATGTGTCAGGTTCTCAAACTTTGGGTAAAAAAAAAAATCTAAAAAATGACCCTCACTTACTAACAACAACATGCTGAAGTGCTGTGAAATTCACAAAGACTTTTTATAGGCTTTATAGACAGATAAGTTGAGAGTGACTCTTGAAGGACCAGCACCACATCCTCTTATATGACTCTTTCAAGAACTTATCTTGCAAAATCTGGCAGAATCTTCATTTTTAGTTTCTCCTGTCCTGAAAAGTCAGCTTCTGGAAGATAAATTCTTGAAAGCGTGGTATAAGAATCACTCTCAACTTATTTGTCTATATATGTCTTTGTGTATTTAACAACACTTCAGCATGTTATTCTTATTAAGTGAGGGTCATTTTTTAGGATTTTTCACCCAAGCAAAGTCTCTGAGAACCTGACACACTGAAATTTTGGAGACTCCAGGTAGGTTGATAAACATAAATTATGTTTTTGTAAATGTTTCAGAAGACATTGGAAGATATTTGTTTGTGGATGTAGGGCCAGTGTGGAAAAGAAGAAGGGATACAGAATATGCAATTAGGAAGGTTCCGAAAGCAGTTGATAAAGTGGTAGAATGGGGTTATGACTGGGGGTTTAAATTCTCAATACAAAAGACTCAGACAGTTTTTTTTCTTTTTTTACCAGAAAAAAAGACCCAGAGTAGACATTTTTAAGAGAAGCTGGAATTTTAAGTAAGATTTGATGGATAAGTAGAGTGTGAGGGGTGTGAGTGTGATATGTCAGTTATTACTAAAAAATAGTTTAGCTCCAACCTTGATCAAACTCACCTTGTGACTCTCTAGTGACCTTGATTAGCTTGTTCAGATATGTTTATTTAGAGTTGGAGCTAAACACTGCAGAAAAATGGACTTTGAGGGCCAGAGTTGAGCAGAAGGGGGCGGTAATGCACTTATAAGCTGGATGCCATCTTTAAACTCAAATAGATAGTTGTGTGTTTGAGCACTATTATAAACACGTAAGTTATATTAAATAATATTACATGAAAATCTACATGGTTATCTGATTTATGAGGAACTGTATGTGGGTTTTCTTAAGTGAAATGTGGTAAATATAACACTCCATGCTTTCATAAAGAATTACTTATTCTAATGTTAGACATTATTCGCTCATACAGTATATGATGTTTTGTAAATATTGCCTTATTCTCTTTTGTCTTCAACAGAGTATGTCGATCATGGTCCATTTATGTAAATGCAATTTATTTATTCTAAATATTAGTCATTTTTGATGTCTCCCTAATTTAAGATTAAAGTCAATATCTAGGGCCAGTTGTTCAAAAGTAGGCTCATCTGATAGGATTTTGGCATTCGGATTGAAATCATGAAAATGTGTTGTTCACAAGAGAAAAAAAAAGGATTCTGAAATCAAATCAGATCACAGTATCTTGGTTTTGATCTGGATCAAACAGTTTGTGTTGTTCAAAACCTTTTAGTAAAATGGAGATATCTTTGATTCAGAAAAGTCAGGATTATACTGATCCCAGCAGAAAAGTGGATTTTAGCAACAACAACAACAACAACAACAACAAAAAATGTAATAAAACTTTAAAACTGGTCCAAACTTACAACATTTAAAACATGTAATACACACACACACACACACACATTTAATGCTAAACTATTGAAATATTAATTTCCTCATCTATTATTTCTTGACTTTATCACAATTGCAGGTACTTAAGGACATCCCTGCATTACATAAACAAACATTAATTATTTTAAAATCGATATAGTATAAATGATTATAAATTGCTATTGTGTGAATAATATAATCAGGTAATCCATAAAAAGGACCTGTAATCTGATTATAATGAGTTATAAAATGTAATTGCGGGTACTTGATTTTTGGAATCTGATTATGTAATCCATATTACATGTGATCAGTTACTACCCAGGTCTGTGTGTATATACACATTATATATATATATATACATATAAGCCTTTCAAACAGCCTACAGTAAAGCCACTTTGCCAAACAGTATATTTAAGTATATTTAATTTAAAGTGTTTTTTACATCACTGTTTTTAAAATAGCATTGAAAAAAGCATATCATATTTTTTCCATATCCCTTTAGGGACTCCATAGCACTAGAAATCCAACTGTGCCTTGAAAAACCAGTAGAAAAGTAAGATGGACTACCTGTTCCTAGATAACAAAACATGTGATTTCCAAATCCAGATTATTCTGATCCAGATTTACCTTTTTGAACAACTGGATCCTCAAGGTTAAATGTGAATTTCAAATACGAATGTAGCCTCCAGGACCATTAGTCCTACTGCTTTTGAATTAAAGTTTATGCATCGTGTCTTTGTCTTGGCGTCTTTCCTGCTTAAAAAACTCATATGACCCTTTCCCCAACATACACAATGAAAAACTTGACGCCTTATTACCCAACACAATAGAGCACAGTTTGAAATATAAATGAGGGGATGTAGAATCTGAAAGTTAAGTATTTTGTCATTAAATCTGTTATAAACACACTTTATCTGGATAGATCTGTCACTGAGAACAATTATCTGGCCTAAGGAACCCATACTGAACCTACACCCTAGCTTGTTTAATTTCAGTTCAATTGCAAAACCTGTAAATGTTTACAGACAATTGTGCAATACTTTTACAGCAAGCAATGTCCTGATGTATCTAAGTGTATACACCCATATATTGGTATTACATAATTGTAATATTATCACAGGGCTTGAATTCTTTCTTACGTCAGCTTTTCAAATACACAGGTAATAAATATGAGATCACCTTATGACGTGTTTGGAAACTCAGGGGACCAGGACACTCATGGGTATCTTTAGTAGGTTTTTTTATTAAGAACATGCTCTCTGGCTAAGGCAGGCATACATTGTATTTTATAGGCATTCAGAGGACAGTCTTTATCCAAATTGGCCTTACATCCTGGATAAAGAGAGGTGACAAAACGTATCCCCGATTGTGAGATAAAACAGACCTAGTTTACAATAAATGGCCTAAAGCCTTGTGAGCACCAGCATGCCTATCCTACAGATAATATTATCACCAAATGTTTTTAAGCACCTGGTCATTAGAACTAGGGCTGGGTATTGTGACCAATTCGGCAATTCGATTCGATTCTTATTTTTATGGTTTCGATTCGATTTGATTTCGATTTCGATTCGATATCGATTAGCTATCAATATTTCATTTAAAATGTTAATTTTGCAGACATGGGATCCATATTTTGATATAAATGCTGGTAACTGAAACTCTCCTACTTAACTTTATTACTGAAATACACATCTACATTAATAATAGGGTGCACACAGTTGTTTATTTTAAACAACTTTTATTTTAAATAAACACTGTAACAAGAAGTCATAAATATGTGCATCCATTGTACACCATGTAAACACAAACTGCAAAATGCACATTACTGTAAAAAAAATAAAAACACTGTAAATGTGCAACAGTGAAATCTATTAAGAACTTCAAGCATGTTTAAGAAATAAAACATTTTTCTAAATTCAAAACGTTCAAAACAGGCCCATCATAAAACCCTTGTCTGCGTATACAAAACATTCTAACTGTCCATAAAACTAACAGTTCTTAACTACAGCCTAATCATTTTTGATCACCAGATTTTTCTGCAAAAAAAGCAGCTGATCAACATGTTCTGATCTAAGGCAGCTCCTTTGTGCTGTGATTAGATCACCAGCGGTTGAGAAAACTCATTGCTGCGATGTTACTTGCTGTGTGACTGGTGTGGACAGCCCGGGTTTGCAAAACATGCGACACGAGTGTCCAGTCACTTGCGATATAGTGACATGTTATGGTGACATACGAGTCAGTCGCCCTTGATGTCCAGCTGTCACACGTAAGGGCAACTCGTTCTGCTGACTGGAGAGATGCTGCGACATTGGTCTTAACTTCTGCATACTTTTTCGGGATTACCATTTCACTGAGGTACTTGCGCGTTACCATCACGTAGCGTGGTTCCAAAACTTTAATACGATTTTGAAAACCCTAAATCCTCGCAAATCAGCATGGCAATGGCCTCTGTTATTTTCTTAGCGCGAGGTGAATCTGACTGTAGTTTGCAAGCAAACGCAACGTCTAGCCGTTGCTGCCCAGAATCAGAAAAACCAAACAGCTTGTCAGCGTGTCGTCTGGACAGGTGGTTTTGTAGGTTTGTTGTGTTGTTGCAGAATCTTAGCTCTTGCGGGCACAACTTGCAAACGACGGTAGTTTTGTCGAACTCATCTTTACCGTCACTGCCTTTGAACATGAAATACTTCCGTACTTCAGACTTTAATTTTGCCGGGGCTGGCTTCAATTGGCTGCCGTGACCTTCCGCCATGATGATCCTCTGTTTTTTTTTTGTTTTTTTTTTAGTGGAGCAATTCGAAAGATGGTGACACCGAGAGGTCGAGAGGTGAATATTCACATCCTCTTACGTGAAGCACGCGCATTAAGAATCGATTTGGGGATTTACCGTATCGATATCGTTGCGTTAAACTGAAGATCGATTAAAATCGGAGAATCGATATTTTTTACCCAGCCCTAATTAGAACTATAGATATGTCAAGTTTACATACAATGTAGATCATCTTAGTTTTTCATATAATGTCAGGATGTGGAATTAGCAGCAACTGATTCTTAAATTTCATCTTATAGACATTTGAATATAAATGAACTGAATCTGCTACACAAGCATTTTTAAATTTTATGAAGATTGGAAAGGTTATTATTAGCCTAATTAAATTTATCAATGGTGTGTCTGAAGGTTAATGGATGGGTTCTATATTTTGATTTGCTACATGAGTAAAAGAGCTAAATAGAACAGTGTTGTACAGTGTCCTCCTATTAGATAAATGAATCAGAATGTTCTTTTAAGCAATTCACAACTAAACTTAGTGTAGTGTTGGTTGCCTTTAGGGAACAAGACTGGATTCTTCAGTACACAAACAAAGAAAAATTGTGTATGATAACCTTTTTTAATTTTCATTTAGAAATTACTAGTCAATTTTACAAAAAAAAAAAAATAATTACAAAGAAATAAACAAACAAACATTTTTAGGAAAATGTAAATGGTATATATGTTAGGAACATTGTTGAAGTACTGTGATTTCTAAGACTAAAACTAAAAAAGAAAGCTAAACAGAAATAAAAAAAATATAAAAGCACATAGCAAAATTAATGAAACTTCAACTAAAATGATATATATAAAAGAATAATAAAAACTGGTGTCCTTGACCATGCAAAAAGTGCATTAAATACTAAATATTCTTTGAGATAAATACTCCTCAATAAAAAGAAATAAACATTATTAAGGTCAAACCACACCTTAAAATATATGTCCACATGGATCAAGGAAATATGAATCAGATATACCCGTCAGCTCAGTTATTTATTTACTTTTTGGCTTACTCAATGTTTACACCATTTTGTTACTCATTGCTGCAGTCTTAGATATAAATATTTCGTAAATTACATTTGAACAAATATTTCTCAATTGATCAGCAACACAGATGCAATCTAGAAGTAAAATAATTAAAGAAAATGTTGGTAACCAAACAGTCCCCATTGACTTGCATAGTTTAAATACATACATACACCCCTCACATTTTTGTAAATATTTTATTATATCTTTTCATTTGACAACACTGAAGAAATGACACTCTGCTGCAATGTAAAGTAGTAAGTGTACAGCTTGTATAATGGTGTAAATTTGCTGTCCCCTAAAAATAACTCAACACACAGACATTAATGTCTAAACCACTGACCTTAACCCTCTTGGGCATGGAGTTCACCAGAGCTTCTCAGGTTACCACTGGAGTCCTCTTCGAAGCTGGTGGATGTTAGAGACCTTGTGTTCCTCCGCAGTCCGAGGATGCCTCACAGATGCTCAATAGGGTTTAAGTCTGGAGACATGCTTGGCCAGTCCATCACCTTTACCCTCTGCTTCTTTAGCAAGGCAGAGGTGGATGTTGGAATACTGTCCTGCGGCCCAGTCTCCGAAGGGAGGGGATCATGCTCTGCTTCAGTATGTCACAGTACATGTTGGCAATCATGGTTTCCTCAATGAACTATAGCTCCCCATTGCTGGCAGCACTCATGCAGCCCCAGACCATCATGCTTGACTGTAGGCAAGACACACTTGTCTTTGTACTCCTCACCTGGTTGCCACCACACACGCTTGACACCATCTGAACCAAATAAGTTTATCTTGGTCTCAGACCACAGGGAATGGTTCCAGTAATCCATGTCCTTAGTCTGCTTGTCTTCTGCAAACTGTTTGCGGGCTTTCTTGTGCATCATCTTTAGAAGAGGCTTCCTTCTGGGGCGACAGCCATGCTGACCAATTTGATGCAGTGTGCGGCATATGGTCTGAGCACTGACAGGCTGACCCCCCACACCTTAAACCTCTGCAGCAATGCTGGCAGCACTCATACATCTATTGCCCAAACTCAGCTTCTTTGGTGGACCATGGCGAGGTCTGTTCTGAGTGGAAGCTGTCCTGTTAAAGCGCTCTGTGGTCTTGGCCAACATGCTGCAGCTTAATTTCAGGGTCTTGGCAATCTTCTTACAGCCTATGCCATCTTTATGTAGAGCAACAATTCTTTTTTTCAGATCATCAGAGAGTTCTTTGTCATGAGGTGCCATGTTGAACTTCCAGTGACCAGTATGAGAGACAGTGAGAGCCATAACACCAAATTTACACACATGCTCCCCATTTACACCTGAGACCTTGTAACACTAACGAGTCACATGATACCGGGGAGAGAAAATGGTTAACTGGGCCCAATTTAGACATTTTCACATAGAGGTGTACTTACTTTTGTGGCCAGCGGTTTAGACATTAATGTCTGTGTGTTGAGTTATTTTGAGGGGACAGCAAATTTACACTGTTATACAAGCTTTACACTCACTACTTTACATTGTAGCAAAGTGTCATTTCTTTAGTGTTGTCCCATGAAAAGATATAATAAAATGTTTACAAAAATGTGAGGGGTGTACTCACTTCTGTGAGATACTGTACATGCATACTACGGAAGAAAATAACTGGATAACAGTTTCGTTTCATTTTTTAAAATATGTTCTTTTGAGTTCAGCAGAAGAAATAAATTCATACAAGTTTGGATAAGACATACAACGCTTTGATAAGACTTGGTTCCTTCTCCGTTATCTGGATTCTGGTTATGTAAGTTGGTCTTTCCTTCTCATTTCCTCTTTTTGTTTGTAATGTGGAAATCATAAGATGCATTGTTGTACTCCCCAATGAAAAGACTCAAACAGTTCTGGGTAAACCATCTTTATAATAAGGAAAACATTATGAGACAAGATGATGATTATTGGAGACATACTAAATATACAATGTTTTAAAACAAGCAGACTTTAGCCCTATTCAGACGGCAATTGTTTCTCATGGGGACGTAAGTGATTTTCACCATTTACAGGGGGTAGTCTGTGATTTAATTGCCGTCCGAATCCAGGATGTCGATATTTTTCTCTCACCACCCTTGTAAAAATCCCTGACTGAATTACCTACTTTTATTGACAAACACCAAGGTCGTGTGGTAATTTAATTGCTGTCCGAATCCACATCTCTGAGTTGACGAGCAGCAATCGATTCAAAATTCAATGTTTAATACCTTTTGACTACTGCAGAACACTGTAGCCTACAACAGTTTTACTTCGCTGTAATTTGCATGTATTACTGAAACGCTAGAAAGTGTTCAATTAAAAAAAAAAAAAAAAAAACAATACTTTGTAACTTCTTCACCACAGCCAGTGGGAGCAGAAAGACTGTGTAAACTAAAAGAATGCACTGACTGATCTAAAAATATATCTGTGCCTTTGTTTTGTTGCAAGATTATATCTATTATAGCTGCACAACTAATCAAACTAATGGACAAATTGGATCCTTGATTATGACTACAAAAAGGTAAAGTGTAGTGTGTGTTTAAGTGGTTTGTGATTAAAAAGTGAGATGCTTCACACTTTTAGGCTTGTTTTGTGCAGTCACACAGCATGATACATAACAGACCTGCTGATTCATATGGAACATGTTTATGATGCTTCATAAAAGCCTGTAACAAAAGATGATATGAAAAAGCAGGTTTATAGTGCATTTTCAATGTTCAAAACCTAAAAACCCTAGTCTCTCAGACTGGTCTGCTGCCCAGTTAAACCAGCTAAACTGGGAGAACAACAGAAGTACATATAAATCACATATAAATGCTTACTCTACATCAGTGGTTCCCAATTCCAGTCCTGGGGACCCTCTGCTCTGCACGTTTTGCATGTCTCCCTTATTTAACACACCTGATTAATATCAACAGCTTGTTAGGGGAGAGAGCCATTAACTGAACTAATGAGCTGATGATCCGATTCAGGTGTGTTAAATAAGGGAGACATGCAAAATGTGTAGAGCAGGGGGTCCCCAGGACTGGAATTAGGAACCACTGCTCTACATGACCAAATTCTAGATCCCTTAACCCTACCAAAAACTAAACAACTACTACAACAACTACCTTGCTTACTATCAATAAGCAGCAGTGTTGTGTGAATGTGTGTTCCCTAATTTAAATTGCTACCAGAACATCTTACTCCAGCTAAGACCAGCAAACCAGCTCAGACACCATGTCTTTCTTGAACATGCTTGATGATAAAATTAAATTAAAAAAACGAAACAATAATTCTAACGGTGTTCTCTTTGATTAAAAAAAAATGTTGAGATAGCAAAGACGTGTGCCCTTACGTCATGAACAAATTATAAATCATTGTTTTTTTGGTGCTTGTCATATAATATTGATTACCAAAAACTAGTTTTAGAATGTCACAAGAACAAAAGAAACCAATGTTACTAACCCCAAGTATTACATTTCTGCCCAAAAACTCTTCCTGCATTGTTTGTGATGGACATGACTGACCTCTCAAATCATCCGGCTTGTTGGCAAGGAGGTGTGCCGTTCTGTTACTAAGCAAAATAATTTATGATATATATATTTTTGGCAGACAATAAAACAGGTGGAAAAATCTAATAGACCTTCACTTAAGGAGTGACCCAAGCCTTATCTGCACAGCCTAGCAACCTCAGAGCAACATATCTGTTTATTTTCAGTCTTTTGCCCTAGGCATCGGGACCTAGTTTAAACTGAATTTCCAAAGAATGTAACATGATAGTGTGAAGCAGTCATTTTCCACTCCATCCTACTTAGGCTATTAAAAACAAAAAAAAAAAAAATTTAGTTTAAAGGATTTATCATGACTGACAAAATGTAAGATAACAGTATAAACACAAAGAGTGTTTTAAATCAAATTGCAATGTATGAACTGGACTAGCCACTAAATTTGAACCTGATGTTTTAGTAAATGTACACATGATCTTACCTAAAATATCTGTTTTAGCAGATTTTCTTCTTGTCTTTAATACCTATAAAGGGGAACAAGTACAGCAGTTCCTCTGGTCTTTATATATATATATATATAAAATGGGAAACAAGTACAAATGAGAACTAAACTTCAGAAGATAAACAAATAAAAAGGAGAAATCTTCTTTTTTATCTTGGATTTATTGCAATATGTCATGGAAAGGGTGTAACAGGTAAAGGTCATATAACTGTTCGGGCATTACCACATGCCCTCCCAATCAGTGTGGTTTACTCAAGGCGTGAACTTTTTTTAAACACAAAATTGCACACCCCCGGGACCACACCTGATGATATATATTGTCTGCAGGTGACACACACATCTTCATAAGGTTGATGCTGAATATAACAGAGAAGACACACTGATGGCAGGCACATTTAGCTGTCTGTTTTCATACTAA
The DNA here is from genome assembly GCA_033026305.1 of Cirrhinus molitorella. Lineage (NCBI taxonomy): Eukaryota > Metazoa > Chordata > Actinopteri > Cypriniformes > Cyprinidae > Cirrhinus > Cirrhinus molitorella. Next base: position 31,633,769 of record CM065137.1, read on the forward strand.
TCGTGCCGGAGAGAGCAAACATTGAAAGATATATTTAATATATATTTAAATCATATTTAAATATTTAATCATTTTTAACTGAACTACTATCTCAACAAACAACCTCAACATGTATTTCTGGAAAAAAACATACTTTATTTCCTCAGTCCTGCTGGTATTTTTCGCAGTCATGAGACTTGAAGCAAACTCGGGTAAGTTTTCAAAAGCCTTTTGTTATTTAGTGATAACACTTTACAATAAGGTTCATTAGTCAACATTAGTTAACTACTTAGTACTACTAGTACTACTAGTACAACATGAACTAAGAATGAAGAATACTTTTACAACATCAGTAATCTTAGTTAATATTAATTTCAACATTTACTAATGCATTATTAAAATAAAAAAAATGTGTTTGTTAACTTTAGTCATTGCACTGTGAACTAAAAATTAACAACTGTATTTTTATTAACAAACATTAAAAAAAGATTATAGATACTGTAATGTATTGTTTGTTCATATTAGTTAATACATGAATTAATGCTAACAAATTACATCTTATTGTAAAGTGTTACCTATTTATATATGTTGGTATTTTGTTTAAAATAATGCGAATAGCTGGTGAAAAAAAATTCACAGACTCACATTCTGTAGTTGGCTGAACAACATAAGGATATGTAAAAGAACACAATTAATTAATTTGTGAATTTGCATTATATAGCATATGTGTTTTTTTTTGTTTGTTTGTTTTTTTTTTAATCATATTCCAGCACTTTACAATCTCAACCAATTCTCCCATGTCTCTGACTTTCAAATTGACTGCTGATCTGTGAAGTCATTTGTAATTTAATCAGGCTGGATGCTGTCAGACTAGTACACAAACGCTGATGTTATATTCATGACACCCATGCTACAAATACTCTAACAGTGGTATGTGATGAAGCTCTATAATGTAAATTTAGCATACCTGTACTAATATTAATGTTAATACAAAAAAACATAATAAATTACAATTATAAATGACAAGTGACAAAAAATGTGTAAAAAATCTATGCAAGACAAAGATTTGAAAATAAATATTAAAGTCAAATTTAAAAGTAAAACACATTTAAAATAATGTAGTTATAACAACATTCAAAACTAATTTCCACTTTAACAATAATATCAAAGTCTAAAAATCCATTATAAACAAGAACCCTCCAAACTTAAAATAACTTCAGCTAAAGTAGTAAAGAGAATGTCTGACTTTATTTCACACACTAACAAAATACCTTCAAATAAAGTAGAAAAACCATGTATAAAAAATGTAAACTACTTTTTTCACTTTAGTCATCTCTTCATCTTCACCATACTCTACAGCAAAAGGACAGACATTCACTTCATCTACAACACAGAAATCTTCATCTAGTGTAGAACAACCAACAAGCCAGCAGACACAAACCACTCAGTTTACTTCTGCAACAGAATCAGAATCTACAACAACAACTGTGTCCGCTATGTCCACGACTAAATTTGAATCATCTACAAGTGAGAGAAGTTCAACAAAGGAAACTACATCATCCTTGATTGGTACCTCTCCATCTTCACCACTGACTACGACAGAAGGACAAAGCACAACAGATCTGATTTCATCAACAACAGAAATACCTACTTCTACTGCAGAGCAAACAACTATAGCCCCTACAAGCACATCCACATTTGAAACATCTACAACTGAAAGTGGATCAACAACAGAAACTACAGTGCTGACAACAGGTACCTCTCCATCTTCACCACTGACCACGACAGAAGGACAAAGCACAAAAGATCTGATTTCAACAACAGAAATACCCACTTCTACTGCAGAGCAAACAACTCAGCAGACGTCAACTATAACCCCTACTAGCACATTTGAAACATCTACAACTGAAATTGGATCAACAGCAGAAACTACAGTGCTGACAACAGGTACCTCTCCATCTTCACCACTGACCACGACAGAAGGACAAAGCACAACAGATCTGATTTCAACAACAGAAATACTCACTTCTACTGCAGAGCAAACAACAACTCAGCAGACATCAACTATAACCCCTACAAGCACATTTGAAACCTCTAAAACTGAAAGTGGATCAACAGCAGAAACTACAGTGCTGACAACAGGTACCTCTCCATCTTCACCACTGACCACGACAGAAGGACAAAGCACAACAGATCTGATTTCAACAACAGAAATACCCACTTCTACTGCAGAGCAAACAACAACTATGACCCCTACAAGCACATTTGAAACATCTACCATTGAAAGTGCATCAACAGCAGAAACTACAGTACTGACAACAGGTACATCTCCATCTTCAACATTGACCACGACAGAAGGACAAAGTACAACAGATCTGATTTCAACAACAGAAATACATACTTCTACTGCAGAGCAAACAACAACTATGACCCCTACAAGCACATTTGAAACATCTACCATTGAAAGTGGATCAACAACAGAAACTACAGTGCTGACAACAGGTACCTCTCCATCTTCACCACTGACCACGACAGAAGGACAAAGCACAACAGATCTGATTTCAACAACAGAAATACCCACTTCTACTGCAGAGCAAACAACAACTCAGCAGACGTCAACTATAACCCCTACAAGCACATTTGAAACATCTACCATTGAAAGTGGATCAACAGCAGAAACTACAGTGCAGACAACAGGTACCTCTCCATCTTCACCACTGACCACGACAGAAGGACAAAGCACAACAGATCTGATTTCAACAACAGAAATACCCACTTCTACTGCAGAGCAAACAACAACTCAGCAGACGTCAACTATAACCCCTACAAGCACATTTGAAACATCTACAACAGAAAGTGGATCAACAGCAGAAACTACAGTGCTGACAACAGGTACCCCTCCATCTTCACCACTGACCACGACAGAAGGACAAAGCACAACAGATCTGATTTCAACAACAGAAATACCCACTTCTACTGCAGAGCAAACAACAACTCAGCAGACGTCAACTATAACCCCTACAAGCACATTTGAAACATCTACAACAGAAAGTGGATCAACAGCAGAAACTACAGTGCTGACAACAGGTACCCCTCCATCTTCACCACTGACCACGACAGAAGGACAAAGCACAACAGATCTGATTTCAACAACAGAAATACCCACTTCCACTGCAGAACAAACAACAACTCAGCAGACGTCAACTATAACCCCTACAAGCACATTTGAAACATCTACAACTGAAATTGGATCAACAGCAGAAACTACAGTGCTGACAACAAGTACCTCTCCAACTTCACCACTGACCACAACAGAAGGACAAAGCACAACAGATCAGATTTCAACAACAGAAGTACCCACTTTTACTGCAGAGCAAACAACAACTCAGCAGACATCAACTATAACCCCTACAAGCACATTTGAAACCTCTACAACTGAAAGTGGATCAACAGCAGAAACTACAGTGCTGACAACAAGTACCTCTCCATCTTCACCACTGACCACGACAGAAGGACAAAGCACAACAGATCTGATTTCAACAACAGAAATACCCACTTCTACTGCAGAGCAAACAACAACTATGACCCCTACAAGCACATTTGAAACATCTACCATTGAAAGTGGATCAACAGCAGAAACTACAGTGCTGACAACAGGTACCTCTCCATCTTCACCACTGACCACGACAGAAGGACAAAGCACAACAGATCTGATTTCAACAACAGAACTACCCACTTCTACTGCAGAGCAAACAACAACTCAGCAGACGTCAACTATAACCCCTACAAGCACATTTGAAACATCTACAATTGAAAGTGGATCAACAGCGGAAACTACAGTGCTGACAACAGGTACGTCTCCATCTTCACCACTGACCACGACAGAAGGACAAAGCACAACAGATCTGATTTCAACAACAGAAATACCCACTTCTACTGCAGAGCAAACAACAACACAGCAGACTTCAACTATAACCCCTACAAGCACATTTGAAACATCTACAACTGAAATTGGATCAACAGCAGAAACTACAGTGCTGACAACAGGTACCTCTCCATCTTCACCACTGACCACGACAGAAGGACAAAGCACAACAGATCTGATTTCAACAACAGAAATACTCACTTCTACTGCAGAGCAAACAACAACTCAGCAGACATCAACTATAACCCCTACAAGCACATTTGAAACCTCTAAAACTGAAAGTGGATCAACAGCAGAAACTACAGTGCTGACAACAGGTACCTCTCCATCTTCACCACTGACCACGACAGAAGGACAAAGCACAACAGATCTGATTTCAACAACAGAAATACCCACTTCTACTGCAGAGCAAACAACAACTATGACCCCTACAAGCACATTTGAAACATCTACCATTGAAAGTGCATCAACAGCAGAAACTACAGTACTGACAACAGGTACATCTCCATCTTCAACATTGACCACGACAGAAGGACAAAGTACAACAGATCTGATTTCAACAACAGAAATACATACTTCTACTGCAGAGCAAACAACAACTATGACCCCTACAAGCACATTTGAAACATCTACCATTGAAAGTGGATCAACAACAGAAACTACAGTGCTGACAACAGGTACCTCTCCATCTTCACCACTGACCACGACAGAAGGACAAAGCACAACAGATCTGATTTCAACAACAGAAATACCCACTTCTACTGCAGAGCAAACAACAACTCAGCAGACGTCAACTATAACCCCTACAAGCACATTTGAAACATCTACCATTGAAAGTGGATCAACAGCAGAAACTACAGTGCAGACAACAGGTACCTCTCCATCTTCACCACTGACCACGACAGAAGGACAAAGCACAACAGATCTGATTTCAACAACAGAAATACCCACTTCTACTGCAGAGCAAACAACAACTCAGCAGACGTCAACTATAACCCCTACAAGCACATTTGAAACATCTACAACAGAAAGTGGATCAACAGCAGAAACTACAGTGCTGACAACAGGTACCCCTCCATCTTCACCACTGACCACGACAGAAGGACAAAGCACAACAGATCTGATTTCAACAACAGAAATACCCACTTCTACTGCAGAGCAAACAACAACTCAGCAGACGTCAACTATAACCCCTACAAGCACATTTGAAACATCTACAACAGAAAGTGGATCAACAGCAGAAACTACAGTGCTGACAACAGGTACCCCTCCATCTTCACCACTGACCACGACAGAAGGACAAAGCACAACAGATCTGATTTCAACAACAGAAATACCCACTTCCACTGCAGAACAAACAACAACTCAGCAGACGTCAACTATAACCCCTACAAGCACATTTGAAACATCTACAACTGAAATTGGATCAACAGCAGAAACTACAGTGCTGACAACAAGTACCTCTCCAACTTCACCACTGACCACAACAGAAGGACAAAGCACAACAGATCAGATTTCAACAACAGAAGTACCCACTTTTACTGCAGAGCAAACAACAACTCAGCAGACATCAACTATAACCCCTACAAGCACATTTGAAACCTCTACAACTGAAAGTGGATCAACAGCAGAAACTACAGTGCTGACAACAAGTACCTCTCCATCTTCACCACTGACCACGACAGAAGGACAAAGCACAACAGATCTGATTTCAACAACAGAAATACCCACTTCTACTGCAGAGCAAACAACAACTATGACCCCTACAAGCACATTTGAAACATCTACCATTGAAAGTGGATCAACAGCAGAAACTACAGTGCTGACAACAGGTACCTCTCCATCTTCACCACTGACCACGACAGAAGGACAAAGCACAACAGATCTGATTTCAACAACAGAACTACCCACTTCTACTGCAGAGCAAACAACAACTCAGCAGACGTCAACTATAACCCCTACAAGCACATTTGAAACATCTACAATTGAAAGTGGATCAACAGCGGAAACTACAGTGCTGACAACAGGTACGTCTCCATCTTCACCACTGACCACGACAGAAGGACAAAGCACAACAGATCTGATTTCAACAACAGAAATACCCACTTCTACTGCAGAGCAAACAACAACACAGCAGACTTCAACTATAACCCCTACAAGCACATTTGAAACATCTACCATTGAAAGTGGATCAACAGCAGAAACTACAGTGCAGACAACAGGTACCTCTCCATCTTCACCACTGACCACGACAGAAGGACAAAGCACAACAGATCTGATTTCAACAACAGAAATACCCACTTCTACTGCAGAGCAAACAACAACTCAGCAGACGTCAACTATAACCCCTACAAGCACATTTGAAACATCTACAACAGAAAGTGGATCAACAGCAGAAACTACAGTGCTGACAACAGGTACCCCTCCATCTTCACCACTGACCACAACAGAAGGACAAAGCACAACAGGTCAGATTTCAACAACAGAATTACCCACTTCTACTGCAGAGCAAACAACAACTCAGCAGACATCAACTATAACCCCTACAAGCACATTTGAAACATCTACCATTGAAAGTGGATCAACAGCAGAAACTACAGTGCTGACAACAGGTACCTCTCCATCTTCACCACTGACCACGACAGAAGGACAAAGCACAACAGATCTGATTTCAACAACAGAACTACCCACTTCTACTGCAGAGCAAACAACAACTCAGCAAACGTCAACTACAACCCCTACAAGCACATTTGAAACATCTACAACTGAAATTGGATCAACAGCAGAAACTACAGTGCTGACAACAGGTACCTCTCCATCTTCACCACTGACCACAACAGAAGGACAAAGCACAACAGATCAGATTTCAACAACAGAAGTACCCACTTTTACTGCAGAGCAAACAACAACTCAGCAGACATCAACTATAACCCCTACAAGCACATTTGAAACCTCTACAACTGAAAGTGGATCAACAGCAGAAACTACAGTGCTGACAACAAGTACCTCTCCATCTTCACCACTGACCACGACAGAAGGACAAAGCACAACAGATCTGATTTCAACAACAGAAATACCCACTTCTACTGCAGAGCAAACAACAACTATGACCCCTACAAGCACATTTGAAACATCTACCATTGAAAGTGGATCAACAGCAGAAACTACAGTGCTGACAACAGGTACCTCTCCATCTTCACCACTGACCACGACAGAAGGACAAAGCACAACAGATCTGATTTCAACAACAGAACTACCCACTTCTACTGCAGAGCAAACAACAACTCAGCAGACGTCAACTATAACCCCTACAAGCACATTTGAAACATCTTCAATTGAAAGTGGATCAACAGCAGAAACTACAGTGCTGACAACAGGTACGTCTCCATCTTCACCACTGACCACAACAGAAGGACAAAGCACAACAGATCTGATTTCAACAACAGAAATACCCACTTCTACTGCAGAGCAAACAACAACACAGCAGACTTCAACTATAACCCCTACAAGCACATTTGAAACATCTACCATTGAAAGTGGATCAACAGCAGAAACTACAGTGCAGACAACAGGTACCTCTCCATCTTCACCACTGACCACGACAGAAGGACAAAGCACAACAGATCTGATTTCAACAACAGAAATACCCACTTCTACTGCAGAGCAAACAACAACTCAGCAGACGTCAACTATAACCCCTACAAGCACATTTGAAACATCTACAACAGAAAGTGGATCAACAGCAGAAACTACAGTGCTGACAACAGGTACCCCTCCATCTTCACCACTGACCACGACAGAAGGACAAAGCACAACAGATCTGATTTCAACAACAGAAATACCCACTTCCACTGCAGAACAAACAACAACTCAGCAGACGTCAACTATAACCCCCACAAGCACATTTGAAACATCTACAACTGAAATTGGATCAACAGCAGAAACTACAGTGCTGACAACAGGTACCTCTCCAACTTCACCACTGACCACAACAGAAGGACAAAGCACAACAGGTCAGATTTCAACAACAGAATTACCCACTTCTACTGCAGAGCAAACAACAACTCAGCAGACATCAACTATAACCCCTACAAGCACATTTGAAACATCTACCATTGAAAGTGGATCAACAGCAGAAACTACAGTGCTGACAACAGGTACCTCTCCATCTTCACCACTGACCACGACAGAAGGACAAAGCACAACAGATCTGATTTCAACAACAGAACTACCCACTTCTACTGCAGAGCAAACAACAACTCAGCAAACGTCAACTACAACCCCTACAAGCACATTTGAAACATCTACAACTGAAATTGGATCAACAGCAGAAACTACAGTGCTGACAACAGGTACCTCTCCAACTTCACCACTGACCACAACAGAAGGACAAAGCACAACAGGTCAGATTTCAACAACAGAATTACCCACTTCTACTGCAGAGCAAACAACAACTCAGCAGACATCAACTATAACCCCTACAAGCACATTTGAAACATCTACCATTGAAAGTGGATCAACAGCAGAAACTACAGTGCTGACAACAGGTACCTCTCCATCTTCACCACTGACCACGACAGAAGGACAAAGCACAACAGATCTGATTTCAACAACAGAACTACCCACTTCTACTGCAGAGCAAACAACAACTCAGCAAACGTCAACTACAACCCCTACAAGCACATTTGAAACATCTACAACTGAAATTGGATCAACAGCAGAAACTACAGTGCTGACAACAGGTACCTCTCCATCTTCACCACTGACCACGACAGAAGGACAAAGCACAACAGATTGGATTTCAACAACAGAAATACCCACTTCTACTGCAGAGCAAACAACAACTATGACCACTACAAGCACATTTGAAACATCTACCATTGAAAGTGCATCAACAGCAGAAACTACAGTACTGACAACAGGTACATCTCAATCTTCACCATTGACCACGACAGAAGGACAAAGTACAACAGATCTGATTTCAACAACAGAAATACCCACTTCTACTGCAGAGCAAACAACAACTCAGCAGACGTCAACTATAACCCCTACAAGCACATTTGAAACATCTACAATTGAACGTGGATCAACAACAGAAACTACAGTACTGGCAACAGGTACCTCTCCACCTTCACCACTGACAACAACAGAAGCACAAAGCACAACAGATCTAATTTCAACAACAGAAATACCCACTTCTACTTTAGAGCAAACAACAACTCAGCAGACGTCAACTATGACCCCTACAAGCACATTTGAAACATCTACCATTGAAAGTGGATCAACAGCAGAAACTACACTGCTGACAACAGGTACGTCTCCATCTTCACCACTGACCACGACAGAAGGACAAAGCACAACAGATCTGATTTCAACAACAGAAATACCCACTTCTACTGCAGAGCAAACAACAACTCAGCAGATGTCAACTATAACCCCTACAAGCACATTTGAAACCTCTACAACTGAAAGTGGATCAACAGCAGAAACTACAGTGCTGACAACAGGTACCTCTCCATCTTCACTACTGACCACGACAGAAGGACAAAGCACAACAGACCTGATTTCAACAACAGAAATACCTACTTCTACTGCAGAGCAAACAACAACTATGACCCCTACAAGCACATTTGAAACATCTACCATTGAAAGTGGATCAACAGCAGAAACTACAGTGCTGACAACAGGTACCTCTCCATCTTCACCACTGACCACAACAGAAGGACAAAGCACAACAGATCTGATTTCAACAACAGAAATACCGACTTCTACTGCAGAGCAAACAACAACTCAGCAGACATCAACTATAACCCCTACAAGCACATTTGAAACATCTACAACTGAAAGTGGATCAACAGCAGAAACTACAGTGCTGACAACAGGTACCTCTCCATCTTCACCACTGACCACGACAGAAGGACAAAGCACAACAGATCTGATTTCAACAACAGAAATACCCACTTCTACTGCAGAGCAAACAACAACTCAGCAGACGTCAACTATAACCCCTACAAGCACATTTGAAACCTCTACAACTGAAAGTGGATCAACAGCAGAAACTACAGTGCTGACAACAGGTACCTCTCCATCTTCACCACTGACCACGACAGAAGGACAAAGCACAACAGATCTGATTTCAACAACAGAAATACCCACTTCTACTGCAGAGCAAACAACAACTCAGCAGACGTCAACTATAACCCCTACAAGCACATTTGAAACCTCTACAACTGAAAGTGGATCAACAGCAGAAACTACAGTGCTGACAACAGGTACCTCTCCATCTTCACCACTGACCACGACAGAAGGACAAAGCACAACAGATCTGATTTCAACAACAGAAATACCCACTTCTACTGCAGAGCAAACAACAACTCAGCAGACGTCAACTATAACCCCAACAAGCACATTTGAAACATCTACCATTGAAAGTGGATCAACAGCAGAAACTACAGTGCTGACAACAGGTACCTCTCCATCTTCACCACTGACCACGACAGAAGGACAAAGTACAACAGATCTGATTTCAACAACAGAAATACCGACTTCTACTGCAGAGCAAACAACAACTCAGCAGACATCAACTATAACCCCTACAAGCACATTTGAAACATCTACAACTGAAAGTGGATCAACAGCAGAAACTACAGTGCTGACAACAGGTACCTCTCCATCTTCACCACTGACCACGACAGAAGGACAAAGCACAACAGATCTGATTTCAACAACAGAAATACCCACTTCTACTGCAGAGCAAACAACAACTCAGCAGACGTCAACTATAACCCCTACAAGCACATTTGAAACCTCTACAACTGAAAGTGGATCAACAGCAGAAACTACAGTGCTGACAACAGGTACCTCTCCATCTTCACCACTGACCACGACAGAAGGACAAAGCACAACAGATCTGATTTCAACAACAGAAATACCCACTTCTACTGCAGAGCAAACAACAACTCAGCAGACGTCAACTATAACCCCTACAAGCACATTTGAAACCTCTACAACTGAAAGTGGATCAACAGCAGAAACTACAGTGCTGACAACAGGTACCTCTCCATCTTCACCACTTTCCACAACAGAAGGACAAAGCACAACAGGTCTGATTTCAACAACAGAAATACCCACTTCTACTGCAGAGCAAACAACAACAACACAGCAGACTTCTACTATAACCCCTACAAGCACATTTGAAACATCTACTATTGAAAGTGGATCAACAGCAGAAACTACAGTGCTGACAACAGGTACCTCTCCATCTTCACCACTGACCACGACAGAAGGACAAAGCACAACAGATCTGATTTCAACAACAGAAATACCCACTTCTACTGCAGAGCAAACAACAACTATGACCCCTACAAGCACATTTGAAACATCTACCATTGAAAGTGGATCAACAGCAGAAACTACAGTGCAGACAACAGGTACCTCTCCATCTTCACCACAGACCACGACAGAAGGACAAAGCACAACAGATCTGATTTCAACAACAGAAATACCTACTTCTACTGCAGAGCAAACAACAACTATGACCCCTACAAGCACATTTGAAACATCTACCATTGAAAGTGCATCAACAGCAGAAACTACAGTACTGACAACAGATACATCTCCATCTTCACCACTGACCACGACAGAAGGACAAAGCACAACAGATCTGATTTCAACAACAGAAATACCCACTTCTACTGCAAAGCAAACAACAACACAGCAGACGTCAACTATAACCCCTACAAGCCCATTTGAAACATCTACAACTGAAATTGGATCAACAGCAGAAACTACAGTGCTGACAACAGGTACCTCTCCATCTTCACCCCTGACCACAACAGAAGGACAAAGCACAACAGATCTGATTTCAACAACAGAAATACCCACTTCTACTGCAGAGCAAACAACAACTCAGCAGACGTCAACTATAACCCCTACAAGCACATTTGAAACATCTACAACTGAAATTGGATCAACAGCAGAAACTACAGTGCTGACAACAGGTACCTCTCCATCTTCACCACTGACCACGACAGAAGGACAAAGCACAACAGATCTGATTTCAACAACAGAAATACCCACTTCTACTGCAGAGCAAACAACAACTATGACCCCTACAAGCACATTTGAAACATCTACCATTGAAAGTGCATCAACAGCAGAAACTACAGTGCTGACAACAGGTACCTCTCCATCTTCACCACTGACCACAACAGAAGGACAAAGCACAACAGATCTGATTTCAACAACAGAAATACCTACTTCTACTGCAGAGCAAACAACAACACAGCAGACTTCAACTATAACCCCTACAAGCACATTTGAAACATCTACAACTGAAAGTGGATCAACAGCAGAAACTACAGTGCTGACAACAGGTACCTCTCCATCTTCACCACTGACCACGACAGAAGGACAAAGCACAACAAATCTGATTTCAACAACAGAAATACCCACTTCTACTGCAGAGCAAACAACAACTATGACCCCTACAAGCACATTTGAAACATCTACCATTGAAAGTGGATCAACAGCAGAAACTACAGTGCTGACAACAGGTACCTCTCCATCTTCACCACAGACCACGACAGAAGGACAAAGCACAACAGATCTGATTTCAACAACAGAAATACCCACTTCTACTGCAGAGCAAACAACAACACAGCAGACGTCAACTATAACCCCTACAAGCCCATTTGAAACATCTACAACTGAAATTGGATCAACAGCAGAAACTACAGTGCTGACAACAGGTACCTCTCCATCTTCACCCCTGACCACAACAGAAGAACAAAGCACAACAGATCTGATTTCAACAACAGAAATACCCACTTCTACTGCAGAGCAAACAACAACTCAGCAGACGTCAACTATAACCCCTACAAGCACATTTGAAACATCTACAACTGAAATTGGATCAACAGCAGAAACTACAGTGCTGACAACAGGTACCTCTCCATCTTCACCACTGACCACGACAGAAGGACAAAGCACAACAGATCTGATTTCAACAACAGAAATACCCACTTCTACTGCAGAGCAAACAACAACTATGACCCCTACAAGCACATTTGAAACATCTACCATTGAAAGTGGGTCAACAGCAGAAACTACAGTGCTGACAACAGGTACCTCTCCATCTTCACCATTGACCACGACAGAAGGACAAAGTACAACAGATCTGATTTCAACAACAGAAATACCCACTTCTACTGCAGAGCAAACAACAACTCAGCAGATGTCAACTATAACCCCTACAAGCACATTTGAAACATCTACCATTGAAAGTGGATCAACAGCAGAAACTACAGTGCTGACAACAGGTACCTCTCCATCTTCACCACTGACCACAACAGAAGGACAAAGCACAACAGATCTGATTTCAACAACAGAAATACCGACTTCTACTGCAGAGCAAACAACAACTCAGCAGACATCAACTACAATCCCTACAAGCACATTTGAAACATCTACAGCTGAAATTGGATCAACAGCAGAAACTACAGTGCTGACAACAGGTACCTCTCCATCTTCACCACTGACCACAACAGAAGGACAAAGCACAACAGATCTGATTTCAACAACAGAAATACCGACTTCTACTGCAGAGCAAACAACAACTCAGCAGACATCAACTATAACCCCTACAAGCACATTTGAAACATCTACAACTGAAAGTGGATCAACAGCAGAAACTACAGTGCTGACAACAGGTACCTCTCCATCTTCACCACTGACCACGACAGAAGGACAAAGCACAACAGATTGGATTTCAACAACAGAAATACCCACTTCTACTGCAGAGCAAACAACAACTATGACCCCTACAAGCACATTTGAAACATCTACCATTGAAAGTGCATCAACAGCAGAAACTACAGTACTGACAACAGGTACATCTCAATCTTCACCATTGACCACGACAGAAGGACAAAGTACAACAGATCTGATTTCAACAAAAGAAATACCCACTTCTACTGCAGAGCAAACAACAACTCAGCAGACGTCAACTATAACCCCTACAAGCACATTTGAAACATCTACCATTGAAAGTGGATCAACAGCAGAAACTACAGTGCTGACAACAGGTACGTCTCCATCTTCACCACTGACCACGACAGAAGGACAAAGCACAACAGATCTGATTTCAACAACAGAAATACCCACTTCTACTGCAGAGCAAACAACAACTCAGCAAATGTCAACTATAACCCCTACAAGCACATTTGAAACCTCTACAACTGAAAGTGGATCAACAGCAGAAACTACAGTGCTGACAACAGGTACCTCTCCATCTTCACTACTGACCACGACAGAAGGACAAAGCACAACAGATCTGATTTCAACAACAGAAATACCTACTTCTACTGCAGAGCAAACAACAACTATGACCCCTACAAGCACATTTGAAACATCTACCATTGAAAGTGGATCAACAGCAAAAACTACAGTACTGACAACAGGTACCTCTCCATCTTCACCACTGACCACAACAGAAGGACAAAGCACAACAGATCTGATTTCAACAACAGAAATACCGACTTCTACTGCAGAGCAAACAACAACTCAGCAGACATCAAATATAACCCCTACAAGCACATTTGAAACATCTACAACTGAAAGTGGATCAACAGCAGAAACTACAGTGCTGACAACAGGTACCTCTCCATCTTCACCACTGACCACGACAGAAGGACAAAGCACAACAGATCTGATTTCAACAACAGAAATACCCACTTCTACTGCAGAGCAAACAACAACTCAGCAGACGTCAACTATAACCCCTACAAGCACATTTGAAACCTCTACAACTGAAAGTGGATCAACAGCAGAAACTACAGTGCTGACAACAGGTACCTCTCCATCTTCACCACTGACCACAACAGAAGGACAAAGCACAACAGGTCTGATTTCAACAACAGAAATACCTACTTCTACTGCAGAGGAAACAACAACTATGACTCCTACAAGCACATTTGAAACATCTACAACTGAAATTGGATCAACAGCAGAAACTACAGTGCTGACAACAGGTACCTCTCCATCTTCACCACTGACCACAACAGAAGGACAAAGCACAACAGATCTGATTTCAACAACAGAAATACCCACTTCTACTGCAGAGCAAACAACAACTATGACCCCTACAAGCACATTTGAAACATCTACCATTGAAAGTGCATCAACAGCAGAAACTACAGTACTGACAAAAGGTACATCTCCATCTTCACCATTGACCACGACAGAAGGACAAAGTACAACAAATCTGATTTCAACAACAGAAATACAGACTTCTACTTTAGAGCAAACAACAACTCAGCAGACGTCAACTATGACCCCTACAAGCACATTTGAAACATCTACCATTGAAAGTGGATCAACAGCAGAAACTACAGTGCTGACAACAGGTACATCTCCATCTTCACCACTGACCACGACAGAAGGACAAAGCACAACAGATCTGATTTCAACAACAGAAATACCCACTTCTACTGCAGAGCAAACAACAACTATGACCCCTACAAGCACATTTGAAACATCTACCATTGAAAGTGCATCAACAGCAGAAACTACAGTTCTGACAACAGGTACATCTCCATCTTCACCATTGACTACGACAGAAGGACAAAGCACAACAGATCTGATTTCATCAACAACAGAAATACCTACTTCTACAGCAGACCAAACAACAACTCAGCAGACGTCAACTATAAACCCTACAAGCACATTTGAAACATCTACAACTGAAAGTGGATCAACAGCAGAAACTACAGTGCTGACAACAGGTACCTCTCCATCTTCACCGTTGACTACAACAGAAGGACAAAGCACAACAGATCTGACTTCATCAACAACAGAAATACCTACTTCTACAGTAGACCAAACAACGACTCAGCAGACGTCAACTATAACCCCTACAAGCACATTTGAAACATCTACAACTGAAATTGGATCAACAGCAGAAACTACAGTGCTGACAACAGGTACCTCTCCATCTTCACCACTGACTACGACAGAAGGACAAAGCACAACAGATCTGATTTCAACAACAGAAATACCTACTTCTACTGCAGAGCAAACAACAACTCAGCAGACATCAACTATAACCCCTACAAGCACAGCTGAAACATCTACAACTGAAAGTGGATCAACAGCAGAAACTACAGTGCTGACAACAGGTACCTCTCCATCTTCACCATTGACTACGACAGAAGGACAAAGCACAACAGATCTGACTTCATCAACAACAGAAATACCTACTTCTACTGCAGAGCAAACAACAACTATGACCCCTACAAGCACATTTGAAACATCTACCATTGAAAGTGGATCAACAGCAGAAACTACAGTGCTGACAACAGGTACCTCTCCATCTTCACCATTGACTACGACAGAAGGACAAAGCACAACAGATCTGATTTCATCAACCACAGAAATACCTACTTCTACTGCAGAGCAAACAACAAGCCAGCAGACACAAACCACTCAATTAAGCACTACCACAGAATCTACAACAACAGCTCAATCAATATTTACGACAGCTGTGCCCCCTATGACCATGACCACATTTGAATCATCTACAAGTGAGAGAAGTTCAACACTGGAAACTACATCATCCACAACAGGTACTACTCCATCTTCACCATCATCTATGACTGAAGGACAAAGTACATCAGAATTCCTTTCATCTACAACCAAAATACCTTCATCTAGTGTAGAACAAAGCCAGCAGACACAACCCAGTGAGCTTCTTTCTACCACAGAAACAGAATCCATGAGCACGACCACATTAGAATCATCTACACTTGAAAGTGGTTCAACACTAGAAAATACATTATCCACAAAAGGCACCTCTCCATTTTCACCATCTATTTCGACAGAAGGACAAAGTACATCAAAATTCACTTCATCAGCAATAGAAATACCTACATCCAGTGCAGAGCAAACAACAAGCCAGTTGACACAAACCACTCAGTTTATTTCTACAACAGAATCACAATTTACAAGAACAGCTCAATCGACATTTACAACAGCTGTGTCTTCTATGAGCATGACCACAGTAGATTCATCTACACTTGACAGTGGTTCAACACTGGAAGCTACAATTACACCTTCATCTTCACTGCCACTATCATCTACAACTGAAGGACAAACTTCAAAATTTACATCATCTATAACAGAAATATCATCAACCAGTGTAGAACAATCAACAAGCCAGCAGACACAAACCACTCAAGTTACTTCTACCACAGAAACAGAATCTGTGAGCACGACCACATTTGAATCATCTACTCTTGAAAGTGGTTCAACACTGGAAGCTACATTGTCCACTACAGGTACTCCATCTTCATCTCCACCATCATCTACAACAGGACAAAGTACATCAGAATTCACTTTATCTACAAATGTAATAACTTCTGCTACTTTGGGAGAAACAACAAGCCAGCTGACACCAACCACTCAGTTTACTTCTACCAGAGACACAGAAGCTACAACGACAGCTCAATCAACATTTACAACACCTGTGTCCCCTATGAGCACATCCACTTTAGGATCATCTACACTTGAAAGTGGTTCAACACTGGAAACTATAGTATCCACAACTATAGCTTCAGCTTCACCACCACCATCTTCTATGACGGAAGGACAAACATCAAAATTTACCTCATCTATAACAGAAATATCTTCATCTACTGTAGAACAATCAACAAGCCAGCAGACACAAACCCCTCCAGTTACCTCTACCACAGAAACAGAATCTACATCGACAGCTCAATCAACATTTTCAACAGCTGTGTCACCCATGAGCACCACATTACAATCATCTACACTTGAAAGTGGTTCAACACTGGAAACTCCATCTTCATCATCTACTACAACAGAAGGACAAACTTCCACTAATTCTCATACAATAACCTCAAGTGATTTCTACGCTATTCTCTTTGGCATTTTGGGAGCTTTTGTTCTACTTCTCACCGTTGTAACTGTGATGATTGTGGTGCTTTGCAGGTATGTATAACTGTTTCTGTGACTTATTCAAAAACCCCAAAACAAAAGAAAAAAAAAATAACACAATGACTCTTTTAACAGAAAACCAAGGAAAAGGAGGTCATCTTCATCATATTTTGATGAAGACTTCTTCGATTTTTCATCAAGAGGTATGATTTCTAGCTTTGTGAATGCTTTAGCAAATATTCTTCAATAGCAGTTCAAGAAAAAAACTCTGAAATATTGGAAATTATATGAGAACATGATAATTGAAAATATTAACTATTATTTCAGGATCCACAGACCAAGGTTATTGGCATCAAAACTTTTCAGTCACAGAAGATTCAGTGCCTCGGCCTTTCAACTCACATCATAAAAATACACCTGTAAGGTAGGATGAGCAATTGTGCATATCATTTAATATCTTTTCTTGGAAAATATCATAATATCATATTGGTGGTTGTTAGATTGATTATTTTTTAATCACAACATTTCTCTCTCTGCTACAGATAATGACCAGAGCAGCTGAAGTGGTGGACGTCTGATGAACAGAAATGACAGATATTATTTATTAAAATATTTTCGAAATAATTCGTACACTATAACCTCAGGAAGTCAGCGTAATAATACATGCTGATTTGTTTTCCGATTATTTAGAGCATTTCAATTAAAATGATCGTCAAGTATCTTACTGTTCAAAATCATATTTACATAGTACAAGAACAAATTTAATAGGTAGGGGGTTGTTAAAATGTGGTCTACTGAATTACACGATAACTCATCACAAAACACCAACAATTATTTCTGTTGTCGCACTGTATTGCACACATACCTTTTATTTTCATGATTTCGGTGATGCTTCACTAGAGGGCATGCTTTTATGGCTTATGGTTATGGCTTGTCGTGTAAAATCCGCTTTTAAACTTCACACCTTCACTCTTTCTACATCCATATTTGTTAATATACATTAGAAGCTGTACTGCGATCCAATGAGCTGACGGTTTGGGCGGGGCTTCCTGCCATTTTGGATAAAAGCTTAAACTGAAAATGTAAAAAAAAATATATATATATATATATATCATCTTTACGAATAATAAATTTATTTATTCAAATGTCGAATCATTTTAAAATGACACCAGTGTAACCAGCTGTAGAACAGTCAGTTATGTTGATGTTTTTAATGTTGTTTTTTTGTTAGCACTGCACTTTTACTCATTATCTATGGTTTTTGTTACGATAGCATGGTATTGCTTGTGTTTACACTGAAAGCACATTAATTTATTGTTAAATTAATATTTATATGGAAAACAACTGTGCTGAATATACATTATGTTTGTAAATAAAATTCTCGAAATAAAACATGTGAAACATTAAAATGTATCGGCTATGTTTTTGTTTTAAAATGTTGCAATTTTGTTATAAGGCCACTAGGAGGCACTGCAGACTTAATTATACGCCATCTAGGCTTCACCTGTTTGGATGATGCTTCTTATCATCAAATGTGGCTTTTACTTGTAAACAAAAAATAGTTGGTTGGTGTATTTCAAACTGTCTTTAACTGTCTTTATGTCTTTAGTCTTAGATGGACTTAAAAATAAAATATATATCTAATATAGTACATAACATACCCCATTTATTGTGGTATCATGACTCCTTCCATAAAGCTCAAGTATTTCAAGAGCTGGCAAACAGCATTGAACAGATTGATAAATCTGTATTCTCTTAAACCTCACTAAATTGTCTAAATAAACATAGTTTGTTATGCTTACACTCCCTATTACTTATACTTGTCATTTAGCTAAAGCTGTATGCAAATGTGCCACACCTGTGTGATAGCATTAGATGCTTGTCTGCTCCAAAAGTGTGTGTACATATGTATGCAAAGATACATATATAGATAGATGTGTGTGTATGCTATCATTATATATATATATACAAAATATTTTAAAAAATAAATATATATAAAATCACAAAATTCCAATCATCATGCATCATTTTCAGAGAATACAAAAATGAAAATATATAGATTTGTAGACTGCAGGAAGGAACTTTTTTTTTTTTTTTTTTTTTTTTTTTTTTTAATTTTGGTTTTCCAAAATTTAAATGCACTGGTTTAGGTAAATTAGAAAAAAAATATCTGAGGGACAGGTGAGGCTGTGGGTTTGGGTTAGTCTGTAGTAATTATAAATAGCTTTAGATAAAACACCAGAAGTCTATGGTATGTCCTCATTTAAGCCAAGTAATGTATGTTTGTGTGTGAGTAAGTGAATGAATGTTTTTGTAGGGTTGACAGATAAAAGATAATAGCTTTTTTTTTTTTCTTTTTTTGGACCTTAATGTATGTGGTTCAACCATCTCTAGTTCCTCCCTTTTGTCTGCTTTTGATCAGCCTGTGATTAATCAGGAAGTTTATCTTTCTGAAGGAGTTGAATTACTGGTTTGCGAAGAGTCATTTCCACTTCACAGTTGAGGTGAATCAACTTAAAATACCTCCGAAATGACTTTTCTGTGTCACTACTATTATTTTTAGGCCTTTTTTAATAAACGACACCAGAGTTCGAAAAATAAATAATTATTTCCAATTCAATATTAGTTTAATATTTAACTTTTAAAAGCATAGACAGCATTTGTTGACAGTATATCCTGACAGATAGCTTAAAATAAACTTGAAATAAAATATGAATATTAGACAACAAACTAACTCAAACAAATGTTTATTAAAATGACTAAAGCACTAAAATTAGTAAAGCTAGAGCTATTAGGAAAAAAATTGAATACAAATTAGGCACAAAAATGACTAAAACTAAAATAAAAACTGAAATATAAAAATAAAACAGAAACAGACTTCAGTCCCTGTAATGTGAGCCAAATTTGTCAAGCATAAAATAGGTTATTCTCAGTAACATAGAAAAGTACAATTCAAAAGACATTTCAATTTCAGAAAGCTACAATGACAGACTCATTTCAGCTGCTTACGATTTCATTCAAGGCTTTTGAGCGAAAAGGATCAGAATGTGATTCATGTGTGTAAAAATGATTAGTTTTGTACATGTAAGGAACACGTTGTTTGCTTATTTGAACTGCTTATCATTTCATCCAAGGCTTTTACGCAAAAAAAAAGACCAGAGAAACAGCATTTTCCCGGATCAGCAAGGCAGAAAATACCGGTCTATGTGAGTAACTCTCAGGTTTGCTAGATGGTGCCATGTAAAACCGCTCTGAGACACGCATCCCTTCAAACCAACCCATCATCTTGGTAAAGGCAACCACAGAACTGATTTAAGATCAGTTTTAAAGTGCAAAAGTACAGTTCACCTTCCTCCTGTCTGGAGCCAGGCCAATAGTAATGAGG
Source organism: Cirrhinus molitorella (assembly GCA_033026305.1). Taxonomy (NCBI): domain Eukaryota; kingdom Metazoa; phylum Chordata; class Actinopteri; order Cypriniformes; family Cyprinidae; genus Cirrhinus; species Cirrhinus molitorella. The sequence goes on from CM065137.1 coordinate 31,655,011, forward strand.
CAGAGCACAGGGGCGTGGATGTGATAAAACAGGCAAAACAGCTATATCTCTGCGTTTCACAGAGATACGACATACTTCAGAGAACGAAATACAACAGAATATCAGATAAAGACAAACTTGATTCATAAATAAGTATTTATTTTTACGACTTTACAGGATACAATACACTAAAAACTATTCAGTTTGGGTAAGAGGACGATGTTAAATACTTTTACACATCACAACATACTGTTTTCTCAGTGCACTTTGCTTTATATATATTTTTATATATACACACACACACATACACAACACAGCAGAGATGTCTATTTCTTCTTGAACTTGCCTTCATTTTTTTTTTTTTTTTAGGTAAGACTGCTAAAGGAAAATAACAAGGTATAATGTAAACATTTCCGGATATACAAAACTGGCAAAATAAAGGGTAAAAAACAAAACAAAGACATGGCATCAAATGAATTCAAATCCCTATATGAGGTGGAAAGTTGTACTTGACCTCAGAGCTTCCAAACAGCATGTTTCTATAGTCTTACTTTCCTCCTTTTTTAAATTGCATGGCACTTGCTACATTTAGTTATCACGATGGTTCTGGAAACAATATAGAATAATAAAACATCTCATTCACCAGCTGCCAGCAGCCAAAGTCTCTGGTGCCCACACCCACTGTAATCACGTCTAACAGGAATGCACGTACAGTAACAGGAAGATCAGTATGTGTGAGCTCGGCCAAACGCGCCACACATGGACTTTAACTCCACGTAGCTCTTAAAAATCGGTCGAAGATGTGTTTTCATTGAGGAAGTGTTAATGACTGACTGTTTCGAATGGGCAAAACATGACGAACTATAAATCAGGGGCAACTGTTTCCTCGTACGGACCTGTATGCGTCAAAGGAGATTGTATTTGTTGAGTTTTTGTAATCCGTAGTTGGGCATTTAAGAAGAAGCAGAATTAAAATGGGAGGTAGTACTTGAGAAAATCCTATTGCAGACAATGGCTCACAGCTTCACGTGGAGACAGCACTTTAAAAGAGGAGAAACTCATTCACAGGTTTTACAAGTATTGCTTTTTGTGCAACAAAAGAACACACTACACCTCAGCGAGAAGCCAGGGATCGGAAATACTCCGTTCATTCAGAGGGCAACATTTCAGCTGCCGTTTTAAGCAGCTTAGAAAAGCTTAAAAGCAGTGCCAAAACTGGGCAAATGTAACACATTCAGCTCTCGTATCACTCGCGCACACGCACACAACTTAGAACAGAAAAGCAATACTTAGCCTGTTCCTATGTAACACACAATCAAGACTACAAGCTGTACAGACAGGCCACATGAACAAAAGCATACAAAAGAGAGTCCTGACAAAAGCGTTAGTCCAACAGAAGAACTGCAAAGTAGCGTGCATGTGTCAGATTTCGTGCTTGCACATAGTAAGATGGAATACCCTTCACTTCAAATTCCGGCCGCGAAAAAGTCGGGGCCGTTTTTATACTTCATATATGGTAGACGACACAAACGTAAAGAAGCTTTTACTGACCCTATGTCCCTATGATCAGACGAACGTGCTTAACTACATGTTCCGAGACATAATAATAATCTTCAATGCAATATAAAATGAGACTACGAAAATTTACAACACTGAAGTATGGAGGTACCAGACCAGCTAATACCAAACAACTGCACCATGTTATCATTTCAACACTTACATTTCACATAATGAAATAAAAAAAAAAAACATGGACATCCATTCCGAGCTCGCTCTAAGAGAACTGTTGAGAGCAAAATGAGAGAAATCCCAGTAACTGCAATTCATACGTAACTCGCTCGGAGGGCTAGAGCAAAGCTGCGACAGAGCAGCGGAAAAGTCTCAGGTTCTGTCAGGCAAAAGTGCACCATTTCATACCAAGTCTATTTGGTGCGTCGTTTTCCTTTTGCTTTGACAGTCCCAGTCTGAACTCGAATCCGAAGCGTCCGTGCTTCGACTCGCTGTGCTGTCCGTAAAATACTTCTCATGTTTGTCCAGGTACGACGGACGTTCTGGCAAAAGGAAGTAGTGCGTGGTGCTTGCTTTCCTGCCATTCTCCATGACGGGCAGAATGCACGGGGAGCCTTCACTATTCTGTCGCTGCAGGCGACTGACGTATTTAGGGTCGGGGGCAAAGCTCTGCGTTGGGGGCATGATCCCATTGAGGTACACTGGAAGGCTCTTTGGGCTCGGGGTGCGGGAACTACCGCCGGATAAAGGTTCTCTAGGAGGTACTTTCGGAGGTCGGTCTTCGTCGCTGTTGGCTCCCGATGAGACTTCAGCTGACCAGCGGCGGTAGTCTCCCGTTTTGATTGGTCGTGGGGGAATTGGAACTCTGGGAGGAACTTCCGGTTTGTCCAAGCCTTGCGTGTGCCGGTGGTGACTGGATAGCCGAAAGGAGGTGGGTTTGTTAAAGCAGCCGGCAGGGCCGGAATGGGAGCGCCGCAGCTTCCTCTGTGTACGTTCCTGCTGCCGGAGACAGTTTTGCTGCTGCTGCTGCTGCTGCTGGTCGCGGAGCTCCTGCTCCCTCTGCTGGGTTTCCCGCTCCTGCCTCTGCTTCTGGGGCTGCGGCTTCTCCTGGGATGTTGGACCTTCAAAGTACGCATAGTTAATCTGTCCACAGCCTCTGAAACTCCTTCGACTTGGCATTCCATAGCGAAACGCAGAGTGTTTCGAGCAAGGTTCGGAAACTAGGCAGCGATTGTCATCTCCATTGAAGAATTCTACTTCACTGTCCATAGCCTGATCCGGCGAAAGCTCAGCTGACCCAGGAATTGGGGGAAGGGGTTTGGTGACTCGGCTGGGCGTCTGGGGAGGACTGATGCGGTCGGATACCGTTAGACGTTGAAAGCAGGGAACCACTTGGTCGTCTTCGGCCGGGCTGGACGTGAAAGGTTCTGTGTGCAAGGTGAGCTGGGAAGGTCTGGGCTTTTTGGGGGGCAAGGGCTGGCCTCCTGGGCTGTTTGGTGATTGAAGATGAGTCCGCTGTTCTGTGTAAACGAGAAAGTGGCAGATTATGAGAATACAGTGGTTTTTAAGATCAAAAAATAAAAAGCTGTACTTTTAAACTAATTATGAAACCTAATTATCATCAGTGTAAATGATGTGCTCACAACTGGCAAAAAAATTGCTCTTCACCTTTAATCTTATCACTTTCTCCAACAGTATTAAACACATTATGTTTTTTACATGCTTTTATCCAAAGTGACTTGCATTCAAGATTTATACATTTCCTTAGAATCTTTGTTTTCATATGAAACATTGTTTTCATATCTTTCTCTAGTATCAAGTACACGAATTTAAGGAATTGTTAAACATTATTTACTCCCTCAAGTCATTGCAAACCCATTTTTTCAAAGGGATCGTTTTGCAGTTCTTTCCATATACAGACCACTTCCGCCAAAACAGAGAAAAAAATCCAGCAAATGCACCATTAAAGTGTCACATACACTATATTTCACCAAATTAGCCTTCTGAAGACGTACAACAGCTCCTCTAAATACAGTGCATGTTGTTGTTTTTTAGTGCTTTCGTTCAACTGAATTGTCATAAAATGTAAAGAAAGACGCTTTAAAATTCTCCTTCCAAACAGGTATGGAATGAAATGAAGGTGAGTAAATTTGAGTGAACTCTTCAAAATGCTGAGATTTATGTTGAAATGTTACTTACTGTCCGCTCCTGAGAATGATGGCAGCACCTGTTGCCGGGACTGAAGGTTATAATCCATAGAAGAATCAATGGTGAAGTATAAGCTGCAGATGAAGAACAGGAAAGCAAATCAGATTGATAAACAAATCCAAGGTTCATTAACATCATATGAACCACGTTGCACACAGACAGTTTCCTGCTTTTCTGTTCAGTCATGCAGAGCATGTCCAGGGGCTTGTAAAACTAATCCACATTCAACACGTGAAAAACGCATTTGTGCTCTCGGTGTTGCACTCACTTGTGTAGATCATGGTATTTCCAAGAGGGCTTAGCTCCGGCCATGCTATGCCAATGGCTGCCCCGCAGGAATAGGCTTTGCGCGGGTAAACAGATCTCCTGGGCAGTCAAGCCTGCAGTGGACATGCTCCAGCTGCAGTCGGTTCGCATTCAGGCCAGGAAATGCTCCTCCCGCCAAGCTGGCAGCTGCTGGCCTGTACCTGAAACACAGCCATGACAGGACAAGAGCATGAATCTCTGTAATATCTCAAGTGATTTTTAAACACAGCATTAAGATTAAATAAAGAACACATTCTCAAGTCTTCTGCTTCTCAAATTCTCTCTTACTGAGAAAAGGACCTCAGTAAGTTCACACATTTTTTTCTGGACTTTCAGAAGAGATCCTACACTGAGCCCATGACACAAACCTATAGGAAAAAAACCCAAAGGAGATATTTATTTTATTTCAATTTCTTTCTTATATGAGCTTGAATGTAGAGCAAATTGAGACTTTGAGGAAAAATGCTCAAGGAATCTCTGTGAAAATTGGGGTCTCTTCTGAAAATCTAGAGGAGACTCAGTGTTTTCAATTTAACTTTAAAATCAAAACATCTAAATATGAATTCAAACATTTCTCACTAAACTGCTGTGCATCACAACACTGAAAAAAAAATGACATGAAAACAATTTTCACTCAGAAACTGCTAGTAAATTTCACAAGTAACAGTGAAATAAATGTGAAATTTTAAGGTAGATGTCTAATTATTCCCATAATCTTTGCCTTACACATTCGAAAAATCATTTTCGCAGTGTCCATTTTCATTTCCTAACAAATTTTAAGAGAACCGTCGACAATAAAGTTAATACTAGAAAGAAATACAACCAACAAGCAACCTTTGAGCAGTGAAAATTTTATCATTACCTCTATTATGACCATATGAGCGTTCAAACCTAACCGAGATCATTGCAATGATTTTGGTGTTGTTGTGGAGCAGTATGCCCTAGGCTATCAGCACACCATCCAATGCACCTCCTTCTTGCGTCCTCTCGCTGTGCAATGCAGTCAACCATGTGCACGCGACTCCAGTCGCGCTCTTTCAGAAAAGAACATTGAGCAACATTCTGCTGAGCTTCACAGCCTGTGGTATGACAAGCGCTCGGTTTGACAGCGCTAAACGGCACTTATGACCCCAAAGCCCCGAGGATAGAGCCAAACCGAATGCTCTCTTAGATGTCACACACACAAAACAGTATAAACTTTAGAAGACTCAGTCCTGTCTTTAAGGATGCACTGGATCACTTTGCTGCATTCAATGAAATACTACAAGCATGACTTTCTGCTAAACTCAGAGGAAGCCATCTAATATCAAATGATGTATGCAAATGAGATCTCAAATTTCCAGCCTTGGGAACACAGCTTATGTTTAAAGGAAATTGCATCTAGCGTTACTATTTGGTGTAACACTAGAGATGGTCTAAAGCAGTTGCTTCTAGAGTACAATCCAGTAAAACTCTTTGCGCTCTTTACGAAACCAGCTTTACACCCCTGAGAACGTGAAGAGTGATGGACCTGGAGGCAAGGTTCATCCTGGTTTTAGCTTACAAACACATATCACGCTCATGAGCTATCAGATCACCAACATTACGACGAACTTCCAGAGATACAAACAACTCATGCACCCTATTAAACTGCAATTAGCATTTTATAGAACATTTTATTGCAGGGCTGTTTTGCAAGCAACAGACACAATGCATAAGCAAGGTTCAATGCACTTCTGCAGAACTGAGTGTTACATGCAACAGGTGCATTGACGGGATATTGTCATTTAATCAATTTCCCAAAGTAAAATCAAGTCAAAGAAAGCAATGCAATGCCATTTCATAAATACGTATGTGATCAAACCAGGTCAGTTGGTTTAACAGGGACGTGCATTTCTCTCCGGTTCATAAATGCGAGCAGTTATGCATCCTGAAAGCTTTGGACCTTGGATACGGTCACTATGAGCACACAATGCAACCTGATCTGTGATAAAGAACCCCACGGGACGAGCGCTTCCTCTCACAACAGGTGCAAGACGGACAGACTTCCTACTGTCCGCCACAGACATTTTTCAATGCCTTCGGGAAGACAATGCCAACGTGTTGCAAAGACATTAAGTAAACAAACCGTAGCAAATGTGCTCGTTGTGGCGTGAAACCCATGAAATGTTCTATTAAAACACTTACATATGAACATTTGCTAATTCTATGCTTTGCTATTTGTGTCTGAGATCTCAGAACAGAAAATGGTACATTTGGCTGTGTTGTGCAAGAAATACATCAGTGGATCTTACACAACCTGTCGGGAATAAATCAGAAATCACAAAACAGCTTGTTAAGACTGAGATTATGTTCATGACAATAAGCATATTTTTAGGGCAACATGAATGCCATGTTACTGCATTACAGTAAATATACAGTAAAAAGAATGAGACGTTTTTGCATTATCAAGTCTTTTATTTTATAGTGCTTTATAGATAATAGAATCCATGATGCAAACTTCATTAAATATAGGACAAATCCAAGTTGTTTATGAACTCTAATTAGACAATAATGTCATTATTTTATTATGTCATTATTTCAGTAATAAGAATTGGATTACAACTGTGCTGAATTGTTAAAATAATGTCAGATCGTGAGGAACATGAGGAGCAATCGTAATTGTTCCTCATGCAAATTTGATTTTACTTTTATATTATTTTTTAAAGTGTTTTTTGACAGACAAGCACTGGATCTATTGGAAATACCTGAAATACTGCATATGAACACAGGGCCCTTCAAAAGCGTTTCTAGTGCACATGTAATGCGCGCCTATTCACAATACAAACACATGTTTGTACAACATTTTAAGCCCCTCATTCGGTCACCTCATACTGACAAAAATATTTCAAAAAGAGGTCCTTAAGTACAGTGTAAAGTCATTGTACATGGCCTCCAATGACGAAATATCTTCGTCCTGACAAACCACTGATATGACATTGTGAGAAGGTATGAAGGAGAGACAGTCGCGCGCGTTCACACCCCGCTCTTGTCACCTCCGCCGCGGTTTCCAAGCAACCATACCCGATCTACCTGTCCGCTTCCGCAAACTGGCGGGATGAGTCACTTACACTCTATCACACCTGACGAAACACACCTCGTACATTTCTTGAAGCAAAAAAGTCTGATGTTCCACGAAATGGAGCAACGTATGTCAGTGTCACGTATTATGACACTATCATGCGTATCTTGTCAGCTGACCATCACCATCATCATCATCATCATTATCATTATTATTATTAATGTAATTATTCTTATTATTTTATGGTTATAACAAAAATGAATAAAATAATTCTTAAATAGAAATAAATTAAATTGTTTCAGAACTATGCCTGCGCTTCCCTCCTAATTGAACACACACGCATACGCACACACATACACACTCCTTATCGGATGTCCTGTCACAGAATCTGATAATATCGTTACATACGTCACTGTCGTCATCAGCACACACACACGCACGCACGCACGCACGCACACACACACACACATAGAGAGAGATACAAACAGACCAAAAACACAGACAATGCAACAAAAGCAATAAAACTCACCTTAATCTCCTGACAGATTCTAGGTGTCCGGTGTTAAACGTTCATAATGCTGTAATGATCCCGTTCGGCCAGTTGGAAAGCTTCAGTTGAGCGCTATAGATGCGAGAGGACGTTCATTACAGCGTTCGAGATATTCGCTAACAAACGGGTCTTCTGTGTGCGCGGTGCTTTAAATGCTTCACTGCAGTCAGAGGACAGGCAAGCCCCGCCCCTTCCAGGCGAGATTTAAAGACACAGTGCGCACACACTGCTGTCTCTGGATTATTATTTTTTCTGTGTTATGTGTTTGCTTACTCTACATGTTTTATATGTACATTACCAGTCAAAGGTTTTTGAACAGTACGTTTTTAAATGCTTTTTAAACTTTAAATACTTTAAATGATAATTACTCCAGTCACATGATCCTTAATAAATCATCATACTATTCTGATTTACTGCTAAAAAAAAAAACATTTATGATTATTATTATTATTATTATTATTATTATTATTATGTTGAAAACAGCTGAGTATATATATATATATATATATATATATATATATATTTGAATGCTGATCTTTGGATCTTTGTATTTAGCAAAGAATCCTGGAAAAAAAAGTACTCTGCTTTAAATACTGATATTTATATATTAAAATATATTCAAACAGAAACATATAAACTAAATTATTTCACAATATTACTGCTTCTGCTGTTTTTTGGATCAAATAAATGCAGGCTTAGTGAGCAGAAGAGAAAAAAAAAGAAAAAAAAAGAAAGAAAAAAACATACAAACTACACATACACACACACGGTTTCACTGTGAATGTGGAAATTTCTCAGACGGAATGTTTTTTTATATAAAAGTGATATTTTTCTGCACAAAACCTGCTGTCTTCAGTATATTTAAAGCAAACAATGAGGCATAGTGAGGAGAAATGCCCTCATAATAGCATTTTTCATGTTTCACTATACATTTCTAATGGCATTTTCAATAAATAAATTAAGGACCTTACAGAAATGCAAAGTAATAAAACATCCTGTATTTGCATTCGATTTATGCTTCTTCCATGGAGACAACAAATACGAATCAGAACATTTTGTAAGAAGAAAAAAAAATACAAATAATCACACATTATATTTTCACATACATGATATAATCAAAATAGTAACAATAATAAATGCAAAATAATATCATGCTATATTTCATCATATTTTATCATTTTGTTCTGTTTTCAAAACAGTTTTGCACAGTTATCAAAAATGCATTTCTATAAGTAGTCAAAACTACTTTTATAATTTAGATTAGCCTCATACATCAAACTTCTGAAGGTTTTTGCAGATGGTTTTCTTTTGCTGTTCATATATCATCTTCCTGATTTTATACATTTTATTCCAAAAAAAACAAAACAAAAACAAAAAAAACATGGTGAATGTGTATTTAGTTTCTGGCTGGTACAATGTTTTCTGATTTATGATGATAAAATAAAAAAGCAATATTTTTTAAGATTTCGATTATTAACATAACCATCTAGTTCCTTGTATAAAAACCTTATTTTTCCCAAAGGATAGTGCTATTAAAACTGAAATCCTCCTTTTCAATTTTTCAAAACGGATTATTTAGGGTTTATTTCAGAGCTATGGCTTTAAACAAACCTGTGCATTTAAAATATTACATATAAAGCCATAATGCATTTTAAAATGTGGCTTTGAGACAGACATCCCAGCAAACAAAACCAGAACAGGCTGCTGACATGCTTGAGAGTCCACAGTCCTTAGACTCAAGAATTATTTAAACAGACAGACACGACCATACAAGGCTAAAGAACCTCAGTGAGAAAGGCAAAGAAAGACATTTAATGCACAGAATGAAGAAAATAAGGGCCCTCTGCCCGGTGCATCCACACAGACACTGAGATAAACATAAAGGTGGCTCCATTGCTGATAAGAAAGCACGCACAGCAAACACTGTGACGTTTTACTGCTACATTATATTTACCGGGCTGTCGAGATGGAGCCCATGTTGTCTGCAAGCTAGATAAATATGGGTGATATCTCTTTATTATGATCTGTGCAGGGGCAGATAACAGCTGTTGTATATTGTATATAATATACCCCTGATTCAGTCTTATCCAGATGCCTATGTGTATGTGAGATAATGAGATTTCGTCCCAATGTTTATGCACGTTTACAGTGGATTTCAGCATTAGGCTAAATGCAAATAATAAACTGCAACTAATATAATCATGCACATTATGATGTCATTTTGTTTGACGTCAAAGGTTGTGTGTCCAATCGAACTTGCATTTTGGTGCAAAGTCATCTGCCACTTATACAACATGGACAAACTGACATGCCCTCATTCACCAAAAAAAAAGTTTTTAAGACATTTATATATATTTTTGAACAATTTTTGTTGTTGATGGTTGTAACCAAATTCAAATGCATTATAGTGCAAATTCATCTGCCACATACACATAAGTTAGAGAGCCCAACAAGGGCAAGCTAAGTGGTGTGCTCTCAATCTCAAAAACAGTTTAAATGTCTTTTTTGTCTTGGTTATATATAAGTGTTAAGGAAACATTCCATTTTATCATTATCATTATGTTTCAGAAAAACATTCCATAAATGATATATAAATAACAATGTTGCCCTAATATTTTTAGAACATTATTGAAGACAAGATAACTTTGAATGAATTATCTATTAACATATTAGGGTTCATAACTTTGAAAGAAGCTTGCAAGAATGTTGATGCCTGAAATCAGAATGTTGAATGTTGAAGAATGAAATCAGACAAGATTAAAATACTTGACATGAAAGAAATTTCAACAAACATGGTTTATGATACTTTTTGTTTTGTCCTTTTGTTGTTGATGTCAAAAGCTGCGTGTCCAATCAAACTCAAGTCGAACAAGTTGAGTAATGTGCCATCATCCTCAAAAACCATAAATAAAACTACTTCAAGTAATAGGAAATGCAACTCAGACTACTTTAAAATGCAAGCTACACGTATTTTATTTTTACATTGTTTTTTGTTCAGCAAGCTGCACTGGTTTTGTCTGTACAAAGCCACTAAGAAATTCAACATATACATTTAAAGTGTTAAATAAAATCTGGCCGCTCACTCCATGCCATAAGACTATTGTAACTTGCACATAAGGGTGAAGCTTTACATACGGTCAAACACAATGCCTCACACAAAAAAAAAAACTCAAAGTGCTAAACAAACAGAGCTGAGAGGCAGGAATGCAGCAGGAACAAAATGTGCTTGTGTTACAGTGTTGCAAATCTCCGTGTCTGGCCTTGGCCCCCCGAACCCAACAGGCTTATCATCCGATATTTGGCCGTGGATGAGCCGACTCACTTTAATCCCCTTATAATTTCAAGAACATTCCACACATTCCAGCAGGCCAGTTGTGGCCAGCAGGAGAGCGAACAAAATGTTGATTTTTGGGCATTGTACTAGTGGTGATTCACACAAAGGTGAACATGCATGTATGAATCGATAAGTGCACGCTCAGTTTGTGTGTAATTGTGACAGTATGTCATGCAACAGCATGCATATATGCATTTACAAGGATTAGAAAGTATGCATTTTGCTTATACATGAACCCAGCTAAATCAGTTTTGTCTACCTGAATTTGCTATCCTACAAGATGCATTGTCACTTAAATAAAAGTTTGTTTTTGCGTCATTCGATGTACCTCGCTTTGCAATCAGGTGTGGAGACAGTACTGAACTGATCTGAGCTCAGATTGCCTTGCGTTGATAGAGACACGGCCATGAACTTTCCTCCGTTGCCAGATCCCTCCCAACTCCCACTTCTTATACACACACACACAGACATTCAACCACTCCACTGTTGATATGATGTCATCGTACGCACACATAGGAAGTGCCTTATAAAGTCAGGCAGTCATGCACCTTTGGAGCAGAAAGGGTCACTTAACCAGGGCTGAAGGAACACCTGCTTGCAATGTTTAAACAATAACATCACAGAAGGGTTGGAATCGCATAGGGAATACTGAAAAGATTTTAAAGGCAAAACATGGCAAACATGTTAAAATAATGCAACACATTTCCGAAAGCAACAGGATATTCAGTGAGGAAAAAAAACAGATTGGATTGTGAATGTATGAAAAACTACATGAAAAATAAGACATGTAGTTGGAGTGATAAGAAAACCCTTTCAGCATCGGAGAAAATTATTACATACTGATAAAAGATTACATTCACGGCATAAAAAGACCAGTAGTGTGTCTGTGGTAAAAAAGAAAATATAGTCCATTTTTATGTCATATTGACTTTAAAATGAGGTTTCAAGCTGGGAGCTTCTGTGTGCAACTCTTCATGCACTCGTCAATTCTGAGAATTGTTTCGGACTAATGTTTTTCCCCCTGCACTGTGCCAGATATCTCCACTTCTGCAGCACTTACATACACACATGTGCCTGATTTTATACATTTTATTCCTAAAATGTGGTGAACATGTATTTTTGATTATCTGTTGATTGTATTTTCTGATTCATGGAGTGATACAAATAGATACCTATTAGATTTAACTTTAATATCTCAACAAAATGAAACAAGAATTTTTAAACATTATTATTCAGTGTTTAGATTTCTGTTCTGGAAGTATAGGCAAATATGCCTAACTTGCATATTTAAACATAACTTTCTTTCTTCTTTATGTTATCAGTTAACTGGGCAAAATGTTTTTTCTCTTTAAAATCTTAGTTGCTTCTTCTTTACAGCTATGAGCTGAAATGGAGAGCAGATTTCTCACATTTTTCTTCTGAGAAAAAGACCCCAGAAATCTCAAGTGTCTCGTGTAGAGTTTCACCAAAAGAGATCAGTGTCCCAAATGGTTCTCAGATTCGTCAAGTCTTAAATCAAAGTCAGAGTCCTCAATATGAATGTTTCTCGTGAAACAATCTGAGATATTATCCACATTCTTTTGATAGCTCTGTCCTCTTATTGACATGTATTTGTGTCTATTTTTTATTTCTCCCAATAAATTCTTTAAGAATTTCTAAGAAACTTAAAGGGAGAGTTCACCCCAAAATGAAAATTTGCTGTTAAATTACTCACCCTCAGGCTAAGATGTAGGTGACTTTTTTTTTCTTGAGAAGAATGGAAAAGAAAAGGTCATTGGTGATTATTAAAATGGAAGACAGCAGCTGTCCATTTTTAAGAAAAGCCATTGTAAGAAAAACTAAAATAATACCCATGGCTCCTGACGATGTATTGAGGTCTTATGAAGAGAAACGACTGGTCTGTGCAAGAAACTGAAAAGCATTTACAACATTATTACCTGTAATTCAGAGCCTCAGGTAGACGGTTTGGAGTGATGTCCGGTTCACAAATGAATCATTCTTTTGAATCGTTTAGTTTCGGTGAACTAGGGCTTCATCCGAACTTGCTGCCTCGCTGCCTTATCAGGCGATGACTTTGCAGGCAGCGTTTTTGCATAAAGTCACCTCATGAAAAACTGAACCAATATTTAATTACTATAATGCTGATTGTTCGCTATAAATAACATCAAAAAGTTGCAAAAAGTTAGTCAGAAATATACATTTACACAAAAACGGACCACCAAACGCAACTTTCAGACGCCATCTTTATTTTTTTGCTCAACCGTCACTGAATGGAACGCACAGGTTTGTGGGATATCAAAGGTAGCGAAGGATACATCTATGCTGCCTTCAAATTTCGATCAGAAGAAGGTACCTCCAGAGACAGGAAGTGAAGGAGAATTTGGATTCGGATGTGCCTTGATGCCTTCCTGCCATGGAATGCTGCCTCTGAAGGTTCACCAGTTCAACAAATTGGACTGCACCGTCTGAAATAGTTTGTGGCTCTACAAGTTACTCAATAAAAAGTCATTTTTGGAAACCTGACTCAAAAACAGCAAAAATGCAGGTGTATATGATCCTGTTATGCTCCAGTTCCTCCAACACTCACTAAACTGATGCAACAACTTTAAATGAAGGGGCGAAATGAAAGTTTTTATGGTTTCTCATTGTTTATGTAAAAAGGTGAGCTGATGAAGACAGATTTATTCACTTTCTGCACTTTAGACATGTAAAACATCCACATTTCAGATCATTATTGGTTGCTTTAAGAATATAATTGCTTAAAGTTATGTCATCGCAAAATTACGTAAACAAACTAGTGAATTGAACCAGTTCATTGAAACAAACTGTCCAAAAGAATCAGTTTGTGGAAAAGAATCAGATTTGCCCATTTGCCTGAGGCTCTGGATTACAATAATGTTGTAAATAATGTTCAGTTTCTTGCACAGATCAATCGTTTCACTTCATAAGACCTCTATACACTACCAGTCAAAAGTCTGGACACACTCTCTCATTTAATGTTTTTTAAAGAGGTCTCTTATGCTCATCAAGGCTGCAGTTATTTGATAAAAAAATACAGAAAAAAAAAACGTAATATTGCAAAATGTTATTACAATATAAAATACTGGTTTTATTGTAATATACTTTACAATATAATTTATTCCTGTGATGCAAAGCTTAATTTTCATCAGCTGTTACTTCAGTCTTAGGTGTCACATGATTCTTCAGAAATCATTCTAATATGCTGATTTATTATTAGAATTATCAATGTTGGAAACAGTTGTGCTGCTAAATATTTTGTTTTGCCACCTGTGATTCTTTTTTCAGGATTCTTTGATGAATAACAAGTTAAAAAAAGCAGCATTGATTCAAAATATAAATCTTTTCTAACAATGTAAATCTATGCTATCACTTTTTATTAATTTAACACATCCTTGGTGAATAAAAGTATTAATTTCTTTCAAAAAAAGATAGACTAAAAATTTACTGACCCCAAAATTTTGAACAGTAGTGTATATTGTTAGAAAACCTTTCTATTTTAAATAAATGCTGTTCTTTTTTTTAACCTTTTATTGATCAAAAAAATCCTGAAAAAAGTATCACAGGTTCCAAAAAAAATATATATATTGTTTCCAGCACTAATAATAAATCAGCATATTAGAATGATTTTTGAAGGATCGTGTGACACTGAAGACTGGAGTAATGATTCTGGAAATTCAACTTTAATTACAGATATAAATTAAATTTTAATGTATATTAATATAGAAAAACATTGATTTACATCGTAATGATATTGAAATTCTCTTGCAACCCGCCAACACCTCTTCAAACCATTTCCATACATACCGAAGAATTCACACCTGTTGATTAAATCCGGATGAAGATGGGCTCTCTTTACAAAACCACATGTGTGACATGCTGGCATATTGTCATGGAGTTCCACAGGGAAAGGGTGTGCCGGTTATGAGGGAAAAGGGTGAATCATCATTCACGGGGTTACCAGGTTAAGGACCTGCACCTGTTGATGTAATCTCACTTTGCACATTCCCAAAGACAGGATCAAAGTTCAGCCTGGAGATAAGAAGAGAATCCAATGAATTTAGCTCCTCATGTGAGATGGATGAAAACATGCAAGCTGTTTTAGATTTTAATAAAAAACTGTTCAGGTCAGTGACCTGCAAACCCCTAACCCCTAAGTATGAACATCTGTGCTACAAACATGTTTATGCTATAAACGTGAATGATACTTCAAATCATGTGAGCTTGATGAGGAGAGATAAGACTTGCGATTTTCATCTGGTGGATGATAAGTAATCTTGGACACAGGTTTTTGGTTGTTTACTTGCAAATGATCACCTAGAAACCACCTCAACAGCCACATGGTAACACAGTAAATAACACTTTAGCAACCTTTAAGTTACCAAAAACAACAACCAAGAGATAAGTTTTACATAGGTATACACCCGTTTCAACAGCATATTCTTCTGAAAATGAGAAAAATGCAGCCTTTTCCCTAACACTGACTATTGCAGTGCAAGTTGGAACCAACTCAGAATCTGGAAAATGTTGTTTTATTTGAGCCAGAGCAAATACCTGATTGATTATGCGTGAATGAATGCATAAACTTTACATGTTGGACAAGCTCTGCCTCTAAAATGTGGCCTGGTTTACACAGTCAAACTATAACAAATGTTTGGTTACGATGATGATGATAGCGCCAGCCGGTCTGATTCAAATTTGTTTAGTCAATATCGTAGAGACGTTAGACTGTCTGGAAGGCTGACACACTTCTGCAAACACACACAAGTGCCTCTACATTTCCATATTACAACATCGACAATGATTACAGAATCCTTACTCAACCCTTTCTTCCACCCACGGCAAATATTAATCATTTTCTCACATGCAGTTAATAAGGTCCTTTCCTGGAAATAATCTTTAAGACAGATCGACGTCTGAAGCATGAAGGTTTTGTTTTATCCCTTCTGTTTGTGTTTTATTTAAGACGTGCTGCACGTTCAATTGAAGGTTAAAAATCACTAGTAAAGGGGCGTAGCTGTGCTTGTTCATATAAGGGTGTGTTTGGTCAGTTCAGAAAATACTGCTTTCTGACTTGCTGGCAGCAGCATCGTGTGTTATGACATAAAGACGGGACTTAAAAGTGTGAGCTCTCTCATTTATCTTTTTCTTTTTCTTTCTTTGCTCTCGCTCTGTCGCTCTGACATACTTTTAATGTTCATGTGCATCATATTTGCTCTTACTGAGCATGTTTTACGTTTGTTTAAGAACTTTTTAACGGGTCCACGCCTGCGCAAAACTCGTCTGTGAATTTCCCTTGACAATATCAAACACCAAAAGATGTTCTTTATGATAATGACACACTGGTAGGATCATCTGTCTTAGATGTGGCTCACCTCCCACGTTTTCCTCTCATCTCTTCTTCTGTCTATCTCTGTCAGACGGGTTGCAGGATAAAAAATGCCTGCTGGCTGACGGAGTCTCCACATCAGACAGAGTCACAGAGACAAAAAACTGTAAAATCCAGACCCTGCGGTCTGATCAGGAAGGTCCCTACAAGTCAACCTCCTTTATTCCTGTTTTACAGCCAAATAAAAACAAAGAAAGAACACTATTAAGCTTTTAATTAGTTTTGTCTGCTAAGGCGAGAATTTTATCTGACAAGTGTTTAGATCATATTTCTTTTATTCAGATCTAAATATATTTTATATGCATTCATTGTGGCTAAACTGTGGATGAGTTAACAAAAGTGTCTTAAATCAACACCATATGTATACTTCGGGGATAAAGTTCATGTTTTCTGTTTATATAGGTAAGAGCAAGAAGTCTCTTACACTCACCGATCAAAAATATGTTGATATTGTGAAATATTATTGCAATGAAAAAAAAAATTAAAGTTTATTTTTTAATAAATATTTAAATGCAATTTATTCTTGTGATCAAAGCTGAATTTTCAGCATCATTACTCAAGTCTTCAGTGTCACATGATCCTTCAGAAATCATTCTAATATGCTGATTTGCTGCTCAAGAAACATTTCTTATCATTATCATTACTATCAATTTAATGCATCTTTGCTGAACGTGTGTGTGTGTGTGTGTGTGTGTGTGTGTGTGTAACATTTATCTGTAAACCACAGCTTTGTGTTGAAATGCTTAACGTCCTGCATCCTGGCATGGGGGCGATGCAGATTCCAGGTTTTTGCTGTGTTTCCTGTAGTCGTCTTCAAAAGCCAGGGTCACGGCTTCATTAATGTAGCAATCAGTCTGAGTAACGTGAGAGCTGACGGATGAGGGAGTCACTCTTGCTCCCCTGGTTTCCTGTTCCGAAGGCCTCAGGGACACTCTGGAGAAACATAAAGACCCATACATACTGCTAATAAAGATTTCAGATGTGCTGCCCGGAGGGAAAGGACCAGGGTTGGTTGTGAACTAACCCCTATGAAGGTTTGCACTATAAGGGCACCTACAGAACTTCTGTGATTCACTGGGTGTACATCGTAACATCATTGTACCGTTGACAGCTTTGGAATTGTGTCACCTGAAATATAGCCTTATAAGGAATTCACCCAATACACACAATACAGGTGTGACTCAGTGATGCAATCAGCTTTTACAAAAACGAAACACATTAATATGGCATCATTGTGAATAGGGTTAAAATGACATCCACCTAACCCAATTGCTGATTCATGAGAAATGGATATGAGTGAAGTGACAATTGCTCTTCCAACCTACACTAGAGGCTTTCTTGAAGAATCTTTAACATCTATGGAATCATTCCATCCACAGGTTCTTTATGGTGTAAAAAGTATTAAAACATTCTGATCATTTTAAAAGCTATTCACTGAAAGGTTTTTTGAAGGAACCAAAAATGCTTCTTCCATGGCATCATTGCAAAAATCCCATTGGAAGGCTTTATTTTAAAGAGTGTAACAGGCATAAAACCCTAGAGGTTACTACCTATCTCTTAAAAAACCATAGCCAGCAACATACATTAATTCCTGACAACACAGCCACCCACACATGAGCACAGAACAACATAATGAGGCCCAGTACCAGCCCCCAGGGCTCACCGGCATCACTTTTTCCATCTTCTTACTCAAAGTGTCCATGTGAACGCATCTGAACTGGGATAAATGATATGTATATAGGCGAGTTTATATGCACAGTCTTGAACAACGCTTTATCATGAGGAAAAGTTGAACTAAAAGGCACTACCTACTGAACTATATTCTTAAAAAAAGGTTCTTTATTAGCACTGATGTTTCCATTAAGAACCTTTAACATCCATGGAATCTCTCCATTGCACAAAATGCTCTTTATAGTGGAAAAAAAGGCTCTTTAGATTATTAAAATGTTCTTTACAATAAGAAAAATGAAAAATATTTTTTTAAAGAACTGTTCACTGGAAGATTCTTTAAGGAACCAAAATTAGTTATTCTATGGCGTTGCTGTGAAAAACACATTTTTTAAGGGTGATTATAGTTTACTACAAAAGTTTGCAGAATCTGCAAAATGTTATTATTTTACCAAAATAAGAAGGATCATACAAAATGCATGTTATTTTTTTTTTTATTTAGCACTGCCCTGAATAAGATGTACAGAATTTATGTAAAAGATATTTACATATAGTCCACACGAGGAAAAAAAAATAGTTGCATTTATATAAAAAAAAAATTAGCTTTCAAAAGTTTACATACACTTGATTCTTAACACTGTGTTGTTACCTGAATGATCCACAGCTTTGTGTTTTTTTGTTTAGTGAAAGTTATTCATGAGTCTCTTGTTTGTCCTGAACACTTAAACTGTCCGCTTTTCCTCAGAAAACTCCTTCAGGTCTCACAGATTCCTTGGTTTTTCAGCATATCTGTGCATCTGAACTCTTTTTAACAGTGACTGCATGATTTGGAGACCCATCTTTTCACACTGAGGACAACTGAGGGACTGCAACTATTACAGAAGGTTCAAATAGCTACTGATGCTCCAGAAGGAAAAAATGATGCATTAAGAGCCAGGAGGTGAAAACTTTTAAACAGAATGAAGATGTGTAAAAAATTTTAACATTTTACCCATCCCCAATGTATCGTTTTCTGCATCAGTATGCATTTTAACCTTCTGTAATAGTTGCATATGAGTCCCTCAGTTGTCCTCAGTGTAAAAAGATTGATCTCAAAATCATACAGTCATTGTTGGAAAGGGTTCAAATAGACAACAAAGCTGAAAAAATAAAATAAAATAAATAAATAAATAAATAAATAAAAAAAGCTATGGGTCATTCAGGTAACAACACAGGATTAAGAAACAAGTGTGTGTAAACTTTTGAACGGGGTCATTTTTATAAATTCAACTTTTATTTTCTCTTGTGGACTATATGGAAATGTCTTTTATGTGAAATAACTTATTCATTACATGCATTTTGTATGATCCCTCTTATTTTGCTACAATAATTAACATTTTACAGATTCTGCAAGTTGTATGTAAACTTTTGACTTTAACTGTATATCCAACTTTTCACAGCAAATGTCCATTTTTGGTAACCCAGTGAACCTTTTAATGAACAGTTTTAAAAACTGTTCTAAACATCGCAGATGCTAATAAAGAACCTTTATATTATACTGAACACGCAGCACAATAGCCTTTGTGTTTCTTTCGATAGGCACCTTTAAACAGAGCACTGCGCTTAAAGTATGCTAGAGTCGTCACGCCCACCTTCAAAAGATTGTCAAAGCCAGTCATGTATAAGCTTGGCTGCAATAAAATGCAGAGGTTAAACAAGAAGGTCTTTGGAAAACTGACCAGCAATGCATTCTTCAGAACTTTTGAGAAATCAATGCATGCTAACAACGTCTGCTGGCATTCAGACTGAAATAACACGAGACAATGGACTTGCACAAACACAATGCGGTTCTGCACATTCTTTATGGTGATTCAAAAGAGAAACTGAAGCAATGCAGTTAGCAATGCACTGAAAAAGGGATCATACAGCGAATGCATTCTGGGTTAGAGGGGAAAAAGTCTATAGCTCTAAATCGGTCATATTCTGGTATTACGTAACGCTGACCTTAATGAGACGTGTTATAAAACCAGACCTGCAACACAGCTATGCACGCAGACTCTTATGAATGAAAGAGCGGTGCATACAAGAACTACAAAATGCCTGCATCGAAAAATGTTTGTTATCTTACAGGCTTATCAAATAAAGTATAACTAGTCAGTCATCTGACTTTAATTGTTTAATGCACTAGCTAAGCAACGCTGCTTGTGATAATGTGTGTTCTGCTGCTAAGCAAAGATAATGGTGTAATAAAGGTGTGCTGTCACTGAGGAAGGATGTTTTACCGAGCGTGAGGCTCTTGCAGGACTAATAAATTACCCCGAGAAGCTCTTTTACGTGTGCTTTCCGGCCTTCTGCAAACCAGGAAGGCTTTAACCCTCCCTAAAGGGCCGGTAGTCCGTGGCAGGGTGAACAGGTTGGGAATAGCATTTACATGCAGGGCTTTAGGTGTCTGAAGGTCATTTAATTCACATACACACCCACTCACTCACCCACCCACACACACGCACACTTTACAGCCTCTTTTTGCATTTGCCACATGGCACAAAATTAGGACTTGATTTCATATTCATTATATTAAGCTTGGGTCCCTCTGTCAATGTAAAATTATTGTCTGAAGGATCAGAAAAGAAAGAGAAGACTTTAACGAGACACATAACATGATGAATCATTCACGTCTGTAGCACACATTGTTTAAACAGGTTACATGTGGTTTAAAAACATATGGTTAGGAGTATATTAGGTAAGCATGAGCAATAGCAATAGTCATGTGTGCCTTAGCAAACACCACTAATTATAAAACATACAGTAGTATGTTGAAGTTAGTAAGAAAGTAATACTTCTATTCTGCAAAACTGCATTAAATTGATCAGAAGTGACAGTAAAGTCTCACTCTCCACAAAATTATGAAGAAGCACAACTGTTTTTAACATTGATATTAATTAGAAATGTTTCTTAATATTTCAAAAAGATAAAAAAAAACAATCTATTGACCCCAAACTTTGTGTAGTAAACCAGTTTTAAATATTTCAAATGTAATTTAAAATAAGAGAGATATATTTGAAGTAAAAGCATTTAAAGTCAAGCTTTTATACCAGAAGCTTCCAGCTGAAGTTCTGTTTATCTAAAGGCCTAAACCAGGAGGTGGCCACTCTGATCTCACACTTTCCGTTTTTTGGCAGAGCAAATGAGAAGCT